>CANTUR010000018.1:1200000-1800000 GCA_947683625.1 Mallotus nudiflorus | reverse complement strand
TTGTTCATTAAATACTTCAATGTTGCATGATCTGTGTATACAATTGCCTTAGATCCAAGGAGGTACGATATGAACTTGTCAAAAACAAATATAATAGCCAATATCTCCTTTTATGTAGTAGCATAATTCAATTGAGTATCTGTCAATGTTTGGCTCGCATAATAGATCACATGCAACCTATTCTCCTTTCTTTGGCCAAGAGCAACTCTTATTGCATGATCACTGGCGTCACATATCAGCTCGAATGGTAGACTCTAATCTAGTACCATCACTATAGGAGCAGAAACAAGTGCTTGCTTCAACCTGTCAAAAGCCAATTTGCAATCATCAGTAAAATCAAAAGGTGAATCTTTTTCAAGTAACCTACAAAGGGGTTTTGAGATTTTTGAGAAATCCTTGATAAATCACCTATAGAAGCCTGCATGACTAAGAAAACTCCTAACTCCTTTAACATTTATGGGGTACTACAACTTCTCAATTGCCTCTACCTTTGCTTTATCAACTGAATGCTTTAAGCTAAAATCTTATGTCCAAGTACAATACTTTCATCTACCATGAAATGGCACTTTTCCCAATTCAGCACCAAATTTATTTCCTCATAACATGCTAGAACTTGCTCCAAATAGCTTAGACATCCTTTAAATGAGTTTCTATAAATAGAAAAATCATCCATGAAAACATCCATGATCTCCTCCACTAAATATGCACATATAGCCATCATACATCTCTAAAAAGATGCAGGAGCATTGCATAACCCAAATGGCATCTTCCTATATGCAAATGTGCCATAAGGACATGTAAAGGTAGTCTTCTCTTGATCTTCTAGAGCTATTGCAATTTGATTATAGCCTGAGTAACCATCCAAGAAGTAGTAAAAAGCATGTCCTGTTATCCACTCCAACATTTAATTAATACAGGGTAATGACAAATGATCTTTCTTTGTGGATGAATTCAGTTTCCTATAATCAATGCACACTCTCCATCCATTCACAACTCTTATAGGAACAAAATCTCCTTTCATATTTTGCACAATTGTTATTCCCCCCTTCTTTGGCACATACTGAATTGGGCTAACCCAAGAACTGTTAGAGATTGGATAAATAATTCCTGTATCAAGTAGTTTCACCACTTCTTTCTTCACCACCTCTTGCATGTTTAGGTTGAGCCTCCTCTGTCTTTCAATGGTTAGCTTTTGTCCATCCTCTATCAAAATCTTATGCATGTAATAAGAGGGACCTATTCCTCTTATATCCAAAATCTGCCAACCAATTGCCTTTATTTTTCTCTTCAACATGTTCACCAATAAATCCTCTTATTCCTTGCTAAGTTTAGAAGATATAATCACAGGTAAAGTTTGGTCGTCACTAAGAAAAGTGTACCTTAAATATTGAGGTAATGGCTTCAAGTCTAATTTTGGTGGTTTTATGATTGAGGGTGGTGTGGGTTCAGTGTTTGGTAGTTGTATGTGTGGTTGGTGTGGGTATTTGAGAGTCACTTCTTCTTGAGAAGATTGTACCTGTAAGCACTTCTCAATATTCTCAACTTCCAAAGACCTTGCCAACCTCTGTCGTTGGACTATAAAATCCACTGGAAAAATAAATTTTCTAGCCCTTACTAACACATCCTCCACTATCCCTTTTGGTTCCTTCACTGTCCTATTTGCAAGTTTCAATCGAATGCTAGTAGGTTTTGCTTCTCCTAATCCTAATTTCCTGTAAATAGACAAAGGCATAAGATTAATTGAAGCTCTAGAATCACATAAAGCTCTTTGAAAATTTAAATTTTCCACAAAACAAGGAATAATGAGACTCCATGGATGCTTCCTTTTTAAAGGAAGTTTCTTCGAGATGATAGCACTACACTCTGTTGTGAGTGTGATGGTCTCACATTCTTACAACTTCTTTTTATTGGAAATTAGTTCTTTGAGAAATTTAGCATACTTAGGCATATGTGAAAGACATTCCACTAGAGGCATGTTAATGTGGAGTGCTTTAAACCTCTCTAAAAATTTAGTAAATTTTTGATCATGCTCCTATTTCTTTAATCTTTGAGGATATGGAGCTAGAGGTTTCTAAGGTTTCATTATTAATGGTCTAGGTTTCTCTATGACTCGTTCCTTATTATTGTTATCACCTTGCAGCTTCTCCTCTGTTTGCAATTCAACCCATTTGTCCTCTTGCTCTTTCTCCTCTTCCTTCTTCTTTTCCTGCTCATATTTTATTATTGCTTTTAGGATTTGGATCTTTGTTCCACTTCTCAAGGTGATAGCCTTCAACTATTCTTTTGGATTCTTCTCAGTGTTTCTTGGCAAAGAACCTTGATTCCTCATTGGCAAAGAATTTGCTAACTACCCCATTTGCACCTCCAAATTATGAATAGAGGAAGAGTGGTTCTTGAACATCAGTTAAGTGTCTTAATACATTTGTTCAAATATGCCTTCTAACCTCTTTGTAGCTTCATCTTATTGATTCATTTTTATGGACATCACATCCATGAAATTCTCTAACTTGCTCTCTAGAGAACTCCCAGAAGATGAATTTTTTTCTTGATGGTAATTTGGTTGCTGGTGTTGCACATTATGCCCTACAAAACCAGGTGGTGCTTGTGACCTCCACTGGTTGTTCCCTTGATTGCTCCAAGAGAACTTAGGATAATTTCTCCAACTTGGATTATAGGTGTTGCCATGCACTTGGTTTTGTGGTCCTTTAAAATTGTTCACAAAGTTTACATTCTCCATGGACAAGCTTTGCATCATCTGACACTCTATAGTTGGATGACTACCCTGACATATTTCATAAGAGGAAGACAAGTTAGATATGGCATTGATATTCATTTTATCCATTCTTTTAGATAAAACATCCATCTTTGCATTTAACATTGTCAAAATGTTAACTTCAATTGCTCCCCCTCTCTTTGGAATAACTCTCTCATTGGACCAGAGGCTTTGGGTATTAGCCATTTCTTTTAAAAGCTCCAAGGCATCTTCTAGTGTCTTAGACATGATAGTTCCTCCTACTGATGCATCTATGTTTGCTCTCACTGTGAGATTGACACCCTTGTAAAAAGACTGTGCTAAATCCCATGAAGAAATCAGCTATGGTGGACGTTGTCACTGAAGATCCTTGAATCTATCCCAGCACTCATAAAAACTTTCATAATCTCTTTGATAGAAAGAGTTGATTTCATTTCTAATTTTGAGTATTTTAGCTGGTGGAAAGTACTTATTGAAAAAGCCTATATAAAGCTCCTGCCATGTGTTTATGGAGTTAGGTGCCAAACTAGTGAACCATCTTTTGCTCTATCCATCAATGAAAATGGAAAAAGGATGAGCCTGATTGCTTCTAGTTGTACTCCATTCATTTTGAAGGTTGAATAATACTCCAAAAATTTTATCATATGACCAATTGGATCCTCATGTGGTAAGCCACTAAATTGTGAGTTTTGAATCATTTGGATAATGGCAGGTTTGATTTCAAAGTTGTTTGCAGCAACCTTCAGCCTCACAATAAGAGTATGGTCACCTTGGACATTGGGACTTACAAAGTCCCTTATAGTTCTATGGGCAACCTACCCATTTTGGTCATCTTACCCATTATGTGTTTCCCTACCCCCTAGAGGTGGGTTTCTTTCATCTTCCCCTCTATTCATCCTATCTCTATCCCAAAAATATTTTGAATTAAACTAAGACAAAACACAAAAATCACAATGAAATAACAATCACTTTAGAGAGCTAGGGTTCTTATTACCAATTCAACCTTTATTTAAGATTACTTAATTGCTAAGCCATACCTAACCTTAATCCAATTTGAGGGTTTCTCAAGAATCATAGGCTTTCCTCCTAAGACAACCCTATGATTAACCAAGTAAATTGATGTTCTTAGATTTAAAGCTCTCGCCTACTAAGTGTTTGGTTAACTCAGTTTAAGCACCAACCCTTTATCAATATTAGTTGCTTAAGTGTTTCTCAACTAAGAAAGCAACTAATAGGTTATTATTTAAATCCAATACAACCCATCTCTCGATCAAGTTTTATTGTGTATATTCAATCAAAGGGTGATCAATCCTAAGAAGACATTAAGTTCAACAACAACCAAAGGATCTAGATTAATGGCTTAGGTTTAATTATGATTAGCCTATGGTTGAATCGTAACAAGAACCCTAACTAAGAATTTAGCTACACATGTTAATTGTAAGAGACAAAGAAGAAGAATAAAAGAAAATAGACATCATAATTAAATTAAAATTAAGAATGAATAAACATAATTGAATATAAGAAACCCACTATTCAATAGGAAGCTTGATGTTCTTCAATTCTTATTCTCAAATCTCCAAACTAATATAAGTAAGAAAAATCCTTGTTTTTCAAAAATGCTCTCCATAAAAATATGTATATGATGAAAAAAAATTATCTATATACCCTTATTTCTGGTGGCTATCGTCTTATAAAACCCTAATTACCAGCCCTAAGGTTACAACCATGCGAAATCTCCATCTTGTCCCTCATGAGTCAACAATTAAAGTTGACTTTAAATTTCCCAAACACTAGGTCACATGGCCGTGTGCATTTTGTGCATGGTTGTGCACATCACTTCTTCAGCATTATTGCATATTAACCTCCATTGCTTTTTGAGCCCACTTTAAGTGCCCATAGATCCTATGTAACCTTCCTCTACTGTTCTTTGACTTCCCTAAATACATAAAAATCAACAAAAAATAAACCAACTAATATATAAAAATAAATAAACACATAAGACATGCATTAAGTACTCAACTAAATAAAAACTAAATAAAAGAAACACAAACTTAACTGAAATTGCATTTTTCCTAACACAAAGACTACTTAAAGAAATGCATTTTTCACACTCATCATTATTCCACCAATATATATCTTTTAAATCATAGTATATCTTGTTGGAAATTAGATGAACATTGTAAGCAAAAATATGAGCTTCTTCCATGATCTCCTTCCTTAACTCATCTACATCTAGTACACACAACCTAAGGCCTAAGTGCAATATGCCCTTAATGTTAATTACAAAATTTTGAGATTAACCTTACTGAACCTCTATCATAATTCTCTGCAATTGTAGGTCTCTTCTCTAAGCTGACTTAACTATATCCAAGTACATTGATTGTACTCTGAATTAAGCTAATAAATGTCTCTTAGTTGCCTTGCATTGTAATCCCTAATCAATAAGCTAATGTAATTCCCTAATGATTGGCCTTCTCTCCTTACTAATGTGAGCAAGGCTGCCCACTAACTTTCTACTCAATACATAAGCTACCACATTAGCTTTACTTGGATGGTACATAATAGAGGAATCATAATCTTTTAAGCATTCCATCCATATTCTCTATCTCAAGTTCAAGTCTCTACGTTGGAAAAGTACTTTAAACTCTTATGTCCAATGCATATCTCATAAGTTACACCATCTAAGTAATGCCTCCAAATCTTCAAAGCAAACACCATAACTACCATTTTCAAATCATGAGTAGGCTAGTTCTGCTCATACTTCTTAATTGACATGAAGCATAAGTAGCTACTCTCCTATTTTGCATTAGTACACAATATAATCCTACTTGAAAAGCATTATAATACATAGTATACCCATAATTTCCTGAACATAAAGTCAACACTAGAGCTGAAGTCAATCAATCCTTAAGAATCCGAAAGTGCTCCTCACATTTCTCAGTCCACACAAATTTAGCATTCTTTTAAGTTAACCTTGTTAAAGGTGCGGCTATTTTGAAGAAATCCTTTATAAATCTCCTATAATAGCCAATTAAACCTAGAAACTCCATACTTTAGTGACAGTTATAGTTCTTGGCCACCCTGTAATAGCTTCAGTCTTTTTGGGATCCACTTGTATGCTATCTTTGGATACTACATGGCCTAAGAATGCCACTTGATCCAACCAAAATTCTTATTTTGAGAACTTGGCATACAATTAATGCTCCTTTGAAGTCTGAAGTACCATCCTTAAGTGCATGGCATGCTCCTCTTCACTCCTTAAATACACCAAGATATTATCAATAAGGACTATCACAAATTGGTTTGAAAATGGCTTAAAAACTCAATCCATAAAATCCATGAAAGTGGCTAGGGCATTAGTCAACCTAAAGGATGTCACCAAAAATTCATAATGGCCATACTTTGTCTAGAAAGCTGTCTTAGGTGTATCTCCACTTCTAATCCTCAAATAATGATATCCAGACCTTAAGTCAATCTTAGAGAAACACCGAGCACCTTGTAGTTGATCAAATAAATCATTGATTGTTGCAAGAGGATACTTGTTCTTAATGGTGACTTTATTCAACTATCTATAATGAATATAAAGTTGAAAGCTACCATCTTTCTTCATTACAAATAACACTGGCACACCCTTAGGAGATGTGCTAGAGTTCATCTTCAGTACAAAGTCTGATAAAACTCTTATCAAGTAACTCTTGCAATAGTTCATTAAGCTCTTTCAACACTGCATGTGCTATCCTATAAGGTGGCATAGAGATAAAATCTGTACCAGGTGCAACATCAATATAGAAATTTATCTCTCTCTCAAGTGGCAAACATGGTAATTATTTAGGAAAGACATAAGGAAACTTGCACACCACTAGCACATTCTCAACTGCCCCCTTTATCTACCTGTGCATCCCTAATCATAGCCAAATAGCCGTAACATCCCCTTATAAGCATCTTTTTAGCTGTAATTGTAGATATTGATTTTGAGGCATTGAACTCTTATCACCTCTGAATCAAAATTCCACATCATTCAAAAATTTAAAAATCACTTCTTTCTCTTAATAGTCCAATGTAGTATAATGGTGAGCTAACCAATCCATTCCTAAAATCATATTAAAATTAATTACATCCAAGAGGACTAAATTCATAAAAAAAACTCTCTAAAATTTATTCCTTAGTTTGAATGCCAATAAATATGAGACCCAATCTTGTAACATATAGCCCTCTTCTCTCATACTGCATCACGTCCACAACAAAGCATGATAGTTTAAAGAACTCACGAGTGTACTCCTCTACTGATTAATCACCTTTAGCTATGTACAACAAATGTCATATGGAATTATTCCTCATTAAAGGTGGATAGATGTACCTCAAAAATCACTCTTTAAACTTAAACCATATCATGGTAAACTAGTCCTAAGTTGTGGCTTAAATTGATAGCTCCATAATTATTATCCTTTAATAGTCTGTATCTCTTATCCTAGCCTTTGCTTTAATGGTATTTATGAAATCCAATGCATCTATTGTACTATAAAGTAAGTCTCTTATAATCCTAGAATATAAAAGCTCTACATCAATGTTCAATATCTCTTAATTCCTCTATTGAAGCATTTGCTAAACAATTAGCATGCTTGGCTAAGTGCTACCAAGTTGTCATTAATCCTCGCTACTCCATCAATAAATGCAATAAGTTCTAGTTCAGAAGTTGCCTTATACATTTACGATAAATGCTCTGGCCTCTAAGTTACAATTGCCTTTGACTTACCCCTATGCTAGATAAATGGAGTAGGGGTTGGAACTAGAATTGAAACTTCATCTTGAAAAGATTGCTCGTCATTATATACTTTATATGCAGCAAAAGCAGTTCATATTTGCCTCATTTGAAAAGACACATAAACCAATAAGGTTCAAGGCATAAAAAAGAAGCTAACATATGTTTAGAATTCTAGAAGTAATGTTGACAACTAATGACAATTATCAACCTAATCACCATAGTAGTTTTTTTAAAAAAATAGACATCAATAATAAAAAGAACTAGGAATGAACTATAGCTTTGATACTAACTTTGTCATAACCCGAACTTAAAAGGCACGTGACCGACACTAGAAAATAGGATAGCGTGAAGATTCTAAAACCCGTAGTAAGCCTAAGGAATTTATTATAGAAATAAAACTAAATTTAAAATTCTAAGGAAAATCCAACAGTGTTTCCCCTTTACCGGGACAAAGCCCAACCTATAAAAGAGTAAATACACTCCCAATAACATATATACTCGACCACCACAACTTCAATGTCATCAAATCACCAACATCTCAACTCAAGTATATAACGATACACATCACAATGCAATACAATTATTAATACAAATACATAATAACAATTTTCCAATACTACTATTATGTCTAGATTAGCAATAAATCATTACACAAATATTAATGGTATTACAAGAACCTATATAATACTGCTAGTGAAGAATTAGTTTGATGTAAAGGAGGTGAATTAACTGAAGACTCCCAGATTCCTAGATCGAGGGATGTCAGACCTCACTGAGTGAATTCATTTTATAAAATGCATACTATTTTTTTTAAAAGAAATGTTATTTAAATCCTTTTTAAATAAAATTAATATTTAAAATCCTTTATTTTACTGAAAATACAATTATACAAAGTCCTTTATAAAATTCCCAAATCATTTAAATATGACATTCTCAAACAAAATCATATAATTAAATGCTTAGTGGAAAAAAATTGCATAACTCTAAACCTTAATTCTAATAGCCTTCAGGCTCTCTAAAATCCACATGACTACCATCCTTAGAGTTCAAGCTCAACCAAGTTACATCTTTAATTATAGCCTGAGAGAACAAGCTCTACCAAGCTCAGTCCATGTACTGCCCGAGTGATCAAAGCTCCACTAAGCCAAACCATAACACTGCCTGAGAGAACATGCTTGATTGAGCTAACTCACATTTTCTCATACTCTAGATCTTAACCAATGCGCATGTGATCTTAGTGACACCCATCAGGTAGCACATTTTACCATTTTTCTCTAAATAAACTTATAACATAAATAATTAAAGTACATAAAATAGAATAAAAAGTGAATTCCACTAAAGCATCTTTCCAAATATCATTCATGATAATAGAATGAAAAATCATGCATGTGGTGTGTGTGTGTATCTATATATATATATATATATATATATATATAATCAAAAATAAATTCATATAATCAACTTAAATATTAGATTAACCACGTGAAAATTTTAGTTTAAATATTCTCAATAAAATCCTTCATAAAATTAACTCACAAGTGGAGCGCATTGGCCGATGTGTCCTTGGCTGCCCAAATGGTACGGCTCCAACTCCGGTACTCTCTATAATAAATAATATTTATTTAAAATATGCTTATATATGTAAATAAAATTCTCCAAAATTCCAAAAAAAATAAAATAAAAATCAAGGAATTCATAAAATGAACATAGAAACATCATAAATGTGACTTTTGAGGCCAAAGGAATTATCTCCAATGATTAAACTAATTTCCACTATAATCTATCCGAGATTTATTACTCAAAATCCGTAAAGAATTAAATTAAACTCTATTCATGGAAATTGATTGCTATAATTTATACTATTTATTAAAAATACTTTCATGCATTTATTTATGGGTCAACACTGTTTATTCACCAGAGTTCGCATGGGACCCATCAAATCTTCACTTGAAACACAACATTCGAACAAACAAATTATACCAAAATGTTCCTAATAATTAATAGAACACATAAATAGCCTCATATACACCAAAAACAACATAGAATTCACAAATTGAAAAAATAGAGGAATTTAACAAAAAAATTTACCAAATATTCTACTAACGTAAATTGAATAAAAGGTCATTACTTATAGACTTCTAACAATGAGAGGGATGTAATGGTGGTAACCTATCACCTGAAACCCACTAAAACAGTGTCAAAATGTCAAAATAAGGCCAACTATTCTTCAATTTTCTGGGAAATTTCTGGACATTTTGTTGTAAAATAAAAATTATGGGAAGGTAGAAGAAGATTAGACGAATTTACTATTAAAAATTGAGATCGATTAGAGTTCATTTGGGTATTAAACAAAAAAGAAAAAGAAAAAGAAAAGAATTGGTATTAAAATGAATTTTTTTTCCTCAAAACCATATTTCCTTCGCTGTTTTCTTTTGTAGATTGCCCAACTTCCACTTTTAATAAAGGGCACTACACGTGTCCAAACTCAACGGTCTCCCTCCCTCCCCCTTTCTTTTATATATATATGTATATATTATGCTAATATTAGTAACAATACTTATGACGAGAGTACAATAATAATATTAGCAACAAGGAACTCAATAATAATAATAATGAAAATATTAATAAATAAAAATTTAGGTCATTACAATTGTATTGGCTCTGATTTTATTTGTTTCGATTGATAAAATTGTGTGTTTTCATGATTCTCAATTATTTTGGCAGTTATTTTGGAGGTAATTGTTTTTTTAGTTGTTTTGAAGGTAGCTGTTTTTCTGGTTATTTACATGATTGTTTTAGCTTTTTTTTTGGCAATTTTTTTATTATTTTTTAGGTTGTTTTTGATTCATGGTTGTTGTTATGGTTTTTTTAAATTGTTTTGACGATTATTTTTCTGATTGTTTTGGTGGTTATTATTATTATTATTATTACTATTTATTAGTTCTTTTTCAATTTTATGAATTTTTTTTATAATAATTTTTCTGATTGTTTTAACAAATGCCTACATGAACAACAAAAAATTCACCATCTTTATTATCATATTCTTCCTTTTCTTTTAAAACTTATCATCTACAATTAAAAGGTTTTTCCTCTACTTTCTTTTTAAACATCATCATATTTTTTCTTTGTTAGCTAATTTTCTGAGAAAAATAGAAAATAGAAAAAAAAAAGAAGGAAAAGAGAAAGAAGAAATAGCTTAGGGTAGAAACAATGGAAAAAATAAAAAAACAAGGAAGAAAGAAAAAATAAAGGAATGGATAATAATAAGAACAAGAAGAAGAACATAAAAATGATAACGAAAAAAGAAAAAAGAAAAAACATAAAAATGAAAAATAAAAAAAGAAGAAAAGGACACATGCGGGAAAAGAAAAATAAAAAGGGACCATAACTTTGAAAAAAAAAAATTGACTAACCCTTGTGTAGGCTATAATTTTCTCTTTTAGATTTACATATTGTACTCAAAATATTTAATCTCTTATTGTATGAATAGATATTTTAAACCTACCTCTTGTTTGTTTCAATTTTAAATAGAATTCACTTGTAAATTAATATCAACTTCATTTGAACCAAATATATTTCATCAATAAAAAATTTAGTATTATACAATTTCAGAAAATTAAGAAGTTTGAATTCAAAAGAATTTTAAGATCTCTTCTCCACACACACATATAGACATACATACACATATTTTTAATATTAATACTTTTATTTACTAAACAATTAATTTGATGTAACTTTTTAGGTTAAAACTAATAATTAAATGATAAATATTAATTAATTTAATTTTAAAATTTTTTAAATTTTAAAAAAATATCTAAAAATGATAATTATGCTAATTTTATTATAGATTTTATACTTTCAAATAAATTATATGCTCTATTTTTATCTATTAATTTTTAATTAATTTAAAAAATATCTACGTTTCCTATTTTCATAAAAATTATTAATTTTGATTTTAATTATTTACTTATTAAATTTAATATAATAAGACTCATAAAATTATGTTGTCTAATTTAATCTATACTAGATAAAATAGGAAAAAAAAAAGTATTTTTAACACAATTACTACTAAAAGTTTCATTAATTTATTTTTTCTAGAGATAAAATAGAAATTAACATAATAAAATAAGAAACATATTTTCAATTAAATATATGTTAATTAATTTCATTTTTATTAGAAATAAAATAAAGTTAAACTAATTAGAATATGAAATATGCTTTCAATTAAATTAGAATCATATTTTAATTAATTTAATTTAATTTAATTTTGTTAGAGATAAAATAGAAATTAACCCTATTATTATAGAAAATAAACTTTTAATTATATTAGAATTTTATTTTAATTAAATAAATTTTTATTAGATATAAATAGAAGTTGACCTCAGTAGAGCCGAAAATATACTTTTAATTAAATTACAATTTTTGTTAGAGATAAGATAGAAGTTAACCTAATTAAAATAAGAAATATACTTTCAATTAAATTAAAATTATACTTTAGTTAATTAATTCAATTTTTATTAGAGATAAAATACAAGTTAACCTAATTAAAATAGAAAATACATTTTCAATCAAATTAAAATTATATTTTAATTATTTAATTTTATTTTTATTAGTAATGACTAAATTATATAATTTTTATATAATAATAGGTGAGGACTATTTTGTAATTTTACTTGTCCCTCTCCTCCCTTTGTACATTTATATATACTAGTAAATAATTATGTGCTTCGCACGTGAATGAAAAATATTTGAGACTCGTAATATATAGTAAATAAACTATTAAACTTATTATTATTATTATTATTATTATTATTATTATTATTATTATTAAATAAAATTTTTAAAAATAACAGCAATGTCATTTATTTATATAACAATATGATATTAACTTAATATAGTAATAAATCATTACAATTTTGATAAATTTTTTTATTTAAATAATTATATGATAATCCTTCAATAGATTTTATAATTATTTTTTTTCAATTCTAGAAATAATTTCATATTAAAAATATCATGGTCATAATTAATCATAAGCTAATAAAAATTATTAGTTAGCTTTTGATAAAAAATTTTAAAATAATAAAAATATTTTCTTTATGTAAAAATTTTGAATATTACAACTCATTAAACTTATAATTCATTACAATTTTGAATATTACAATTTTGATAATTTTTTTTAATATTAATATTTTTATTTACTCAAAAATTAATTTAACGTAATTTTAATAAATTCAACTAATAATTAAATGATAAATATTCATTAATTTAATTTTAACTCTTTCTTGTTAGATTTTATAAAAACATTTAAAATGATAATTATACTATTTTTCTTATAGAAAATATACTTTCAAATAAAGTATATGCTTTTATTTTTTAAAATATAATTATAGATACATGATCGTAAAAATTTTAATTAATTATAATTATTTACTTAATATACTTTAATTTAATAAGTATTTAAAAATAATAAGACTATTATTTTATTCATATTTCAATTTAAATTTTCAATCTTGATAGTGTTACATTATAACATAGTAATATATTACAATTTTAGTAAATTTTCTATTTAAACAATTATATAATGCTTTTACAATATTTTATCTAAATAATAATCTAATTTTACAAGTTTGATAGAGTTATAATAGAGTAATTTATTACATTCTTTATAAAATTTCTACGTAGACACAACAATCTTTCAACATTTTTCACAATAATACTTTCGTGATTAATTATTTCATAAAATTTATTAATTTTAATTTTAATTATTCACTTATTAAATTTAATATAAAAATACTTATTAAATTATGTTATCTAATTTGATTTATATTAGATAAAATATATGTAGACCTAATTAAAATAGAAAAATATATATTTTTAACAAAATTACTACTAAAATTTTAGTTAATTTAATTTTTTTAGAGATAAAATATAAGTTGAAATAATTAAAATAGGAAACATACTTTCAATTAAATTAGAATTATATGTTAATAAATTTCATTTTTATTAGAAATAAAATAGAAGATAACCTTATTAGAATAGGAAATATATTTTCAATTATATTAGGATTAAATTTTAATAATTTAATTTTTTTACAAATAAATAGAAGTTAAATGTAATTAAAACTTGAAACATACTTTCAATTATATTAAAATTATATTTTAATTAATTTAATTTTCGTTAGAGATAAAAAAGAAGTTAATCTAATTAGAATAGAAAATATACTTTTAATTAAATTATAATTTTTCTTAAAGATAAAATAGAATTTAACCTAATTAAAATAGGAAACATACTTTCAATTAAGTTATAATTATATTTTAATTAGAGATAAAATAGAAGTTAACCTAATTAATATAGGAAATAGACTTTCAATCAAATTGTAATTTTATTTTAATTAATTTAATTAAATTTTTATTAGTAAATGACTAAATTATTTAATTTTTATATAATAATGAGTGAAGACTTTTTTTTGTAATTTTGCATGCCCCCATTCATATATTTATATATATTATATAGATTATAGATTATAGACATAGGTATCTTTTTAATGAGCTCTATGGATAGAATTTTTTAGGTTCATGTATTAGCTTAAAATATTATTAATTATTAATTTGATCCAACTTATAAATTACATGAATGCTAGCAAAATTTAAATACACAATATTTTAAAACATTTTATTTAACCTGCATTATTGCATTTGAAAAGCAATAAGAGTACAAATTTCTGTTAGATGAACACTAAGGTAATAAAATCTGAATATTCTTATGATATCAAAATCTATATATCTGTAATAACCATAAAAGAAAAAGAAGAAAAAAATTATTGAAAAAAAGCCGCAGGAGTTCAATGTAAGAGGAGATGAATTTGGGAATAAGGATATATATATATATATATATATATATATATATATATTGTAAGGGTTAAAGGAGGTTGTTTTGAGTTGTTTTTGGTTGCTAGAGACTTATGGTTGTTTTGGGTGTTCAGGAGTGTATAGGTGTTGAGTTGTTTTACGATTGTTTTGGGTCGTTTTGTAGTTGTTGACTTAAATTATTTTGAGTTGCCAAGTCAAATTAAGTAAATGAATTGATTTGGGTTGATATTGGTTGTTTTTGGTTACTAAGAATAAGACAAAATCAATGAGTGTATACATAGAATTGGGGTTGCCATTAAAGAAGAGAGCTAAGGTTTGGCAAATATCCATTTTGGTCCCTATATTCTTTCCCTTCTCCGTTAACCATTCAAACGAACTTCGATCGACCTAAAATTTTATGTCAAACTATTTCTTAACATCCTCTATGTGATAGTGGTGTTCGTTTAAGTAGATTAAGTGAAAAAAATTTCAAATTTAGCTCCGAAAACTCTATCCAAGTTATCAGAGTTGGGACGATCATCTCTTTACCATTCAATCAAGACCATCACTTGCATTTCATTCCTCATCATCTTAGGAGTTTGTAGATGCTGATCCTGCATTTGATCTCCATCTCTAGAATATTTTGTGAATTTTAAAGTAATTTTCCTTTTATTTTCTGATCTCTTTGTTTTATGAGTATTTTGGTGTGTTTGAGGATTTTGATATGTTATATTAAATGTTGTGATCATTTGGGTATGTTTTTTGTTTGGGCATTGTGTTTCTAGTAAAAAATTTAGCAGGTCCCACCTGAATTCAATTGATGAACAACAACTAGCTCAAAAATTTTGAATTTATTTTTAATAAATAGTATAAATTATATTGATCAATTTCTGTAATGAAACTTTGATCCAATTCCCTAAAGATTAAAAGATAAAAGTTTCATAAAGATTCTAGGGAAAGTTATTTATTTTCATATAAATTAATTTAATTCATTAAAAATATTCCTTGAATCACAAAATTTATCATTTTAATGTTTTTAATGTTATTTTGATTATTTCTTCATTTTTATGATTTTTCTAAGATTTTTAAGAATTTATTTATTTAGAAAGTTATGGAGTTGGAGGTGCAAAGTGTAGGTAGCTGAGAACATGTCCGTCATCACACTTGTGAGTTAATTTTATAAAAAAATTTTGAAGGTATATATGAATGAGACTTTTTATATGATAAGTATGATATATGGATTCATTTATGATTATAAATTTACCACTTGCATGGTTTATTAATTTTATTTTCATGAGTAATTCTTGGGAAGATATTTTAGTTGGATTTGTGGTATTTTATTTTATTAGTATATTAAATAAATATGTTTTGAAGAAAATAGTAGAATGTGCTACTTGGTAGGTGCCACCAAAACCACATGCGCACTGGTTAAGATCTTTAGTCTAAGAAAAATGTGAATTGGCTCAGTTGAACTTGTTCTCTCAAGCAGTATTATGGTTTTCGCTCAGTGGAGCTTGATATCTCAGGTAGTATGTGAAGTAAGCTTGATGGAGCATGTTCTCTCAAGTTGTATATGGATTGAGCTTGGTTAAGCTTGTTCTCTTAAAACAGAAATAAGATGTAACTTGGTTGAGCTCGTTCTTTTAGGACATCAATAATGGAATAAGTGATTGGACTATGGCTATAACTTGGTTGAGCTTGATCTCTCGAGACAACAGTCAATTGGCTTTAAGAGAGTTGAAAGGCTACTAGAATTAAGATTTAGGGTTCTACCAGGTTTTCTATTAAAGGTTATGATTATATGATTTTTGTACAAATGATTTTGTATTAAAGATATTTATGATTTTGGAAAGGTATTTTTATGAAGATAGTTGTCATCAAAATAAAAGGGATTTAAATATTAAGATTATTTAATAGTTTTAAATAAGTACTTTAAAATCAACATGCATTTTATATTATTAATTAACTTAGTGAGGTCTGATATCCCTCAATTTTATTTTTCCCATGACTAGGGGTGAGCATGGTTCAATTTTTTTGAAAAATATACAAAAATGAAGTAAAAATTATTCAGCTTGGTTTGGTTTACTCATATTTAAAAAAAAAACTGAATAGAACCGAACCAAACTAGTTCAGTTCAATTTGGTTTAAAATTTCGGGATGAGTTGTAAATGAATCTTTGTATGGGCTTAATTTTAATACAATTAAATTAGATCTAAATTAAGTTTAAAAAACTTGTTAAAATTATAATTTTTTCTAGATAAATAAAAATTTAAATGACAAAAAAAAGTTCATAGTAATTAACAAAAAAGTAGTAAAATACTAAATATCCATGAAAAATTTTAACAATGACAAAGTACAAACATGGAAACATGAAAAAATTTCTAAAAAATATAAGTAGCAAATGAAAAAAATGTCAACATAAGTTTTAGTTTTTCTAATCTTTAAAATATAATTGCCCATCAAATTCAAAGAAAACAAAAGTGCAATTAATCAACAATATATTAAAAAAATCAATTTCATTGCCTATCAAGTAAATTATATTAAAAAAACACTAAAAATTTCTAAAATAAAGCAAAAAATTAATTTACATACTTTTAAAGAATTGTTTACTATTGAAGGAGGTAGGGATTTGAGAACTAAATAGGGTAGGTATTTGAGGAAAATAAGTGAAATATATAGAACTTAAGTGAAGAGTAGCCAGAAAAGAAAAGAGTGTATAGGAGAAGAAAGAAACATCAATGAAATTTAGAAGAATTAAGTTAAGAGTATTACATCTATACATATATAAAATGACATAATATAACAACTTAGTTCAGTCTATTCATATATTTTAAGAGTAAAACCAAAATCAAACCGAACATAATTTGGTTTGGTTCAGTTCAAACCAAAATTTAAAAAATTATAGAAACACCGAACCAAACTGAATTGAATAAGGTTTTTTCAGTTCAATTTTTAGTTTTTGGTTATTTTTGCTCACCCCTATCCATTACCTTACCGTCAGTCTAATAGTTATCCTTGTTTGTGTCAGGTTTCTTTTTCTCCGACTATATTATATAAATGTATTATATAATTGAATTCTAGAACACCACAATAGTAAACTATTTTGTATAACTTGTATTATAGATGTTATTATGATGGAGATATATGCATTTGTGGTGGATCATTCAAGTTATTAAAGAGTATTATTTAGTAAATTATATTGGGAGTGTTATTTGTATTTTTCAGGTTTTTGGTTTTATCTAGGTATAGAGGAAACTTTGCCAGATTTTTATTAAAATTTAAAATTTAGTTAATTTATATTTTGAAAATTTTCCTAAGGCTTGTGTTTTGAAAGCTTTGTGCTTTCCCATTCCCTAGCATCAATCACGTGCCTTCAGGTTCAGGTTATGACAAAGTTAGTATTAGAGCTAATGCTTGATTTCCTACTATTTTGGTCATTAGAGTATGTCTTTTCTTGGACCTACTGTAGTAATTAGGTTGATAAATGTCATTTATATAATCATTGCTTCTAGAATTTTATGTATATGTTAATTCTCTTGTTGTGTTTTGAATCTTGTTGGTTTTTGTACTTTTTTAGAATGAGGTGAGTGTGAGCAGATCCTACTATAGAAGAAATAAATTTTGGTGAGCAATCCTTTTAGGATGAAGCTCCTCCCCCTACCCCCATAAGGTAAAAGAAGGAGTAGGCCTAAGATAGTGGTAGCTTAGAGACAAGAGCAACACTGGAAGTAGAATAAAATGCTCAAAAAGTGGATCCTATAACTTTTGTGATTGGAATGGTAGGAATAAACCAAAATTTAGCTGCACTTAATTAAGCCTTGCAATTGGTGCAGTAGATGCTTTAATAAAGGAATTAAGGGATGACAAATGTTTATGCTTTTCTTTTGTACTCCAGAGTTAGGAGGATTTCTTTTGATAAGTCTAGAGATGCATTGGACTTTATCAATACCATTAAGTCAAGGACTAGGAATAGATATACAGATTATCTAAGAATTCTTATTGTGGAGTTATCAATCTAAGTAGTAGATCAAGATTAGTTTATGCGGTCTATACAAACCTATATGGACACTATCACTTGGATAGAGTTTAAAGGTCGATTCATAAGGTATTTCTATCCACCTACTATGAGGGATGCATAAAAATGACATTTGTTGCATATTAATAAGGGAGACAAAACATTTGCTGGTTATATAAGGGAGTTCCTCAGATTGTTGCCTCACGTAGTGGACGTGATAAGAGATGAGCAAAGAGTAATGGACTTGTATATTACTAGGTTAGGACCATCATATGTAGGGATTCATCCTAAGGGCTACACTTTAGAGAGTGTTATTAATAAGGCTAGGCTGCTAGAGAGGCAACATATAAGGCACAATACGATCCTAGAACCTTATATGAGCGAAGATGGTAAGGCAACTGGCATTTAGGGTATTTCCTATCCAATGTTTTAAATGGGTAGTATTAGTGTTTAGATTGTTGGTACTTTACAATATGGCTATAGAAGTTACTGTGGGCATAAGAGTGGAGGGCATAGTCGATAGAGTAATAGACATATTATATTTAGGCCTGGGGCTAGTAGTGGTAGTAGCAGTCAAAGTTCTAGGTACAGTAGTATAGGCTCAGGGCTTAGTGTAGGTCATAACTATAGTCAAGTACATCAAGGACCTTATTACCTGCCATTAGGAGCATATTTCAAATACGGTTTGGTTAGGCATTTTGCTAGATCATGCTTGAATTCTAGTTATCAATAGACATATCCACATGGTTCATTTACTATAATTACTCAGCCTCTACAGCAAGCTTCTCAATTTCATGTACCATTGTATCCTTAATTCATGGGCCAATAGGATCAAGGTTCAAGAGGTAGACATGAAGGGAGACCTGGTGGCAAAGCATTTATGTAACCATCCACGTCACAACAAGCAGGTCATGGGTAGGCCAATGTTTTTACATTAACTATTTATGATGCTCAAGCATCTAATAAAATTATGACAAGTACTCTTTGATTTATTATCTTGATGCTAGAGTTTTGTTTGATCATGGTGAATCACATTCTTTTATATCTCCTATTTTTGCCTAAAGAAAGGGATGATAACCATCAAAGTTATTAATTCCATTATTTATAACAAATCATCTTAATGATGAGTTGGAGACAAATATAGTCTTTCCATCTTATCCAGTGTTGGTGAAAGGTAGAGAGTTGCTTATAGATTTAGTTTTGTTAGATGTGATAAATTTTAATGTGATTTTAGAAATGGATTGGTTAGCTCAACACTATGCTGCTTTGGATTGTCAGGAGAAGGGAGTGATTTTTATAATCCAGAATAATATAGAATTTTGATTCAGAGGTAATAAGGGTTTAATGCCTAAAAATCTAATTTATGCAATCACAGTAAAAAAGATGCTTAGAAAGGTTTGTCAAGGCTACTTGGCTATAGTAAGAGATTTAAAGGCAAAAAAGGTTATAATTGAGAATGTGCTAGTTATATTTGAGTTTCCATATGCCTTTCCTAAAGAATTGCTAGGTTTATCACCATAAAAAAGATATAATTTTGTATCAATATTATCCATGGTATAGATCCTATCTCTGTGCCACCTTATAGAATGGCACCTGCAAAATTGAAAGAACTTAAAGAGCAGTTGCAAGAGTTGATTAATAAGGGTTTCATCAGACCTAACATATCTCTTTAGGGTGCTCTATTGTTATTTGTCAAGAAGAATTATGGTTATCTTCGACTTTGTATCGACTATAGATTGTTGAACAAAGTGACTATTAAGAACAAATATTCAATCCTAAGATCGATGATTTGTTTAATCAACTTCAAGGAGCTCAGTGTTTCTCTAATATTAACTTAAGGTCTAGGTATCATTAGTTGAGGATCAGAAGTGGAGATATACCTAAGATTGCATTTCAGATGAGATATGGCCATTATGAATTCTTGGTTATGTCCTTTGGGTTAACTAACACCCCAACAACTTTTATAGGCTTGATGAATTAGGTGTTTGGGCCATTCGTGGACCAACTTATGATAGTATTTATTGATGATATCTTAATATGTTCCAAGAGTAAAGTAGACCTTATTATGCATTTGAGGATAGTGCTTTAAACTTTAAGAGAGGACTAATTATATGCCAAGTACTCAAAGTGTGATACAAGTGGATCCTAAGAAGATTAAAGCTATTATAAGTGGATCCCAAGAAGATTAAAGCTATTATAAGTGGATCCCAAGAAGATTGAAGCCATTATAAAATGGCTAAGACCTACAATAATCACTAAAATAAAGCATTTTCTGGGTTTAGCTCGCTATTATAAGAGATTTATGAAAGATTTCTCTAAGATAACTGCACTTTTAACAAGGTTGACCTAGAAGAATGATAAGCCTATGTGGATGGATAAACGTGAGGAGCACTTTTAATTACTTAAAGATAGGTTGACTTTAACTATAGTGTTGACTTTACCCTTTGGAAATGAAGGGTATACAATGTATTATAATGCTTCTTGAGTAGGATCGGGGTGCATATTAATGTAAAATAAGAGAGTAGTTGCTTATGCTTCATGTCAGTTAAAGAAGCATGAGCAAAACTACCCTACTCATGATTTGGAAATAGTAGTAGTTATGTTTGCATTGAAGATTTGAAGGCACTACATGTATGGTGTAACTTGTAAGATATACACTAACCATAAGAGCTTGAAATATATTTTTCCATAAATAGATTTGAACTTGAGGCAAAGGAGATGGATGGAACTTTTGAAAGACTATGATTGCTCTATTTAATACCATCTAGGTAAGGCTAATGTGGTAGCTGATGCTTTAAGACTGAAGCCTTGCTCACCTTAGCTCGAAAAGGAGGCCAATCATTAAAGAGTTTCATGAATTGATTGATTAGGAGTTGTAGTGGAAAGTAACTAAGTCATGTATTCTAGCTTAATTTAGACTACAATAAGTGTACTTAGATAGAGTCAAAGCATCTCAGATAAGGGACCCATAGTTATAAAGGATAGTGTTAGAGGTTCAATAAGGTCAATATAGAGATTTTATTATTGATAATAAGGGTGTACTACATTTAAGCACTAGGTTATATATGTCAAATATGTATGAATCAAGAAAAGAGATTATGGAAGAATCTCATTTTTCTACTTAAAGTGTTCATCCATGTTCTACTAAGATGTATCATGACTTTAATGATACTTACTGGTGGACTGAGATGAAAATATTCATTATAAAATTTGTATTTAAGTGTCTTACTTGTTAGTAAGTAAAATTAAAACGTTACATATCCTCATGATTGTTACAGCTGTTACCCATTCCATAGTGGAAGTGGGATATGATTGCTATGAATTTTGTGATTAGATTGCCTTATCGAATTAGAGGTTTCGATACTATTAGGGTAATAGTTAGATTGCCTCATCCAATTAGAGGTTACGATACTATTGGGGTAATAGTTGACAGGCTAACCAAGTTAGCTCACTTCTTACTAATTAAGAAGACGTACACTACTGATAGGTTAGCAAGGTTATACAATAATTGAATTTTTTTCCTTTATGATGTACTTAAAAGCATTGTATTATATAGAGGGGCTATGTTAACTTTAGTCTTTTGGCAAGAGTTGCATAAGGCATTAGGCATAATATTTTATTTTAGCATGACATTTCATCCTTAAATGAATGGTTAGTTAAAAAGGAACATTAAGATATTAGAAGATATATTGAGACTGCATGTGCTAGACTTTGGTAGCCAATGGGATTTACACTTTCCATTGATTGAATTTGCACATAATAATAATTATCATGCAAGAATTTAAATGGCTCTATATAAAGCCTTATATGGTAAGAAGTGTAGATCACGTTTATGTTAGGAAGTTAGAGAGAGGCAACTAACAAGCTAAGTGTTAGTGCAAGTCACTTTAAAGAAGATCCCTATTATCCTACACAGGTTGAAGAAAGCTTTAGTATATAGAAGAGCTCTACAAATCCTAAGAGAAAGGATGTATCATTTTAGGTTAGAGACATGGTGTTTTTAAAGGTGTCTTCAATAAAAAGGGTGGTGAAATTTGGTAAAAAAGGCAAACTAGCCCAAGATACATTAGACTTTTTAAGATTTGTTCTAAAGTTAAATAGGTGGCTTATAGATTGGTGTTGCCACTTGAATTATCTTGAATTCACCTAGTGTTCCATGTATCTATATTAAGGAAATATATCTCTAATCCTTCTCATATTCTTCAGCCCCATATTGTGGAGCTCAGTGAGGATTTATCATATAAAGAATATCCTATTGTGATTAAAGATCATTAGATTCATCATCATTGCACTAATGAAATTCCAATGGAGAAAGTGCTATGGAACAACCACACAATAGAGGATTGCACTTTAAGAGGCATAATTGAATATTCACAATTGGTACCCTCATTTTATTTAGATTGTGATGATAATATTTTAAAATTCAAGGATGAATTTTATTTAAGGGGGGAAGAATGTAATAACGGAAAAAAAAAGATAAAAATATATTATTTTTAGAAAAAAATATATTATTTTTATTAAAAAAGGTGCAAGGCATTCAATGCAGTCAAATGAAGAGGAAAATGTGGATGTTGGTGGAGATGATGGATTGGGGATGTCACACCTCATCTCATATAACCTAAGATGGACATTTAAAACCAACCATTAATAAACTATTTAATTTAGTCTAAATATATTATAAATATCATTATATTTGGAAAAGGATTTAGATTAATCTCTTTTAAAAGTTTAATCTTGTTCATATGTTACATTTAAAGAATAAGAACTTTTTTAAATAATATATATTTATGAATAGTGAAGTTTATATTTATGAATAGTAAAGTACGTATAAAGTAATCAAATAAATAAAAAATTACTTTTTTTACTAGATTAATAATAATCTTTGTAAACTAAAAACACAATAGTGAAAAAAATTATTAAGATAATATAAAACACATTTTCATACAATTACATTACATATAACTTAGCCACTATTATTTAAACTTAAAAATATACTCGTTTACAATACTTCTACAACAAGCTTAAGAAATAAAGGAACACGACTTCTCTAATAAGGATGTTGGCCAACCTTATTCTAAAACTTCTATTCACACTCACTTAACAATGCCCACCAACTATCAAACCCTGCTATCTGAAAACATTTATAAAATAGAGTAAAATGAGTATAAAGATACTCAATGAATAGATATATCAAGTAGAAAAAAATTTGGTTAAACCAAACATATTTAACTTTTCTAATGATAATAATAGAATATTTGAAAATTATATTAAAATCCACTTAAAACATTAAATCCTTTCTCACTTTCAAACTTATGCAAAGCATAGCCAAGTAAAACACATGCCTTTTTAAAACATCAATACAACATTTCACATGTATTAACCATCCCTATAATAAGCATCACAACTCGACCATAACATATAAGCCATCACAAACTCACTCTCTATGCACACTTAAAGACTAACCCTTTGACTACATTAGCACATAATGACCTTCTTCCTTCACCATCATATAATAAAGTGCCCTATTATTTATTGTGCAATAACAACCAACACAATCTCAAATATGCATATTTTACCTTAGCACATTTACACAACTCATATAGGGTGGTAATACTCAAATCCAAATGCCATTTTCATAAAATAATCAATCAAGACAATATTATCACATTTATGGTATAATAAGCATTCAAAATCAAACAATCTTCATCATATTTAAAAAAAGAGAGAAACTATATAGAGCATAAATTTATTTAAATCACAAGTAAATTACATGACTTCAAATTAGGATACAAAGCAAAGCATGTATTAATAATACATTTAACTTGCACACTTGAAACCATTATTGTTTTAAAGTTTAAATACTTCAAGTAGTAAACAAATTGAATTGAAAAATTTATTACACATCATTTCAAATTCACAAAACATCATTAAAAACTCATTTTCGTGCTGTTATAAAAAATATTTAAAAATCTTGAACATCTACTCACCAAAATAGCCTATAAACACACAAATCTGTTTCACCGAATTTGCTTAACTTGCACCTGCACTTCCCTTGCTTTTTCCAGTACCTAATAGATACAATTTCACTTATTAATTGTCAATATAATAATCCTACATTCTTCTCTAATCATGCCACCCCTAAATGATATGCATAAAATGCAATTA
Organism: Mallotus nudiflorus; assembly: GCA_947683625.1. Taxonomy (NCBI): domain Eukaryota; kingdom Viridiplantae; phylum Streptophyta; class Magnoliopsida; order Malpighiales; family Euphorbiaceae; genus Mallotus; species Mallotus nudiflorus. Next base: position 1,775,455 of record CANTUR010000018.1, on the reverse strand, counting down.
AGCTCAATTTTACAAATCAGCTTCATGAACTCCAAAATACCTATTTTTAGGCCTAAATTAGAAAAATTGGTTTGACTTGTAGAAAATGAATTTTAATCTCAAATTTTAACCACACCTAGGTCTTTATGTCTAGCACTTTCAATAAAATTTCATTTCCATTCAATAACCACAATAAAATTATAAAGGTCACATTACAAGCAGCTTAATTACTAAGATAGATTGAGCAATAAAAAGTAAAGGTTTGTTAAGCCACTATTAAAACATAATTAGATCTTCATCAAAATTATAAAGTTTTATAGAACTCCTTTAAGTTTTCTTAGAATCAAAATATACTTCATTTGAAGTTTCCTAGCTTAAGATATACCAAAAGTATTTAGACTAGTTTTAACTCATGAATTTTGTAAACCTAGTTCACATAATCAAAATGGTTACTTTCAGAGCTGACTTTAAAATGTTGTTGCGACTTATAGAAAAGGAATTTTCAGCTAAAATTTTAATAAATAAATAAATAAATAAATAAATAAATAAATAAATATGTTTAGAAAATGCTATAGAAATTTTACACTAATTGGACACCCACAAATAGAGTTATATATAATGAATTATAATGATCTCAAAGAAACTGACAGATTGAGCAATACATGTTTTCTCTTATTACCCTAACATAAAGATTAAATTAGATTAAGCTCAAAGAGGAAAAATTTTAGATAATTATTTAAAAGATCCAAATCATCAAATAATACTTAATTTAGAGCTCTCTAAATTAAGATATGATAGAAATATAAATATAATGAAACTAAACTTTAAGAACCCAAAATTTACAACTTAAGAACCCTAAATTATATCATTCAAAATACTTAAAAATTTACCAAATCAATCACTAAAGCTTTAGGCATAATGATTAAAGCTTGAAATTTGATTTAGATCTTCAAATTCCTTTTGTAAATTAAGCCTAAACTTGGAGAATCAAGCAGCCTTTTTTTTTAAGTGTTCTTTATTTTCTTTCTTATGGCAACTCCTTATGATGGAATAAGCTATACCCTAAAAAAATAATAATTAATATGTAATATACTCCTTCTAGTCCTTAATGATATGCTTAAGTTAACTATGTATCACCAAGCTTTCAATTGTTCAATCAAGGATAATCATTTGCTACAATTGAGTCCTTTCCCCTATAACTATATATATTTATATATTTGTTTTATGGTTGATTGGTAGTTATTTGGTTGTTGGGTTGATGAAGGTTTATATGTGTGTGTGTGTGTATGTCTAAGGTTTGTAGGAGGTTGTTTTAGGTGAATGTTAGTTGATGGTTATTTTATAGTTGATTGGTAGTTATTTGCTTGTTGGGTTGATGAAGGTTGAGGATGGTTGTTTTGTGTTGATTTGGTTGTTTAATGGAGGAAGTTGTCTTGAGTTATTTTTGGTTGCTAGAGACTTAAGGTTGTTTTAGCTATTAAGGAGTGTATAGGTACTGAGTTATTTTATGATTGTTTTAAGGTCGTTTTGTGGTTGTTGGTAGCTTAGTTGAAAGTGGTTGAGTTAAGTTATTTTAAGTTGACAAGTCAACTTAATTTAATGAATTAATTTAGGTTGATATTAGTTATTTTTGGGAATGAGTATATATGTAGAATTAGTCCTGCCATTGAAGAAGAGAATTATTATAATAACCTATAATTATTTAAATAAATAAAAGGATATGTTACTGTTGTCATCAGGTTATTTTTGGGTTGTTGGATGGTTGTTGATTCGAGGTATGGTGTTAACAAAGTTAATTGCTAGCAACTTTCTAGTATGAAAGGGATGAACTCATTTAATTGTTAGCAATTATCTCAAATCTTAAAGTGGGAGGACCAAAAGGAAAATTTTCCAAACCAAAGTGGAAATTCTCCATTCTCTCTTCAGTTAAGGCATCTCTAATAATAAATATCAAAATGCATCAAATTTTGCTGCAAAATGCATATACTACAGTATATTTACTCCTACAACTTACTTCATTTTCAATTCCAAAAAGAATATTCTCTACATATTCCTGTAGCTAGATCCTCCATAACCACAAGAATCCTTAGTTAGATTATAATAGTTAGAATAAATTCTATTATAATTATAATAGAATTATAAATTCTATCTCTATCTACTATCGTGCTCCTTGGTTAGAATCTCTAAGAGGTCCAAATGGTTTGGACTTGAGTAGGTTGAAAAAAGACATACAACTATCTAATACACTATATTATTTAAAAATTTTACGTATTGTACCCATAATTTATTCAATATTTACAATATACACCTATATATTTATTTATAATAAAGTTATAAAAAAATTAATGCAAATCTATGGTTGTTAAATTTTTTCTATCCAAATTTTAATTTTAATATTGTTCACGAGCCAAACGACCTCTGATGGCCATGAAATTTTAACCATAGATCCTTCTCAACCTTCTCTACATGCATGTAATTTTTATTTTATGAAATTTTACCCGAATTTGACCAGTTAGAGCTTTGAAGTTCTAGCCATTCACTTGCAGAGGTGGATCTTCTTTTTCGATGATTTTCTATGGTTATAACCACCACCATTGGACTCGTCTTACTACCATGAATCAAAAGAGACCAACCACACATTTGGATGTCTCAGTAAATTTCTAATTTTAACTTGATCTATAATCTAACCATTTATCTAAGGTGTTTGAACAAGTATTTAGCTTCTCCTTAGTGTTGTGAACATATATATATATGACTGTTATATGTAAAAGATGATTTTCGGGTAAGAAATCCAGCAAGTCCCAATCAGATTCCAGTGAGGAATAATGACTAACCTAGAAAATTATAGTTTAATTTTTAATAAATAGTTCAAATTATAAGGATTAATTTCTAAACTAGCGCTAGGTTTGATTCCTCACGGATTTTGAGAAAAAAAATCCTAGAAGTGTTTTAGTGGAAATTTCTTAATTTCTGTTTAAATTGTTTTAACTCACCAAAATAAATTTTCTTAGCCTTGAATGTCATATTTAGGATAATTCCAAGTTCATTTTATTAATTCCTTAATTTTAGTAATTTTTCTAGAGTTTTGAAAATTATTATGAATTTATTTGTCATATATTTGTATATATGCATATATTTTAAATAAATATTATTTATTATAGAGAATATCATAGTGGGAACTTTGGAATCTAGGTAGATGAGGATACATTAGCCAACACTCTCCACTTGTAAGTTAATATTTTGAAGTTTATGTTAATTTTGGTATTTAAGAAAAATATTGAGTTCGAGATATTAATTATGTGTTGAATATTATTGAAGTTATAATGTTATTCCACTATTTATATGATTATTTATGGTAATAATATTATTGTGGAGGATTAATGGGATTATTAATATTTTTATATTAATTTTTTAGTAATGGAATTCTTTAGAATTTATTCTACATTTATTTATATAAAGAGAGTTTTGGAAAATACTGGTAGAATGGGCTAGCTGATGGGCATCATCAAGACCGTGTGCACACTGGTATTGAACTTTGAGTTGGGCCCTTGTGTGGAATATTGTATGGAAAGGTTTGGTTGATGCACAACTCTTAGGCATATGGTTTGGAAAAGCTCGATTGACGCATAACTCTCAAGCATGTGGTATTAAAAGTCTCGATTGATGCATAGCTCTCGGGCATATTTTAATTGATTATTTACTAGGACTGGTAGCTTAGTTGACATATATTTAGAATAAGAGAATGACTGTGGCTGGTAGCTCGGTGACTTAAACACATTTTGAATGAAGTTTATTTTATTACAAAGATGTTTATGAGATTTAATAAAATCCTTTCAGATTTATAAATATGATTTTGGTAAACTAATGATTTTAAATTTATATTATAAATATTATAATTCTACCAATTATTTTAATAAAGGAGGTTTTTGAAATAGCATGCATTTCTTTATATTAGCTTACTCAGTGAAGTCTGACTCCCCTCAACTATTTTTCCAAGATCTTGGGAGTCTACTATTAGTTCTTCTTCTATGCCCGGATTCATTCTTCATCGGCTGCTTTATGTTGGTTATTATAATGTTATTAATTTTTTTGGAATAATTTGTAGTTAATTTAGACACCACAATAGTATGAAGAAGTTGTTATTATTATAATTTTATTGGTGTATATATTTGTGATATTATTTAGGTACTTATAGGTATATGTAGTATTATAATGATGATGATATGATGAACACCAATTTGTTGTCTTTGTTTTGTTAGAGAAATGGTGGTTAAGAATATTATTGGAAGTGTATATCTTTGACTTATAGGCTTTGGTTTGTTCTCGGTACAAAGGAAACTCTATCGTACTTTTATTAAAATTTTAAAATTAGTTAAATTTATTAAATTTACTATGTGTTTTAAAAGCTTCATGGTTTCCAATTCCCTAGTGTCCCGGTCATGTGCCTATAGGGTTCAAGTCATGATAAAGTTAGTATCAGAGCAATGGCTCATTCCTTATTCTTTTGGTCATTGGTATCTATCTTTTCTTAAAACTACTATACTGATTCAATGGTAATTTTCATTTAGTGTCATCATTACTTTTAGAATTCTACGTATATGTTAGCATCCTTATTATGTGTTGAATATTGTTTATATGTCTTTTTAGAATGAGGAGGAGAGCACGAAATGCTCCTACTACAGATGCAGCATATGATGATGGTGATCAATCTATTTATAATGAAGCTCCTCCCCCTACCCCACAAGGTAGAAGAAAAGGCAAACCTAGAGTAGCAACAACTCAGAGACAAGAGCAACATTTGTAAATAAAGTAAGAAGCTATAGAGATGTATCCCATAACTTTTGTAACTGATGTAGCAGGAATTAATCAAGGACTAGTGGCACTTAATCAATCCATGCCTCTAGTACATCATATGTTACAATAAAAAAACTAGGGGATGTTTAATGTAGATGCAACTTTATTGTATATCAGAGTTGGGAGATTTCCATTTAACAGTACTAGAGATGCCTTGGATTTTATAAAACCATTGAGGCTAGAACTAAGATGGGGTACATTGATTATTAGAGAATAATGATTGTGGAGTTTATTAGTGCAAGTTGTAGCTTAGAACTAGTTTATATAGTCCATCCAACCATTTATGACTTTCATGACATGATTGGAGTTTAAAGAGCGATTTTAAAGATATTTGTGTCTGCCTTTTATGAGGGATAATTATAGATGGCAGCTATTGCATATAGCCAAAGGTGATCGATCAATTAAGGAGTACACCTATAATTTCTTCAGATTGTCATGTCATGTAATGGATGTGATGTAGGATGAAAGAAGGGTAATGGAGTTATTTATGATAGGGATAGGCCTAGCTTGTATTCGTATCTGGACTAAGGATCGAAGGTTAGAGAGTTTCATTTAGGAGGCTAGATAGTTGGAGAGGTGACACATCAGACATGGGACTATACCTTATCCTTTTATAAGTGGAAACACTAGGATAGGAGTAGCTTAAAGTGTACAACATCCTACTTTTTAGCTTGGCAATGTTGGTATTCAAGTTGAAGGTACTTCCCACCAAAGGAGAAGGTCCCGAGCACATAAACCTGCAGACACAACTATGTCCCTAATCGTAGGACTGGTAGAGCTATTAGATTTGGTTCTAGATTTAGTAGTAACAACAGTGGCTAGAGCTTTGAATATGGAAATACATGGTATGGGGCTAGTGCATGTGCTACTTATGGCAGAGTACATCAACGACAATCTCACTTGGCACTAGGAGCTTGTTTTTGGATGTGTATAGTTAGGACATTTTGCCAAAGTTTCCTAACTATGGATTTTAGCCATTATATGCTTAAGGATCCTTAGCTTCAGTGGTTCAACTAGTTCAACATTATCAAACACCTATGTACCCCTAGTAGAGACCGACTTAGTTTGTAAGCTAGTAGGGCATAGGTTGTAAGATAGAGTTAGAGGAAGAGGATATGCCTAACCATCCACCATACAAAAGTCAGGGCCATAGACGTGCTAGAGTTTTCATATTTACTCCTTAGGATGCTTAGGCATCTAATGTAGTGGTCGTAGGTACTATTTTAGTTTATTACCTTGATGCTAGAATTTTAATTGGTCTTGGTACATCTCATTCCTTTATGTTACATGTATTTGCTTCCAAGATGGGATGGAAACCATCCAAATTTTTAGTTCCATTATCTATAGTAACTGTCCTCAATGATGAGTTAAAGACAGATATAGTCTTTTCCTCTTGTCTAGTGTTGGTGGAAGGTAGAGAGTTGTTGGTAGATTTAGTTTTATTGGATGTGATTGATTTTAATGTAATTTTGGGAATGGACTAGTTGGCATAACACTATGCCACATTGGTTATTGAGAAGAAGAGGCGATCTTCAGAATTCCAAATGATGTGGAATTTCGATTCATAGGTGATAAAATTTTAATGCCTTGGAATCTCATTTCTACAATTATAACTAGAAAGATGCTTAGAAGGGGGCATCAAGGCTATTTAGTTATGGTTAAATTTATAACAGTAGATAAATAGGTAGTTGAGAATGTGCTAGTTGTGTGTCAATTTAGCTTGGCACCAGAAAAAATAGAACTCTGTATTGATGTAGTACCTAGTATAAATCCTATCTCTATACCACCTTATAAGATGGCGCTTGCAGAATTAAAGGAACTTAAAGAGAAATTGTAAGAGTTGCTAATTAGGCCTAATACATCTCCTTAGGGAGCACCAACATTTTTTTGTGAAGAAGAAAGATGGTATTCTTCAACTTTGTATCAGCTATAGGCAGTTGAACAAGGTCACCATCAAGGATGAGTATCCTTTTCCAAGGATTGATGATTTGTTTGAGCACCTTTAAAGAGCTCACTGTTTCTCTAACGTTGACTTAAGGTTAATAAATCATTAGTTGAAAATTAAAAGTGGAGATATACCCAAGATTGCATTTCAGACAAGATATAGCCCTTATGAATTTTTAGTAATGTCCTTTGGGTTGATTAATGCCCCAATAGCTTCTATGGACTTGATGAATCAAGTGTCTAGGCCATTCTTATACTATTTTGTAATAGCATTTATTGATGATATCTTGGTGTATTCTAAGAGTGAGGAGGAACATGCCATGCATGTGAGGATGGCACTTTATACTTTGAGAGAAATCAATTGTATGTTAAGTTCTTAAAGTGTGAGTTTTGGTTAGATCAAGTGGCATTCTTAGGCCATGTGGTATCCAAAGATGGCATACAAGTGCATCCCAAAAAGATTGAAGCTATTACAGAGTGGCTAAGCCCTATAACAGTCACATAAACAAGGAGTTTTTTTGGGTTTAATTGGCTCCTACAGGAGATTTATGAAGGATTTCTCTAAGATTATTGCACCTTTAATAAGGTTAACCTAAAAGAATGTTAAGTTTATGTGGATTGATAAATATAAGGAGCACTTTATGCTCAAGGATAGGTTGACTTTAACTTTAGTAATGACCTTTCCTTCAGGAAATAAAGGGTATATGATGTATTATGACGCTTCACGAGTAGGATTGGGTTGTGTATTAATGCAAAATGGAAAGTGGTTGTGTAAGAACTCAATTTTAGGATAATGAAGTATGGATACGACAAAGGACTCTAATGATGAAGATGTTATAAATAGGTCTTTAACACTTGAAGTTTGAAACCTCAAAAGTCTGAATGCATTTTCAAAAAGAGTTTAATTGGTTTTTCAAGGACTTAAGTGTAATTTTTTAGGACCTAATTGAAAAATTCTAAATTCTTTCAGGGTCTTTTTATGATTAAAAGTTAAAAAAAGGTTAGAATTCTGAAATTTTGATCAAAATTACACATTTTCGATTGGAATTAGACATGTTCCGTCTATTTTTAATTTTATTTTATCTTTTTATAGTAAATAAAATTTGGTTTCCTAAATTTTGATTGGTCAAATAATATTTATCTGAATTTTCAGGAAATTAAAATCCTTTTAAAATCAAAACTCTGAGAAAAGCAAGTCATAGTACGATACATTTTTTAGCTAGGGTTTTTTCTATAAAAGCCCAGCTTAAGCTCTCCTAACCGGGACTGTTCTCTCTCGGCTCTCTCTTTTGGCTTTGAACCTTTCCTTTTTCCTGAAACCTTTCTTTTTTCCTGGGACCTCTCTCTTTTTTGGCATAATCCCTTTTTGGAGGCTTTCACTTTTCCTTACACAATATTTAAAAATTATTCTTTTCTTAAGTATTTATATTTTTTTATAAGTAGTAGTAGGCTTTTTAGAAGGAGGGCAACAAGTTTTTGAAAATCTATTTAACTAGCACCAATGATTTTTACTAGTATAAGGGACCAACCCATGTTGTATCCATAATCATCATCTCCTTTCCTACTTTTTTCTATTTTTTATTTTATTATTTTTTTTCTATTGAACTTTACTTAATTTTTATTGTTATTTTTTATTCACTAATCATTCTTTTTTTTTTGTTGGTGATTATGGAGAGGATCACATTATGAGTTCATTTAGAGAACAAAATCCATAAAGATCCATGGAATGCAATGGATTGAATCCTATAGCCAAATAGTTTCTAGGGTCCTTTTATTTATTTATTATTGTTTTGATTATTTTATTTTGCATTTAGTTTTTGGGATTGTATTAATTTTTCTTTTCTTATTATTTTCAGTAGCTCATTGTAATAGCCCCAATAGTGGGAATAATGAAACCATGTGTGTGATTGTTTTATTTTAATTAATTGGTTAGTAAAATTAGGGTTTTAATTAGGTAATTAATTAAAATTAATGGCTATAGAAATCATCAGGGCTTGTTTAACTAAAATTGAATTAGATTTATGTGGATAACATTAGGGTTGCTTGTTAATTATTTTATTTATTTGTTATTTAAAGTCACTTTGATTAAATTAGGGTTTTTTAGAATAAATTCAATTGACTATTTGGTCTTTTATTTAATTGCTTTGATATATTTTTTATTTTTTTGGGCTTATTTAGTTTTCATGTGTGTTGGGCCCCAAGCCCATGTTAGACTCTAACCCATTTAATTAATTTTAGGATTAGGTAGTTCTTTTGGCCCATCTTTTAATTAGCTCATTTCATTTAATAGGTTATTAATTAATTAGGTCCAGATTTTAATTAATTAGAATGCATATTAGGCCCATAATTAATTAGATTTAGGTTAGAGATAACTTATGCTCATTTAGTAAATTAGATATAAGCCTACTTTAGTTTAATTTAACCATTAACTTAAAGCCTTTTCCATAATTTATAGATTCAATATCACTTTAGAAATAAAACATATAGAATTAGGCCTACTAATTTAAATACTTCATAATTTGTAGATTTAGGCCCATTTTAGAATTAAAATAAATAGACTTAGGTTCACTTAATTAAAATGGAATAGGAATTAAGCCCATCAATTTTTAGGCTCACTTGTAAATTAAAACATGTAGATTTAGCCCATTTGATTAAAATCAATGTGGATTAAACTAACTTAGGGATTATGAATTTAATGAATGCATTATTTATATGTATTTTTCATGACTAATTTGCCTGGAGTTAATTGTTTAAATAAGGGTTTATATGAAATTGCATGTAAATAGATGGTAATATAGTAATTCATAAACTAATTCTAAATGAGCATAAGACTAAAATAATTTAGTATTTTGTATCTATAATCTCCTGGTTGTGGAGCTGGCTTTCTTTTAGAGAATCGAGTACCACCATTTTTTGATTTTTGCTAGTTATTACCCTGGGTGGCGACTCAACTTCTCCATGCATTGTCTTTATGGCAGTGGTTAGTGTGTTCTTTAGAGCCCCGAGCTTAAAAAATGTCATGGCTGCTAAAATCTTGGATGCGCACTAAACCCTAATGTCTACAGGTTGTTTATTCTTCACGTCAATTAAAAAAGCATGAGCATAAGTATCCTACTAATGATTTGAAAATGGCAGTAGTGGTGTTGGCATTGAAGATTTGGAAGCATTACTTATATGGTGTAACTTGTGAAATATACATTGATAACAAGAGCTTAAAGTACATTTTTCAACAAAGGGATTTGAATTTAAGGCAGAGAAGATGGATTTAACTCCTAAAAGACTATGATTTCTCTATTCTATACCATTTGGGTAAAGCTACTATAGTAGCTAACGTGTTAAGTAGAAAGTCAATAGGAAACCTTGCTCACATTAGCAAAGAAAATAGGCCAATCATTAAAGAATTTTATGAGCTGATTGATTAAGGATTGTAATGGAAGATAACTAAGAAATGGCTTTTGGCTCAATTTAAAGTACGATAAATGTACTTGGATAGAGTTAAGGTAGCTTAGCGAAGGGACCCATAATTACAGAGAATAATGGCAAAAGTTCAGCAAAGTGAATCTTGAGAGTTTGTAATTGATAATAAGGGTGTGCTACATTTGGGCACTAGGTCGTATGTGCTGAATGTGGATTATTTGAGAAAAAACATTATGAAAGAAGAAGCACACTTTTCTGTTTATAGTGTTAATCCAGGTTCCACTAAGATGTATCATGATTTGAAAGATACAAATTGATGGAATGGGATAAAAAGAGAATTAGCAAGTGAAATTGGAACATTAAAGACCTCGGGATTATTGCAATAATTATCCATTCATGAGTGGAAGTAGGGACATGATTGTGATGGATTTTGTTTTTGGATTACCTCACACATCTAATGGCTATGATGCCATATGGGTAATAGTTGACAAGTTAACCAAGTCAACTTATTTCTTGCAAATTAATAAGACATATACTATAGACAAGTTGGACAAGTTGTACATCAACCAAATTATTTGCCTCCATAGGGTACTAGAAAGCATTGTGTTAGATAGGGGAGTTGCTGTCACTTCAGTCTTTTAGAAAGAGTTGCATAAGGCTTTGGGCATTAGACTTGACTTCAATATAGCTTTTCATCCTATAATAGATTATCAGTTGAAAAGGACCATTTAGATATTAGAAGATATACTGAGAATGTGTGTGATAGATTTTGGTGGTTAATGGGATTTGCACTTACCTTTGATTGAATTTGCATATAAGAATAGTTATCATGTAAGTATTGGAATGGTCCTATATAAAGCATTATATGGTAGGAAGTGTAGGTCACCCTTATGTTAGGACGTTGATGAGAGGCAAATAACAGGTCTAAAATTAGTGCAAGTGACTTCAAAGAAGATTTATATCATCTAATAGAACATGAAAATAGCTTTTAGTAGACAGAAAAGCTATGTTGATCCTAAGAGAAATTATGTATCATTTTCTATTAGAGACATGGTGTTTCTCAAGGTGTCTCTAATAAATGGAGTAATGAGATTTAGTCAAAAGTGTAAGCTAGCTCTAAGATACATTAGGCCTTCTAAGATTTGTTTAAGAGTTAGAGAGGTGGCTTATAGATTGGTTTTGCAACCTGAACTGTCTCAAATTTATCTGGTGTTCTACATATCTATGTTAAGGAAATATATGTATAATCCTTCTTATATTCTCTAGCCATAAGCTATAGAGATTAGTGAAGATTTATTTTATGAAGAGTATGCTATGGCAATTATGGATCGACAAGTTCATTGGCTCTGCACTAAAGAGATTCCTATGGTGAAAGTGTTGTAGAGCAACCACATAGTAGAGGACTACACTTATGAGACAGAGGCTGATATGTAAACTTGATGCCCCTATTTATTTCAATGTTGATGTAAAATTCAAGGATGAATTTTTCTTAAGGGGGGAAGAATTGAATAACCCATAATTATTTAAATAAATAAAAAGATACATTACTATTGTCATCATATTGTTTTTAGGTTACTGGATGGTTATTGATTTGAGGTATGGTACTAATAAGGTTAATTACTATTGACTTTCTAGTTTAAAAGGGATTGGAATTTACATCTTAACATATCTAAAATGGTTTGGAATTTTCTTTTTAGTCATGGTCTTCATTCGATAGGTTCATGTGAGAGGAAGAAAAATAGGGGAAACAACCATTTTTGGAAAAAAAAAAGGAGAGGGGTTTAGAAAGAATCATAAAAAATTACAAGTTAAGCAGCTTTTCCAAGTGGATTTTGAAGCTCTACAACCATTTCAAGCTATCAATAATCATCTCTAAAGGCCTAAGAAAATTATTTGGTAAGCATTTTAAGTATTTTGAATGATATAATTTAAGGTTCTTCAGTTGCATATTTTGGATTCTTAAAGTTTGGTTTAATTGTCTTTGTAATTCGATCATATCTTGATCTAGAGAGCTCCAAACTATATGTTATTTAATGATCTAGAACCTAGAAGAATTATCTAAAATATTTCCTCTTTGAGCTTAATCTGATTTAGTCTCTACATTAGGAAAATAAGAGAAAATAATTTATTGATCAGTCTGTAAGTTTCTTTCAACTGGTTATAATTCATTATTTATAACTCTATTTATGGGTATCTAATTGGTGTGAAATTTTTTAAGCATGTTCTATACATATAGATCAAAGACTAATTAAAATTTCAGCTTAGAATTCCTTTTCTATAAGTCCTAATAATTTTTTAAAGTTAGCTCTGAAAGTAGCCATTTTGATTATGTGAACTAGGTTTATAGAGTTCATGAGTTAAAACTAGTGTAGATAATTTGTTATATCTTGAGCTAGGAACTTGAAATTGAGTTTAGTTTAATTCTACGAGAACTTGAAAGAGTCTCTAATACTTTATAGTTTTGATAAAGATCTAATTATATTTTAATAGTGGTATGATAGACCTGTACTTTTTATTGCTCAATCTATCTGAGTAATTGAGCTGCTTGTAATGCAACCTTTATAATTTTATTTGTGGTTATTGAATGGAAATGAAATTTTTATTGAAAGTACTAGAAACAAAGACCTAGTTTTGATTAAAATTTTAGTTAAAATTCATTTTCTACATGTCAAAGCAATTTTCTAATTTAGGCTTGAAAACAACTATTTTAGAGTCCATGAAGCTAATTTATAGAATTGAGCTAAATTGCATTTTATGCATATCATTGGGGGTTGCATGGTTAGAGTAGCATGTGGTATTATTAAATTGATCATTATAAATGAAATTGTATATGTTAGGTGCCAAAAAAGGCAAGGGAAGTACAAGTGCAAGTTAAGCAAATTCGGTGAACTGGGTTTATGTATTTATAGACTATTTTGGTGAGTAAATGTTCAAGCTTTTTCAATATTTTTATAACATGTTTTGTTAATCTGTAATGATGTGTAATAAATGTTTTAATTTAGTTTGGTTACTATTTGAATTACTTGAAGTATTTAAGCTTGGCCATGCTTTGCACAAGTTTGAAAGTGAGAAAGGATTTCATGTTTTAATTGGATTATAAAATGATTTCAAAGACGCTATTATTATCATTTGAGAAGTTAAATGTGTTTGGTTTAACCAAATTATTTTCTGATTAATATATCTATTCATTAAGTATTCTTGTACTTATTTTACTTTGTATTATAAACGTTTTTAGATAGCAAGGCTTAATAGTTAGTGGATAGAGTTAAGTGAAAGTGAATAGAATTTTAAAATCCTCGTTAGAGAAGGCTTGTTTCTTTGTTTCTTAAGCTTGTTATAGAAGTATTGTAAAAGAGTGTATTTTTAAGTTTAAATAATTGTGGCTAAGTTATAAGTAATATAACTATTTGGAAATGTATTTTATATTATCTTAATAATGTTTTCACTATTGTGTTTTTAGTTTGCAAAGATTATTATCAATCTATACGTATTTTTACTATTTATAAATATAAATTTTACTATTTATAAATATGTATTTTACTATTCATGAATACATATTATTTTAAAAAGTTCTTATTCTTTAAATATAACATATGAACAAGATTAAACTTTTAAAAGAGTTTAATTTAAATCCTTTTCCAAATATAATGATATTTATAATATATTTAGACTAAAATAAATAGTTTATTAATGGTTGGTTTTAAATGTCCATCTCGGGCTATGTGAGACAATGTGTGACAATTTTGGTATCAACTCATGGTTTAGAATCCCTTAGGATAAAAATGTGAATGCATGTACATGTTAATAATTAAGTCTAACTATTTGTATTTTGAAGAGGATGAGTAGGGAGAGTATAACTGAAGATCCTACTGACCTAAATGAGTCTAAGTCTGCGCATGAGGTTGAACATACAAATTCACCACCACTACCAACTCAGGAATTACCATAAGTAATGCATATAATTCACTTAAACATATGCATCTCAAATCACTCCATTTGATTATGTGTATTTTACATACTTTCATTTGTTTTGTATATGCCAAAGTGCATTTCAATGGTATTTTTGAGTATGTGTAATATAGGATGTATTTGTGGTATTAGAAAATTGAACGTTTAGTCAATAAATAAATATGTAGGGAATTAAATCTAGTTGACTTGTTTACATGGATTGATTTGAAATTTTGGGTTGATAGTTGATTAAAATATAATAATAAGAATTAAAAATAATAATAAAATATATGATAGTGTATATTTATGGGATTTTCTTTATCTTGTAGGAAACTAAAAAAAAGCTCTAGGAAACTAAAAAAAAAGCTCTGCTTCTTTTCAACCATAAGCCATGGTTCTCTTGCCAAAAAACAAAGGTCATTTCTTTTTCTCTCAAACTCTTAAACTTAAATCTTGATGATTTTAGCTCCTAATTTGGTAAATTAATTATTTTCCTTGTAAAGTCTAGTAATGCAATTTGATTAAATAATGAGTGTGTAAAGAGAACTCGTCCTTGGGAGTAGGGCTAGTTCTGGTTGCTACATCTACAGGCAGTCCTATCTTTCCTATATAATATAAGGGCTTTAGAGGCTAAATTAAATAAAGCATAAAACATGAAAGTTGTTAATTTATGTGTTAATGAAGTGACTGAAATAGGGTTTGCAATTGGACTTGTAGAACTTGAGAAATTCTAAACTAAAAGTGACATAGTCGAGCTATTTTTGTGCAAAACAAAGGTTTGGATTCAAAATTTCACCATTAATTGTATAAAACTTATATTGTATTGATTTTTGGATATGTTATAACCATGTGTATCTAGTTTTATATATATAAAAAAATAGAAAATCAAGTAATTTAGAATTATGTGGTGAGAGTTATTCATTCTCAAGTCAAGCAAGGCCGAGCTATCCAATAAGAAAGAAATATGCATAAATGTTAGGTTTACATTTATAAAACATATCCTAATTGTATACTAAGCATAAAAAATCATTGTAGATATATTCTTGATCAAATATATGTCATATTTTAAGATCTTAAAGCATTGGTAAAGCTCTAGAAGGTGATACAAGTTGTCCATAGAGTGATTAACAATTAAAAGGTAAGTATAAGTATCGATTGAATTCTTAAGTGAAATTGTGAGATTGATATGGGTGTGAACATGTGATAGATGAGTTATAGTTTGATTGACAATGTTATTTTATGAGATTTTGAGGTGAATTATTTTTGGTTTCATCTACCATCGCTTTCCATTTTATTAAAAAGGGGTGCGAAGCTTATTTGGCTAATATGGTAGATGTATCTAAAGCTGGTCTAGGAGTAATGGATGTTCTAGTAGTGAAGGAATTTGGAAATTTATTTCTAGAAGATCTACCAGGTTTACCTCCATATCAAGAGACTGACTTTAAGATAGAAACTATATCAAGGGTAACACTATAATCAATTACACCATATCAAATGGCACACTGATATTAGACCTTAAGTTTGATTGATTCTAAGGTACTTGTAGAATAAGAATGAAATAATGCTACAAAGATTGGTTATCTTAAAGAATTTAGTAATAAGGATATGAGATCTTAATATGATTATGGTTTAAAATCTAGGATTGATAATGAGTCTATGGAGTAATGTGCATGTTAGAGATGGAATTTGTATTTAATAGAGTTGAATTTGATTATTTCATCTTGCATACATAGATGATTTGTAGTGAAGATTAAAGCTCTATTAGGAATAATTTATAGAATTATAATTTATGAAATAAGAAAAATATTTAAAAATAAAATAATATTTAGAAAATTGATGATTTGAGGATTTGAAATCAAAATATGATTATAGTTGATAAATTTTTATGGATGGTAATGAAAATATAAGAACTTCCTGATTGTAGTAAGTTGAATTTTTATTTAATAAAGCACCATGTTAATTTATTTGATTTAAGGATAGAGTTAAGTTACGATAAAGAATGTTGTCAAACTAGAAGTACTTTATCTAAATATCATTTATGGGAATTATATATAGGTCTATCTATTAAGAGAGTGTGTATTTCATTAAGAGAAAAATGGATCTATGAAAAGTGGATAGGAAATGAAGCACACTAGGAAGCTTGAACTTATCAAATGGTGCAATCAAATGCCAATAAGATGATGAATAAATATGAGCTACTGTTACTTGCTAGTACCAAATGGTAAAAAAGACTATTATATAGTAGTAAGTATAAAATTAATAGATTATATGAGATATATGCATAATAGAATGGTAGTTGCATAGTCAAATATGTTGAATAGGCAATAAAATTTGAGATTCAAATCTATAGTTGGAGTTGTTTAGCTCAAGGAAACTAAAGGTATAGTCTTAAAAGGCTAAATGGAGGATTTAACTAATTGATCTTATGGAACAATAACATAGTTTAAAATGTGTTAGTCATCCTAAGGGAGGAATTATTATTAAAAAAAATTTATGAAAGAAGTGTATAAGAAAATTGATGAATTTCATAAGAAGGTAAAATTTAAGGAAAGCAAAAGAGAAATGGGTGAAAATTTTATTTAGTGTTGTAATGTTTGATTTATTACATTTTGAGATATATGAATGAATTGTGATGACAGATAAGGTATTAGTAGAAATGATTTATAAGAATATAATTTATAAGAACAAAAGTAATATTTAAAGGTTGATTATTCTTATAGATATTATGATTGAGAATTTAAGGCTAGATATGAATATATAACTGATAGACATTTAAGCCAATACTGAGTCTACTTAAAACTCCACATTCATTAGTGCATGGAATTATATATGTTTAGTGGTATAGTAAAATTGGCTTTTATAATATAGGAGTTGAAACATGATTTAAAAAAATGATGAATGAGATCCAGTTAAAAGTGATATTCTAAAATGTCATTTTGAAATTCTATATGATGTTTCAAAGGTATTCCATTTTAAAGGAAATAGAAATTTTATGGACAATAGTTGATGATTTAATATTTTATTGGCTAAGAATATTAATGTATTACATAGTCAATGTTCTTTGACATATCACATGGTTTAGAGTTAAAAATTTGGTTTATTTTGGGGTAGGAATTCGTAAAGCTAGGATTAGTTTATTGAGAAAGTTCGTGGTGACAACCATGGTGAAGACTTCAAAATTATAGATGTTGTCAAATCTCATAAGGAATAAGTTTTGAAAGTTATTCTTATAAATGTAGTAATAATTGTCTATATTATTTTAAGGAGTTAAATAACATGTAGCATGTATGAATGTGCATAAGGACAACATAGTTAGGGACCAAAATGTATTGTGAAATAAAATGATTTCCATAGTTAAAGTAGTTTAGAAGAATTGGCATAAGAAAGGAAAATATGAGATAACAATATTTAACATTGGTGATTTCCATTATAGACTAACTATGGTGAGACTCTATAGAATTTGAAGGATGAAATTTTTTTTAGGGGAAAGAATTGTAACACCCGTACCCTAACTATAAGTACATTTTCGTTAATTATGTATTTCATTTTTATATATATTGATTGAATTTAAGTATATACTAGTGCATATAGTAGGCTAGTGTATTAGGTCCATGATTTGTAGTTTATTTAAGAGTGAGAATTTTTAAGTTATGATAACAGTCAAAATGAATAAAATATTGAGAATAAAAGGGATATGAATTTTAATTGGATAAAAGGACAATAACTTAAATGTTACCAAGAGATAAAGACTTAATTGAAATAATAATTGTCTTTAAGTGAACAACTGGAAGTTCGAGGGATAATAAGTAATACTAGCATTTCATTAAGGGCTGAAATGAATAATTTACATCTTAGCATATCTAAAATGGCCTGGAATTTTCTTTTTAGTCGTGGTCTTCATTAGATAGGTTCATGTGAAAGGAAGAAAAAGAGGGCAAAGAACCATTTTTGAAAAAAAAGGAGAGGGTTTAGAAAGACTTATTAAAAATTCCAAATTGAACAACTTTTCCAAGTGGATTTTGAAGCTCTAAAACCATTTCAAGCTATCAATAATCATCTCTAAAGGATCTAGTGACTTATTTGGTAAGTATTTTAAGTATTTTGAATGATATAATTTAGGGCTCTTAAGTTGCAGATTTTGAGTTCTTAAAGTTTGGTTTAATTGTCTTCATAATTCAATCATAAATTGATATAGAGAGCTTCAAATTAAGTGTTATTTAATGATATAGAACCTTGGAAGAATTATCTAAAAATTTTCCTCTTTGAGCACGATCTAATTTAGCCTCTATGTTAGGGTAATAAGAGAAAATATTTTATTGCTCAGTCTGTCAGTTTTTTGAGCTAATTATAATTCGTTATATATAACTCTATTTGTGGGTGTCCAATTGGTGTGAAATTTTCTAGAATGTTCTAGAAATATATATATCTAATATTTATTAAAATTTTAGCTTAGAATTCTTTTTAAGTCAGCTTTGAAAGCAACCATTTTGATTATGTGAACTAGGTTTACAGAGTTCATGAGTTAAAACTAGTCTAGATACTTTTAGTTTATCTTAAGCTAGGAAAATCAAAATTGAGTTTAGTTTAATATTAAGAAAACTTGAAAGGATTCTCTAAAACTTTATAGTTTTGATGAAGATCTAATTATATTTTAATTATGGTTTGACAGACATGTACTTTTTATTGCTCAATTTGTCTAATTAATTAAGTTACTTGTAATCTGACCTTTATAATTTTATTTGTGGTTATTGAATGGAAATCAAATTTTTATTGAAAGTACTATACATAAAGATATATGTTTATTTAAAATTTAGGGATAAAATTCATTTTCTATGTCAAATAAAATTTTCTAATTTTGGCTTGAAAATAACTATTTTAGAGTCCATTAAGCTCATTTGTAGAATTGAGCTCAATTACATTTTATGCATATCATTTGGGGGTTGCATGGTTAGAGTAGAATGTAGGATTATTAAATTGATGATTTATAAATGAAATTGTAGCTGTTAGGTGATGGAAAAGGCAAGGGAAGTACAAGTGTAAGTTAAGTAAATTTAGTGAATAGGGTTTGTGTGTTTACAGGTTGTTTGGATAAGTAGATGTTCAAGCTTTTTAAATATTTTTATAATAGCAAGAAATGAGTTTTTAATGATGTTTTATGAATCTGAAATTATGTGTAATAAATGTTTCAATTCAATTTAGTTACTACTTGAATTACTTTATGTATTTAAGCTTTGAAACAATAATGGTTTCAAGTGTGTAAGTTAAATGTATTATTAATACATGCTTTGTTTTGTAACATGATTCGAAGTCATTTTATTTACTTGGTGATTTAAATAATTTTATGCTCTACATGGTTTCTCTCTTCTTTGAAATATGATGAAGGTTGTTTGATTTTGATTGCTTATTAAAACATAAATGCTATAATATTGTTTTATGAAAATGACATTTGGATTTGAGTATTACCACCCTATATGGGTTATGTAAATGTGTTGAGATGATATATGCACATTTTAGATTGTGTTTCATTGTTATTATGCAATAAACAATAGGGCACTTGATTACAAGATGATGAAGGGAGAAGGGTCATTTTGTGCTAATGTAGTCAAAGCGTTAGCCTTCAAGTGTGCCTAGAGAGTGAGTTTCCATGGCCTGTATGTTATGGTTGGCTTGTGATGCTTATTATAAGGATGGTTAATATATGTGAAATGTTGTATTGATGTTTAAAAAGGCATGTGTTGTACTTGGCTATGCTTTGCACAAGTTTGAAAGTGAGAAAGGATTTGATGTTTTAAGTGGATTATAAAATGATTTCAAATACACATTATTATCATTTAAGAAGTTAAATCTGTTTGGTTTAACCAAATTGTTTTTTGATTAATATATCTATTCATTGAGTATTTTTGCACTCATTTTACTCTATTTTATAAACATTTTCATATAGTAGGGCTTGATAGTTGGTGGACAGAGTTAAACGAGTGTGAATAGAAATTTCAAATCCTCATTAAAGAATACTTGTTCCTTTATTTCTTAAGCTTGTTATATAAGTATTGGAAAAGAGTATATTTTTAAATTTAAATAATGGTGGCTAAGTTATATGTAATATAATTATTTGGAAATATATTTTATATTATGTTAATGATGTTTTCACAATTGTGTTTTTAGTTTACAAATATTATTATTAATCTATACGTATTTTTACTATTTATAAATTTGAATTTCATTATTCATAAATACATATTTTACTATTTATAAATACATTATTTAAAAAATTTCTTATTCTTTAAATGTAACATATGAACAAGATTAAACTTTAAAAGAGTTTAATTTAAATCCTTTTCCAAATATAATGATATTTATAATATATTTAGACTAAATTAAATAGTTTGTTAATGGTTGGTTTTAAGTGTCCATCTTGGGCTAAGTGAGATGATATATGACATTAGCAATTATCTCAAGCCTTGTAGTAGGAGGACCAAATGGAAAATTTTCCAAACTAAATTGGTAATTTTTCATTCTATTTTCAGTTATATCTGCTGCAGATGCAAAAATGATCATACACCCCTAAACTCTTCACCAATGATCATTGTAGCACCATCATTTTCTCCTTCTATGTTCACTGGCCAAACGACCTTCGATGGCCGTGAAATTTTTTACCAAAGATCCTTCTCAACCTCCTTTACATACTTGTAATTTTTATTTTATGAAATTTGGCTCGGATTTAATCAGTTATAGCTTTGAAGTTTCAGCCATTCACTTCTAATAATGGATCTCCTTTTTCGACAATTTTCAGCAGCTATAAGACTTGTCTTGTTGCCAGGAATCAAAAGAGACCAACCATGCATCCGACTGTCTATGTTTGATACCTCATTAGAGCTTGATCGGTAAATTTTTAATTTTAACCTAATTTATTAATCTTATCATTTATTTAAGTTTTTAAACATGTATTTAGCTTCTCTTTAGTGTTATGAACATGTGTATATGTCTACTATATGTAAAAGAAGATTTTTTGATGAGAAATCCAGCAAGTCCCAACCGAATTCTGGTGAGGAATAGTAACTAGCCTAGAAAATTATGATTTTATTTTTAATAAATAGTAAAAATTATGAGGATTAATTTTCGTAACAAAAAATAGGTTTGATTCATCACGGATTTTGAGATAAAAATCTTGGAAGTGTTTTGGTGGAAATTTCTAAATTTCCATTTAAATTGTTTTAACTCAACAAAATAAATTCTTTTCACCTCGAATGTCATATTTAGGACAATTCCAAGTCCGTTTTATTAATTCCTTAATTTCGGTAATTTTTCTAGAGTTTTGAGAATTATTATGAATTTATTTATCATATATATGTATGTATGCATATATTTTAAATAAATATTATTTATTATAGAGAATACTGGAACAAGAACATTGGAAACTAGGGGGACAAGGACACATCAGCCGGCTCGCTCCTTTAGTAAGTTAATATTTTCAAGTGTATGTTAATGTTGGTATTTAAGAAAAATATTATGTCACACCCTTACTCTAACTCTAACTATATTTGCATTCATTATGCATTGCTTTTACATACTACATATTGATTGAATTTAATTATAAGTTAGTATATATAGATACAGTTATAGATGAAAGGACTCAATTGAAACAATAGCTATCCTAGAATGCACATTTAGAAGCTTAAGGATTTAAGGGAAGTTTAATAATTCATTAAGGGTCAAAAGAAATATTTTACATTATTGTTATCTTAATCTTTCAAATCATAGCTACAACCATAAAAAAATAAAGAAAGAAAGAAAAACTTAGAAAAGAAAAAGGGGAAAACAAGGCTAACTCAATTTTTCTTGTAGAGTTGATTTTTTAAGTGAAATTTGATAATCCAAAGCATTTTTAGGTCATTAAAAATCTTCTCTAAGGCTTTATTAATTGAATTCATAAGTAATTTTAAGTGCTTTGATTGATTTAATTTAGGGCTCTTAAGTAGAAAATTTCAGGTTTGATAATTCTAGTTTTTTAATCTCTATAATTTGATAATATAATGAGCTAAGAAGCTCCAAATTAAGTGTTATTTGATAATCTGAAAACAAATAGTTCTCTATAACATTATAGTTTGGAGTTAGATCTAATTTGGCCTATATGATGGTCTAGCAAAGCTGAACTTTTTGATGCTCAATATGTTAAAGTAAACTAACATGGTTGTGTTTAGCTATCCATATCTCCCTCTATAGTAGTCCAAACGAAATGAAATCATAGAACTTATTACACATATAGATCTAAGACTAATTAAAATTTCATTTCAAAATTTCTTTTCTGTAAGTCTTAGCAATTTTTCAAATTTAGCTCTAAAAGCAGCCTTTATGATTATATGAACCAAGTTTATAAAGTTCATGAGTTAAAACTAGTCTCGATATTTCTTATATATATTAAGTTTGTTTTGATTTTGAGAAAACTTAAAAGAGTTCCCTAAAACTTTTTAGTTTTAATCAAGAGTTGATTATACTTGAATAGTGGTCTAATAGACATGTACTTTTTATTACTCAATATGTTTCAGTAATTGAGCTCCTTGTAATATGTCCTTTATAATTTTATTTGTGGTTATTGAATGGAAGTGAAATTTTGTTCAAGGTACTAGATATAAAGATCTAATTTTGGTTAAAATTGGAGGTGAAAATTGCTTTTCTATAGATCAGAGAAATTTTTTCTATTGTAGGCCTTAAAACAACCTTTGTAGAGTTAATAAGGCTAGTTTATAAACTTAAGTTAATTTGCATATTTTTCTTATAGTTTGGGTTGCATGGTTAGGTTAGTATATGAGATTGTTATATTGATAATTTATAAATAAAATTTCATGTGTTAGGTGCTAAAAAAGGCAAAGGAAGTATACGTGCAAGTTAAGCAAATTCGGTGAACCAATTTTATTCTTTTATAGGCTGTTTGGTGAGTAGATGTTCAAGCTTTGTTAATATTTTTATATTAGCATTTAAAATGAGCTTTTTGATGTTGTTTTATGAACCTAATTTGATGTATTGAAATTGATTTAATTCATCTTGTTGTTACTTGAATTATTCAAGATTTAAAATAATAAAAAATTTTCAAAATCACAAGTTAAAGGTGTTACTACATTATGTCTTTTATTTTGCAAGATAAATGATATTTATTTTAGTTACTTGATGATTTAAATGAGTTATAATCATATTGGTTGTATTTCTTTGAATTATGATGAGAAGTGGTTTGATTTTTAATATTATGATGAGCTATAAATGTGATAGAATGGTTTTGATTAATTTTTTATGAAATGATATTTATTTTGTGTATTACCTCCCTATATGAGATGTATGAATGTGTTGAGCTGATATATGCATGTTTGAGATTGTGTTGGTTATTATTGTGCAATAAACAATAGGGCACTTGATTGCAGGATAGTGAAGGAAGAAGCACCATTTTCTGTTAATGTAGTTGAAAGGTTAGCCTTCAAGTGTGCCTAGAGAGTGAGTTTGTGATGGTCTGTATGTTATGGTCAGGTTGTAATACTTTTTATAGGGATGGTTAATACAAATGAAAGGTTGTATTAATATTTTTAAAGGCACATGTTTCAATTGACTAAGCTTTGAATATGTTTAAAAGCAAGATTGAATTAGATATTTTGAGTAAATGATAATTTGATTAATGCTTTAGTATTTTAATTTGAGATGTTTATTATCTTTAATTTAACAAAACTATTTTTTGCTTGTAACATCTATTCATTGAGTGTTTCTATACTCATTTTATTCTGTTTTATAAATGATTTCAGATAGTAGGGTTTGATAGTTGGTGAACAAAGTTGAGTGAGTGTGGATAGTAGTTTTAGAATAAGGTTGGACAACATCCTCGTTATAGTAGCCTTATTCCTTTATTTTGTAAGATTGTTATATAAGTGTTGTAAAACATTGGTGGCTAAGCCATATTTAAAAATATAATTTTTATATTATCCAATTATTTCATACATATTTTACTATTTATAAATAGTAATTCACTATTCATAAATACATATTTTACTATTTAAAAATACATAATACTTTAAAAGTTCTTATTCTCTAAATGTGACGTATGTACAATACTAAAATTTTATAAGAGATAAATTTTGAATCCCCTTGCAAATATAATGATGTTATAATAAAAATTGATTAAATTGTGCATTGTTTTTGGTGATTGTTTTTAAATGTCCATCTCAGGCTGTGTGAGATGAGGTGTGACAATTTTGTTATCAGAGCTTTGTTAAATATTCCTTTAAACTATGCTTTTATTGTAGTTTAATGGAATTCTGAAAATATTTTTGTTATATTTATAAGATGCCAACAAAAAGGAACCATAGTAGGCCACCTAGACGAGGGAGAGTTGGCTAATAAGGTAGTGATAAGGCAGAGTCTAGGGTTAGTGCTAATCCATAGCTAGAGTTTGAAGTTAAGACCCCTATTGTTGAATAACCTCCACCCTCTGTTGTACCTATTTTATAGCTTGATCCTAGAGTTCTTATAGAGACTATTATCGATACTTTGGTAGCCCAAGAACATAAGAGAAGATCTGGACATATAATTAAACATGCTAATAAATGTGGGGCATTTGACTTTCATAGCTTTGTTGATTCTCAAGAGGTAGATAAATGGTTGAGAGCTACAAAAAAATCATTTAATACTCTTACCTTAACTAAAGCACAAAAAGTTGATAATGTGTATGACCTTCTATATGATATGGTAGATACTCAGTTTGCTCGGGTTAGATTGTTATAATATGGTCAATTAAATTGGGATGTATTCAAGATTGAGTTTTGTAAGGAATACTTAATAGATGCATTCAAGACTAAAAGGCAAAATGAATTCATTGCATTGAAACAAAGGGTAATGTCAGTGCGAGAATATGTGGATAAATTTAAGGAGTTACATAGGTATGCTTTAGATATTTTCCTAACTCAAGCTCAGAAATGTTATAGGTTTAAAAAGGGCTTGTAGACTATGTTAAAGAATGAATTATCATTATATGAAGGCCAAAATTTTAGGGACTAGGTTGAGAAAGCAATAGAGAAAAAAAAACCTGAGAGAGGAAATAGAGTAAGAGGGCAAGTCAAAGGGTCCAGTTTAGGTAGAGAGGCAAAAAGGATTTAGTAAAGGAATTGATATATCTCAACAAAGGCCAAAGACAGGAGAATTCATAGGCAGTCGCGTGCTTTAGACTTGGTAGGCACTAATAGACCATAGTCTTCTCAGTTTAGTCAAATCTCTGTGAGACAACCTATGGCAAGTGCAGATAGTTTATTCAGAAGGACCACACCTTATACTACTTATGGTTGTGTTCATAAGGAATGAGATTATAGGAAAAAGACTATCCAGTGTTTAGAGTGTGGTGGACCTAGGTATATTAGGAGGGATCGTCTTAATCTTACACAGTTTGGCACTAGTGCTGGTAGAGAAGTCCAGAGCATAATTGGTAGAGGAGGTAGGACTTCTAGCTTTAGTAGAGGAACAAGTAGAGGTTTCAGAGTTAGTGTTAATAGAGAGGGTGATGCATCTACATTAATATAACATATTTGGCTTATACATATAGAGAGACCATTAATGTAACCTAGGGTCTTCAATATACAGCATCATCACATGATGTTATTTCTGGTAGGTTAACTATCTTTGGTAAGAGTGATTATGCTTTAATTGACCTAGGTGTAACTCATTCATTCATTGCATAACCTTTCACATCATACATACCAATAAAAAAGAGTAAGATGGATTAGGGTTTGGTTGTAGATATGCTAGAGGGTGAATCAGTGGTTTGTAGACATATTTATCGAGGTTGTACATTAGAGTTTTTGGGTTAGAAATTAAAAGCAAAATTGGTGCCATTTCCATTAGAAGTGTTTGATGTGATTATTGTCATGGATGTCTTAACCAACTATTAGGCAATAATTAATTGTTATAAGAAGAAAGTAGAGTTATGGATGCATGTGGGTAGTAAAATTATGTTTAGACATGAAAAGGGTTTAGACCATTATAGTATGGTTTTAGCACTCACAACTAGAAGAATGATGAGAAAAGGGGGTGAAGCATTCTTAGCATATGTCATTGACACTAAAAATGAGGAGCAAAAGCTTAATAGTTTTCCTATAGTAAATGAGTTTATAAATGTATTTCTAAAAGATCTTCTAGGATTGCCACCTAATAAGAGATTGAGTTCAATATTAATTTACAGTCAGGGACAACTCCTATTTCATAAGCTCCATGCAGAATGGCTCCAACATAATTAAAAGAATTGAAGGTGCAATTATAAGAATTACTTGATAAAGGCTATATTAGACCTGGTGCATCACCTTAGGGTGCACTAGTTCTATTTATGAAGAAGAAGGATGGTACCATGAGATTATGTATATTACAGACAGTTGAATAAGGTGACTGTGCATAACAAATATCCACTTCCATGTAGTAATGACTTGTTTGATTAGATACAAAGAGCTAGAGCATTTTCAAAGATTGACCTGAGATATGGGTATCACCAGTTGAAAATTAAATAAGTAGATGTACCTAAAACAACATTTAGAACTTGATATGGGCATTATGAATTCCTAGTAATGTCATTCAGGTAACTAATGCTCCAACTACATTCATGAATTTGATGAATAGGGTATTCAATCCTTAGTTGGATACCTTTCTTATTGTGTTCATTGATGATATTTTGGTATATTCACAGTTAAAGAAAGAACATAATGAGCATTTAAGGATTGTATTACAAACATTGAGAGATAAATAACTATATGCCAAATTTAGCAAGTATGAATTCTAGTTAGAGAAAGTGGTGTTTCTAAGGCATGTCATCTCAGTTGAGGAAGTGTATGTTGATCCTAAGAAGATAAAGCAATTCTTAATTAGAAACCACCTATTAATGTGCATGAGGTGCATAGTTTTTTAGAGTTGGTAAGCTATTATAGGAGATTTATGTAGAAATTTTTTATCAATACTTTTCCTTTAACAAAACTACTAAGGAAGAATGTAAAGTTTGTTTGGAATGAAGAATGCCAAGATAGTTTTGATAAATTAAAGGCATGTTTAACTTCAGCACTAGTATTGACACTACTAATGATGGGGCTAAAATATATTGTGTATAGTGATGTATCTAGAAATGGTTTGTGCTGTGTACTCATGCAATATGGTAAGGTGGTAGCCTATGCTTCTCAACAATTGAGGCCATATGAGTTAAATTATCCTACACATAACTTAGAGCTAGCAGCAATTATTTTTACCTTGAAGATTCAAAGGCAGTACTTGTATGGTAAGAAGTGTCAGATTTTTGTAAATCATAAAATTTTGAAGTATATACTAAGCTAGAAAGAGTTAAACTCAAGGCAAAGAAGATGGGTTGAGCTCTCAAAAGATTATGATTGCACTATTGGATATCACCTAAGAAAAGCTAATGTCATAGCAGATGCACTAAGTAGGAAGTCTTTAAGTAGTTTATCCTATATTCACACAGTGAGAATTCCATTATTACTTGACTTGAGAGCATTGAATGTGGAATTAGATCAATGTGAGAAAGGAGCATTGCTTGCTACTTCAAAAATTTGACCAGTGTTGATTGATAAAGTTAGGGAGACACATAATCAAGATGAATAAATGGTGAAAATAAAGGAACAATTTCAGCAGGGTAACGAGGTAGACTTTATTATTTCAAAATATGGCACCTTGCTTTATGGGGACAAATTATATGTACTTAATGTTAAAGTTTTGAAAAGGGAAATAATGGAGGAAGCACATAATTGAGCATATGTTATGTATCCAGGAAGTACCAAAATGTATCATACTTTAAAAGATAACTATTGGTGATTACGAATGAAGAAAGACTTTACAAAGTTTATGGTTAGATGTTTGGTTTGCCAACAGGTTAAAGCAGAACAACAACATCCAGTGGGAACATTGTAACCTCTTCCTATTCTTAAATGGTAGTGGGAGCATATTGTGATGGATTTTATAGTGGGATCACCTAAAGGATCACCTAGAACTCAATAGGGACATGATTCAGTTTAGGTGATTATTGATCAACTCACTAAATTAGCTCATTTCTTACCTGTGAAAGTGAGTTACTCACTTGATAAACTTGCTAAAATCTACCTCAAAGAAGTAGTCAGACTACATGCAGTTCCACTTTTTATTTTATCATATAGGGATCCAAGATTTACATCTAAATTTTTGCTGATTTTACAACATGCCTTAAGTACTAAGTTGAGATTTAGTCTAGTTTTTCATCCTAAATAGATGGTCAGTCAGAGAGGATAATTCAGACATTAGAAGACATGCTTAAATTTTGTGTTATGGAATTACAGGGTAGCTAGGATAAACATCTACCTATGATGGAATTTTCCTATAATAACACTTTTCATTCTAGCTTGAGGATGGCACCTTATGATGCCTTGTATGGCAAGAAGTATAGAACTCCAATATGTTAGGATGAAGTTAGGGAAAGATAGTTAATAGGACCAAAAATCGTACAAATAACAATAGAGAATGTTTAGCCAATTCGGGATCGACTTAAAGGAGCCCAAGATAGACAAAAGAGTTATGCAAACTTGAAGAGGGAACCGATTGAATATAATGTGGGTGACAAGGTCTTTCTAAAGATTTCACCTTGGATAGGAGTTTTGCAGTTTGGTAAAAGGGAAAATTGAGCCTTAGATACATTGGTACATATGAGGTGATTGAGATGAATGGCCCAGTGCCATATAGATTGGCTCTAAAATTATCTTAAATTCATAATGTTTTCTATATGTTCATGTTGACAAGATATAGGAGTGATCCTAGTCATATTTTACAAGCCTAACCTATAGAATTAAAAAAGAATTTATCTTATAAATAAGAACTAGTAGCAATTATTGCTAGGAAAACCAAGGTGTTAAGAAATAAAATCATACCTTTGGTAAAAGTATTATGGGAGCACATGATAGTGAAGAGGAAATTTGGGAGAGAGAAGAAGACATGAGAAATTAATACCCTCATTTGTAATCAACTAATTATAAGTTAGTATATATAGATACAGTTATAGAGGAAAAGACTCAATTAAAACAATAGCTATCCTAGAATGCACCTTAAGGATTTAAGGGAAGTTTAATCATTCATTAAGGGTCAAAAGAAATATTTTATATTATTATTATCCTAATCTTTCAAATTGTAGCTACATCCATAAAAAAATAAAGAAAGAAAGAAAGAAAGAAAAATTTAGAAAATAAAAAGGGGAAAAGATGGCTAATTCAATTTTTCTTGTAAAGCTGATTTTTTGAGTGAAATTTGATGATCAAAAGAATTTTTAGGCCATTAAACATCTTGTCTAAGGCTTTATTGATTGAATTTGTAAGTAATTTTAAGTTCTTTGATTGATTTAATTAAAGGTTCTTAAGTTATAGAATTTTGGTTTAATAATTCTGGTTTTCAATCTTTATAATTTGATCATATATTGAGTTAGAAAGCTCCAAATTAAGTGTTATTTAATAATCTGGAAACTTAAAATAGTCCTCTATAACTTTATGTTTGGAGTTAGATATGATTTGGCCTGTATGATTGTCTAATAAAGCTGAACTTTTTGATGCTCAATCTATTAAAGTAAACTGACCTGGTTGTGTTCAGCTATCCATATCTCCCTATATAGTTATCCAAAAAAATTGAAAATTTTCCAAGACTTAGTTTACATATAGATCCAAGACTTATTAAAATTTTAGTTTAAAATTCCTTTTTTATAAGTCCTAGTAATTTTTCAAATTTAGCTCTAAAAGCAGCCTTTATGAGTATGTGAACCAAGTCTACAGAGTTAATAAGTTAAATTTAGTCTTGGTATTTCTTGTATATATTAAGATAGGCAACTCAAAATTAAGTTTGGTTTAATTTTTCAAAAACTTAAAAGAATTCTCTAAACCTTTGTAGTTTTGATCAAGAGCGGTTTATGTTTGAATAGTGGTCTAATGGACATGTACTTTTTATTGCTCAATCTATTTTAGTAATTGTGCTGCTTGTAATGTTACCTTTATAATTTTATTTTTGGCTATTAAATGGAAGTGAAATTTTCATTAAAGGTACTCGACATAAATATTAAGCACTGTTAAAATTTATGGTTAAAATTCCTTTTCTATAGGTCAAAGCAATTTTTTTCTAATATAGGCCTAAAAATAGCCATTATAGAGTTAATAAGACTGGTTTGTAGAGTTAAGTTAATTTGCATATTTTGCATATAGTTTGGGGGTTGCATGGTTAGGTCAATCTATAAGATTGTTATATTAATAATTTATAAATGAAATTGCATGTGTTAGGTGCTGGAAAAGGTAAGGGAAGTGTAGGTGCAAGTTAAGCAAATTTGGTGAACCGATTTTGTGTGTTTATAGGTTGTCTGGTGAGTAGATGTTCAAGCTCTTCTAATATTCTTATATCAGTATTTAAAATGAGCTTTTTGATATTACTTTGTGAACTTGATTTAACATATTGAAATTGATTTAATTCAGCTTGTTATTACTTGAATTATTCAAGATTTGAGATAATAAAAAGGTTTCAAATTCATAAGTTAAAGGTGTTACTACATTATGCTTTTGTTTTGCAAGCTGAATGAGATTTATTTTAGCTAGTTGATGATTTGAATGAGTTATAATTAGATTGGTTTTATTCCTTGGAATTTTGATGAGAAGTGGTTTGATTTTAATACTATAATGAGCTATAAATGTGATAGAATGGTGTTGATTAATTTTGGATGAAATGATATTTATTTTGTGTACTACCTCCCTATATGAGATATATGAATGTGTTGAGGTGATATATGCACATTTGAGATTGTGTTGGTTATTATTGCACAATAAACAATATGGCACTTTGATGCGAATCTACAAGTATACGGGTCAAGTTATAGAATAGGACTATAAGTCCAGATATCAATCGCATAGGGAAGAGGTTAAGTACTAGTTCACTTGATTTATATGCTTGTCCAAACAGATCAATTTTTATGTTGTAAAGAAATTAAAATTAAAACTAAATTAATTTTTTTATGAAGAATAAGCAGTGTGTAGTATGTATTAGAATTTCTCTTTTCACCTGGATCTATTTAACTCAAAATCTAATTTATATAATCTCTCTTATAGTCATGTTTAAGATGCTACCACTATGATTCTCATAAATCTCTCTTGAGCATTTACAAGGTGAGCTTATTATTTCAAATATTAATTCAAATAAAGGGACTCTCGCCTCACAAAACTCTAATCAATAGATCTATAACAAACTTCAGCTCTAAAGGTAAAATACAATATTAACTCTTAACCGATGTCTTTACTCAAATTAAGATTTAATGGTTTTTATTCTAGATCCCTAAGTGTAAATCTCCTCTCAGTCTTAAAACACTTAGCATAGGATAACTCAATATAAACATTACAACTATAGGTATAAATCTCCTCTCGATCTCAATATACCAACATAAATAATTGAATCATTCATGAAGCATAAGAATAAAAAACATAAACATGACAGTAACTAAGATTATATTTAAAAAGAAATATGAGTTCAATACATCTTCATATCACTCAAATAACTCTAGTACAAAATGAAATTAAGCTACCATGTTCATATAGAGAACAAGAAAATAATTAACAAATGTAGCAAACATAATCAATATAAAAAATGAGAAAAGAGAAAACTTCCTAATCCTTGTCAATGTAGCTCTAGATTACTAATCTCTTTATTGTCTACTTGTAGTCTGATGCAGATGAATGAGCTTCACTCTTTGTCTTCTCTGTAATTCTCTCTCTGATTATTCTTTGTTTTTCCCTATCTCTCAATAGTTCTCTTTTTGTAATTCTCTCATTTTTGTCCTTAGCTGCTCCACGAGTTTATAATGCTTTTATATCCTCAGAATTAGGGTTGCACGTGGTACATGTGTGCTTTGGGTAGAATTTCCTTAAATATGCAAGCATGGCCGTGCAAATCCAAAATTGAACTTGCACGGTCGTGCACATGTAGAGGATGTCTTTAGCACAACCGTGTTGTGCCTTGCATAACCATGCTTTTCTTAAGGCAATTCTTGACACATCCATGCTTGGCATTGCATGGCCGTGCATACCTTCAAGCAAATTTTGGCATGGCCATGCTTGGCATTGCATGGTTGTTCATGTCCTTAGGCAAATTTTGGCATGGCCATGCATAATCAATGCATACCCGTGTTCCTTTCTTTGACTTTGGGCTTGATCTTTAACTTTTCTGCACGATTGTGATGCATATGTATTTTAATTCCTACAAATAAAATAAAATTTCAGTGAGAAGAATACAAAAAATTGACAAAAAATATAAAACTCCTATTTTATATAATTAATGCATGATTTTGTCTCTATTTTATTTAAATGTCCTATTATTTTCTAAATGCTAATTCTATTAATTATTATGTAGAAAATGGAAAATTATGAACCTAAAATAAGATATTATTAAATTAAAATGATCCTAATTTTTAATAACAAAATGCATTTATCACACTTAATTGTAGAATGGTGAAGAAAGAAGGGTCATTCTATGGTAATGTAGTTGAAGGGTTAGCCTTTAAGTGTGCCCAAAGAGTGAGTTTGTAATGGTCGGTATGTTATGGTTAGGTTGTCATGCTTACTATAGGGATGGTTAATACAAATAAAAGGTTGTATTGATATCTACAAAGGTACATGTTTCAATTAACTAAGCTTTGAATATGTTTGAAAGCAAGATTGAATTGTATATTTTGAGTAAATGATAATTTGATTATTAATGCTTTAGTAATTTAATTTGATATGTTTATTATATTTAATTTAGCTAAACTATTTTTTTATTGTAACATCTATTCATTGAATATTTTTTTACTCATTTTGCTTTATTTTATAAACAATTTCAGATAGCATGCCTTGATAGTTAATGAGCAAAGTTAAGTGAGTATGGATAGAAGTTTCAAAATAAGGTTGGCCAACTCCTCGTTAAAGTAGCCTTGATCCTTTATTTCTTAATATTGTTATATAAGTGTTGTAAAACATTGGTGGCTAAGCCATATTTAAAAATGTAATTTTTATACTATCTAGTTATTTCATACGTATTTCACTATTCATAAACACGTATTTTACTATTAAAAATATGTAATACTTTAAAATTTTTAATCCTCTAAATTTAATGTATATAAAATACTAAACTTTTATGAGAGATAAATTTTGAATCCTCTTGCAAATATAATGATATTATAATAAAAATTGATTAAACTGAGCAGTTTGTTTGGTGATTGGTTTTAAATGTCCATCTTATGCTATGTAAGACGTGGAGTGAATTAAGTTTGAGATATTAATTATGTTTTGAATATTATTGAAGTTATAATGCTATTCCATTGTTTATATGATTATTTATGGTAATAACATTATAATAGAGGATTAATAGGATTATTGATATTTTTATATTATTTTTTCATTTATGGCATTCTTTAGAATTTATTATACATTTATTTATATAAAGAGATTTTTGAAAAATACTGGTAGAATAGGCTACTTGATGAGCATCATCAGGACTGTGTACACACTACTATTGATATTTGAGTTGAGCCCTTGTGTGGAATATTGTATGGGAAGGCTTAGTTGATGCTTAGCTCTTAAGCATATTGTTTGGAAAAGCTCGAGTGATGCATAGCTCTCATGCATATTTTGATTGATTATTGACTGGAACTGGTAGCTTGGTTGATGCTTAACTCTCATGAATCGCCAGTAAATATTTGGAATAAGAGATTGACTATGGTTGGTAGCTCAGTGGAAGCTGAGCTCTTTGGAACTGACAATCCTTAGATGAATAAGTTAGCTAATTGGCTTTTAGCTTTATGGTTTAGGGTTCTACCAAAACTTTCCACTTAAATACATTTTGAATAAACTTTATTTTATTACAAAGATGTTTATAAGATTTTATAAAGACCTTTTAGATTTATAAATATGATTTTGGTAAACTAATGATTTTAAATATAAAGTATAAATATTATATTTGTACAATTTATTTTAATAAAGGAGTTTTTTGAAATAGCATGCCTTTTTTTATATTAGCTTACCCAATGAGGTCTTACTCTCCTTAACTATTTTTCCAAGATCTTAGGAGTCTATTGTTAGTTCTTCTTCTCTGCACCAGGTTCATTCTTCACTGACTGCTTTATATAGGTTATTATAATGTTATTAATATTTATGGAATAATTTATAGTTAATCTAGACACTGCAATAGTTTGGAGAGGTTGTTGTTACTGTAATTGTATTGGTGTATATATTTGTGATGTTATTTAGGTTATTGTAGATATAAATAGTATGATGATGATGATGATGATGATGATAATATGATAAACACAAATTTGGTGGTGTCTTTGTGTTATGTTGGAGAAATGGTGGTTTAGCATATCATTGGTGGCGTGTTTCTTTGATTTACAGGTTTTAGCTTGTCCCTGGTATAGAGGAAACTCCACCAGATTTTTGTTAGAATTTTAGAATAAATTAAATTTATTGTGATAAATCTTTTAGGCTTACTACGGATTGTAAAAGCTTCATGTTTGTCCACTCTTTAGTATTGGTCACATGTCCATGGGGTTCGGGTCATGACAGTTGTGGTTTGGCAAATATCCATTTTAACCCCTATATTATTTCCCTTCTCCATTAACCATTCAAACAAACTTCGATCGACCTAAAATTTTATGAGCAATTATTTATCAATGTCTTCTACACGTTGGTGTTGTCCTTTGAGTAGGTTAGGTGTACAAAATTTTATATTTAGCTTCAAAAATTCTATCCAAGTTATCGAAGTTGGGACAATCATCTCTTTGCCATTTAGTACTCAAGACCATCACTTGAATTTCATTCCCTATCATCTCAAGAGTATGTAGATGCTGATTCCTCATCTGATCTCCATCTCTAGAATATTTTGTGAATTTTTAGTTAATTTTTCTTTTATTTTCCAATCTTCTTGTTCTATAAGTATTTTGGTGTGTTTGAGGCTTTAGATGTGTTCTATTAAATGTTATGATCATTTTGGTATGTTTGGGTGTTGTGTTTCCTGTGAAAAATCCAGTGGGTACCACCCGAAATTCGATAATGAACAATAACTAGCCCAAAAAATTTTGAGTTTATTTTTAATGTATAGTATAAATTGTGTTGATCAATTTCTATAACTAGACTTAAATCCAATTCCCTACATATTATGGTATAAATTTTTTGTAAAGATTATGGGGGAAATTATATATTTTCATATAAATTAGTTTAATTCATTAAAAATATTCCATGAGTCTTAAAGTTTATCATTTTAATGTTTTAAAGGTTATTTTGATTATTTCTTGATGTTTATGATTTTTTTGAAGATTTTTAAGAATTTATTTAAAACTATTTATTAAATAGATATTATTTATTTAGAGAGTTCGAAGAGTTGGAGGTGCAAAGCATAGGAAGTTGAGGACGCGTAGGCCAATATGCTCTACCTATGAGTTAATTTTATAAAATGTTTGTTGAAGATATACATGAATGCGAATTTTTATGTGATAAGTATGATATATGGAATCATTTATGATTATAAATTTTACCACATGCATGGTATATTTATTTTATTTTAATGAGTAATTCTTGTGAAAATGTTTTAGTTGGATTTATGGTATTTTATTTTATTTTACTGGTATACGAAATAAATATGTTTTGGAGAAAATTTTAGAATGTGCTACCTAGTAGGTGTCACCAAGACCACGCGCGCATTGGTTAAAATCTTGAGTTTGAGAAAAATGTGAATTGGCTCAGTTGAGCTTGTTCTTTTTGGTAGTGTTATGGTTTTTGCTTGATGGAGCTTGATCTCTCACACAGTATGTGAATTAAGCTTGGTGGAGCATGTTGTCTTAGACATTATATGGAACAAGCTTGGTTGAGCTTGTTCTCTCGGACCGAAAATGAGATGTAACTCAATTGAACTTATTCTCTCAGGACATTAATAATGGAATAAGTGATTAGACTACGACTGTAACTCAATTGAGCTTTATCTCTCGGGACATCAGTCAATTGGATTTAAAAGAGCCGAAACGCTATTAAAATCGAGGTTTAGAGTTCTACCAGGGTGAAATAATATGGAATCTGAGAAAACAAGTTCTGGAAATTGAGAAATCAGTAGCCATCACTAAAATATCCTTGAATCGATGGTGGCCAGTACCACAAACTAAAGATAGGCAACAAATAACATGATTACCCAAAATTTTCTCAAGATCAATATATACATATATTACACATTAAGCTAATCAATAGTTCGAATTCCATAAGATAAAGATCTAGATTTGTCTTCACATGCTAATAAATTTCACTATTTGGCATTTAATAGGAAACTGATTCAAATTACATGAATTCAAATGATAAAAGCAACAAAAGTAAATATCGAAGTCCCAAAAGCAAATAGACATTGAACTAAAATTCCAAATTTTGAGAGCTTCATAATTAGAAATAGAAGGGGATCAGAATCATACCCAGCAATGAAAATGATAGGAGGAAGCAAATATAGAAATGAAAATCGAATAAAGAGCATAACTAGAGTTAACTTGGGTGCAAGAATGTTAATGTGCTAGAGTTAGTCTTCGTGATTACGATACCAGAGTTGACCAAAGAAGTTATAGCAAGAGAAAGAGCAAGAGAGTGATAATGACCAGCGCAGAGTCTGATTGTAGCCTGGACATCGCTTAAATGAAAAATTATAAAATTAATATTTGTGCTCAATCAAATTTCTCAACTATTATTTTCTTTCCGTTAATTTGTTAAAAAAATTTCCTCCAAAAAAGTTTTATAATAAAAATTTACCCCAAATAAAACAGTGACATTCATCATCATTAAATATATCCAATCACTTAATATATGACTAATTATTATCTTGTCATATATTATTATCTCAATTACTAAAAAATTACTTAAAAGAAATTGTGACACATATACATTCATCGTCATTTAATATAAAAATGTATTATATATATATATATATATATATATATATATAAAAGTTGAGCTATAAAATTATTTAGACAACTTTTCAACAAACGGCATAAATTTACTAATTTTATTGATTAGATAATTTATTATTATATTATTTTTAGAAGAATTTGTTGCTATATTATTAAAATTATATATTTATACGAAAACAAATAAATATATTTACCATATATAATGGTATATAAATTAGTATTCTAACATATTATTAACAACATATATATATTTATATAAAAACAATAAATTATTTATATATCTAATATTGATTTTTATTTATTAAATTATATATATACATATATATAAACAGTAACAGCCTGGGCATCGCTTAAATGAAAAATTGTAAAATTGATATTTATACTCAATCAAATTTCTCAATTATGATTTTATTTCTGTTAATTTGTTAGAAAATTTGCCTTCAAAAAAGTTTTAAAATTTTTTTTACCCCAAATAAAACAATGACGATTTTGCATTCATCGTCATTAAATATATCCACTCACCTAATATATGACCAATTATTATCTTGTCACATATTATTATCTCGATTACTAAAAAATTACATAAAAACAATTGTGACCCATATGCATACATTGTCATTCAATATAAAAATGTATAAAAATATTTTTGTCACTTATCAACTCACCTAATTAATGACAAAAAAATTATCCCATCATGAAAAATTCATATTTGTGACAACAACAAAAAAAAGTCATAACTTACCAATTTTCCATCTTAAAAAAAGTTCCCTCCAAAATTTTTTATATTAAATTTTGCATCCAAATACAATTGTGACAAATTGGTATTCACCATCACTAAATGTGAACAGTGGAGACGAATGAGTTGTGCCACTAATTTTTTCAACTAATTAGTGAAGAAATATAATGTTTTCATTAAAAGAAATATTTTGTTACACGAACCATCATCATCAATTACTATCAATTTGTCACTGAAAGATTTCCCTCCAAAATTTTGGTGCAAAATTCTACCTCTAAAAATGAAAGTGACAAAAATTTAAATTGTCATCAAATATTCAAAATAGGGATGATATAAAATGTTAATAGTGACAAAAATTATGAGCATCACAAAATCAAATGTTATAGTGATGGTTATAAATTTCGTAATCTTTAGTTAATAAATGGTGGCAAAATTTTATGCGTGTAAAGAAATTTGTCATCAAATATGTGATTTCTTGTATAGAATCCAAAATGTTAGTGTCTTGAAATCTTCTACTTGGTGCCTATTGGGAAAGTTCTTACTAGTGTCTAAAAATATTAAAAGCTTGTAGTATTGTGTAGATCTTTCATGGATTTAATTAGTTTAACTCTAGCAAGACCATAAGGATAGTAAATAACTTTCAATAATTAATTTAATATGACTTTACACACCAGTTTAAAGATTCTCCATGGTTTTAGCAATGGATTTAATTGATTTAATGTCAATTTTCAATTCTCATTTCTGTTGGATTGTAAGTACTACCTGAGTTGTCAACATAATAATAGTTGTACAACTTAGCACAAATTAAAAAATAAGCAAAGTTGATGACCCCTAACACCACCATCACCCAATACACATTATTAACTCTCCCATCATCTATATTATCTCATAACCAATCTGTAACCCTTCGAACAAGAGCTATCACAATGGTACTTAAATAGAACAATATCCTAACAATGAAGGTAACTATAGTAGTTCCTATGCTATGCAATGAGACTAGAAAATTTTTGTAATACAAAGCAACTTGTCCAAGAAAATGAAATGTTTCTCTAACTTCAACCAACACTAGTTAGGGGATGAGCCATAAAACTATCATCTAACCATCTGGGTGTTTATGAGCATAAGCTATACTAAGCCTCTTTGACTTTATTAAAGCTAAAAACACCATACTTAGGACATTTAGAACATGGCTTGCTCCTATTATTTGTAGTGGGGTTGGAGATTTGCATGATACCATTCGCCATAAGGGTGAAAATATTTTATCAATGAAGGGTACATAAATGGAGCTAGTAATTAGCACCAGGACTAATATAGAGACAGCTAGGATTGTGAAACATTGTCCAAGATAATGGTCCATAAGTAGATCTTGGAGTACACTCAAGCTTACTTGTGTTAGTTTTATGTCAAAATTCCTACATTGGAATTTTGGAAATTTTGGAAGAGTCCTTAGGCTATAAAAGAAATCCTCCCCCCCCCCCCTCATTTGTTAAAATCATCCTAAAATTGCCTCATCCCTTATATTTAGGCAATTGTATTCTTTCTCTCTTTTGTAAATATTTCCTCAACTAGTGAAATATTATTTTGGTAGTGTTCAAGGATGTAGGTATAATTGGCCAAACCTCATTAAATTTTGGTGTTCTCTTGTATGTCTATTTAATAACTATTATTGGTATAGTTATCGTGAATTATTGTACTATTAAATTACTTGTCTTGATAAAATTTTGTCTAAAAGGTTGGTATTTAAGTGGACCATTATGTCCCACCACACTTTCTTAGGAATCTACCTTGGGGTGATTTTTTAGTACAATCATTTACACTCTAGTCACCTGAGCAATGGTTCTCAAGGTAAAATTGTTATTATTAGTGAAAATTAACCTAAATTTCACAATAATTGGTATTATAGCTCTTGATTTATTTTAGTATGCTCTATGGTTGTGACTTAAGTTGATCTTCCACTTAAGAAAAAATATCCTTGGGCTAATTAGCATTCCACACTGAGAATTATTAAATAGAATTTGCAACAGAAATGGCAGACAACACAAAATTATCCACATCAACATCGACAACTTTATCATCTTTAATTTTGGCAAGAAATGTTATGCCAAATGCTAGATTTCAATGGAGATTTTTATTAGCAATGTTCATTTCAGTATATGGCAAAGTAAGGTTCTAGATGCCTTTTTTTAGTAAGGTCTAGACATTGCGATAAAAGAAGAGAAACTAGATGGTGTTAAGGAGAAAGAATGGAAGACGATTAATAGATTGACATGTAGTACCATTCGATCTTATCTTTCTAGAGAGCAGCAGTATTCATTTTCTGAAGAAACTTCTGCAAGTAAATTACAAAAGACACTAAAGGAGAAATTCTTAAAGAAAAGTAGTCAGAATAAGCTATACATGAAAAAAAATTGGTTCGCTTCACTTATGTTCTAGGCACTATAATGAATGATAACATTACTAGCTTTAATCAGTTGGTGACTGATTTGATGAATATGGATGAGATTTTTAAAGATGAAGATCTGGCTCTAATATTGATGGGATCACTTCCTAATGAGTTTGAGTATCTTGAAACTACTTTACTTCATAGGAATGTTATTATGTCTCTTAGTAAAGTAACTACTGCCTAATATAATTATGAATTGAGAAAGAAAGAAAAGCATGAAAACACAAGTGTAGAAGTAGAAGCTCTAGTTATTAGAGGCCATTCATAGAGTTAGAATACTAGAAGAAGAGGGAGATCAAAGTCAAAGTCCAAACTGAGCAAAGATCAGTGTGCCTTTTATCGAGAAAAAGGGCACTGGAAGAAAGATTGTCCCAAGTTAAAAAAGAATAAAGGCAAGCCTGAAATTGGAAAGGTTGCCTCAAATGTAGCTGAATGTGACGATGCAAACTCAGACCTCTCAATTACTGTTACACCATCAACAATTGTTCTAGTTCATGGTTGCTAGATTCATCTTGTAGCCACCATATAACCTCCTATCGAGAATGATTCTTTGATTTTAAAGAACTAAAAGTTGGAATTGTCTATATAGCAAATAATGTCCCACTTGTCACACATAGGGTTGGTTTAATTTGCTTGAGAAATCAAGATGGATCAATCAGAACCTTAATAGGTGTTCATTATATACTGGATTTGATGAAGAATATCATCATTATGGGAACCTTAAAGTCAAAAGGTTTTGAAGTAAGGGTGAAAGATAAGATAATGAGAATCATCTTTGGTGCACTTGTGATAATAAAGGGATTTTGGAAAAGAAATAATGTGTATTACTTTTTAAATAGTATAATTATTAGGATAGTAGTAGTGACAGCTTCTACTGATGATCAGGAGTTATAAGCAACCAAGTTATAGCATATGTGCTTAGGGCATGTTGGTAAAAATTCCTTGAAATTGCTAATAGATCAAAGATTATTGAAAGAAGCACAGGCTTGCAAATTGGATTTTTTTGAGCATTGCATTAAAGTGAAGAAGACAAGGCTAAAATTTGGAACAACAATCTATGATACTGATGGTATTTTGGATTATGTTCATTCAAATGTGTGGAGGCCTTTTAAAACTGCTTCATTAGGAGGAAAACACTATTATATCACCTTTGTTAATGTTTTTTTTCTAAAGAGTTTGAGTGTATACAATGAAGATAAAGGATGAGGTCTTAGGAATTTTCCTTAAATGGAAAAAGATTGTGGAGACTCAAATAAGAAGAAAAGTTAAACATCTCCATACAGATAATGATAGAGAGTTCAAAAATGATCCATTTTTGAAAGTTTGTGAAGATAAAGCTATTGTCAAACACTTTGTTAGAAATACACCATAATAGAATGGGATAGTAGAATGAATGAACCAAACATTATTAGAGAAGGTTTAGTGTATGTTGTTCAATGCCGGGTTGGGCAAAGAATTTTAGGCTGAGGCTGTAGTATATACTTATCACCTTGTCAATTACTTACCATTGACTACTATTGGTGGTAAAATGCCATTCGATAAATTGGTTTGGAAAACCTTCTACAAATTATAATTCCTTACATATGTTTAGTTTCCACTGTATATTACCATGTTAAGGAGTCAAAGTTGGATCCAAGAGCAAAAAAGGCAATCTTTATAAGGATCATATATGCTATGAAAGGCTATCATTTTTAATGTCTAGAAACAAAGAAAGTAATATTTAGCAGGGATGTTACTTTTGATGAATCTACCATGTTGAGAAAGGTGACTTCTAAAAATATAAAGTAGAAAGATGGTACTCCCAAATAGGTGGAGTTTGATGGCAAAAGAATTGTCCCAGCCAATAAAGAAACTAGTAATGACTCTCCTATAGTAAAAGAGTCAAATGACGAAGAGGTTACAATCTAAGAACCTCCATAGCTAGATGAGAAAAAGGTTTAGATCTAAGAACCTCTACAGTAACATGAATCAATTGCATTAAAGAAGGGAAAGAGGACCATTAGACAACCTGCTTGATATGCTAATATAGTCGCTTTTGCATTACCAATTACAAATGATGACATTCTTACCACTTATAAGGAAGTGCTCCAAAGTTCGGAGCATGGTAAGTGGAGGGTCGACATGAATGAAGAAATGCAATCCCTTCAAAAGAATCAGACATGAAAACTTGCTAGTCTTCTAAAGGGAAAGAAGCCAATTATGTGTAAATGGGTATATACAAAGAAAAATGGATTTCCTAACAAAGATAATGTTCACTATAAAACAAGACTAGTGGCTAAAGGCTACACTCAGATGGAGGGAGTTGATTATAATGAAGTATTTTCTCTAGTTGTACAATATTCCTCCATCAGAATTTTGTTAGCTTTGGTAGAACAGTTAGATTTGGAACTAGTTCAAATGGATGTAAAAACTGCATTTTTACATGGAGACTTGGATGAGGAAATATACATGACTCAGCTAGATGGATTCAAAGCTGTTAGAAAAGAAAAGATGGTTTGCAAATTGGAAAAATCATTATATGGATTGAAGTAATCTCTAAGGCAGTGGTACAAGCGATTTGATAAGTTTATAATAAGCCAAAAGTCAAGAGAAGTAAATATGATCATTATGTGTATTTACGTAAGCTATAAGATGGATCCTATATATATATTCTTCTTTATGTTGATGATATGCTAGTAGCTTCCAGGAGTTAGATAGAAATTGAGAAATTAAATATTCAATTGAATAGGGAGTTTAAAATAAAAGATCTCAGTAAAGCAA
Source organism: Mallotus nudiflorus (assembly GCA_947683625.1). Lineage (NCBI taxonomy): Eukaryota > Viridiplantae > Streptophyta > Magnoliopsida > Malpighiales > Euphorbiaceae > Mallotus > Mallotus nudiflorus. The sequence goes on along the minus strand of CANTUR010000018.1, from coordinate 1,732,408 downwards.
AGAAGATTCTTAGCATGAAAATATATAGAGATAAGAAATTAGGGAGGCTTTGTTTATCTTAGAAATAATATCTAAGGAAGGTACTAAAACATTTTAGCATGGATGAGAAGTCAAAACCAATTAGTACACCATTTGCTCCTCATTTCAAGCTTAGTGCATCTATGTCACCAAAGAATGATGCAGAAGGAGAATACATGTCAAAGGTACCATATGCAAGTGATATTGGTAGCTTGATGTATACAATGGTGTGTACAAGGCCCAATATTTCATAGGCAGTTAAGGTTGTGAGAAGGTACATGCATGATCCTAGAAAAGAGCATTGGTAATATATGAAATGGATTTTATGGTACATTCTTAACACTGTAAATGTTGGTTGGTATTTTAGCAGGATAGGCAAGATGGTCAGTGTGTAATTGGGTATTATGATTCTAACTATGCTAGTGATTTGGATAACCGTCGATCAATGTTTGGTTATGTGCTTACTTTTACAAAGGCACTACTCAATTGGAAGTCCACCTTATAGTCAAAAGTTGCTTTGTCTACTATAGAGGCAGAGTATATGATAATTACAAAGGCTATGAAAGAGGCAATTTGGCTTTTAGGGTTTCTTGGTGAACTCGGAATAGAGTAGAAGCACATTAAAGTGCATTATGACACTTAGAGTGTGTCACGACCCAAACCAAGAAATCATGATGGGCACTAGGGAATGGGAATTCTTTCAAACTCGAAACCTATAGAAAGCCTTAAAATAAAAACACATGCAAATATAACACAAAAATATATCAAAATTAAACCTTTAATTAATACAAAAGAAATTCAAATATCATAACATAATAAAATATCTTCATATAATAATCAAATACAGGGTCTTTATCTATTACAACGTAGATATGAAAACAAGAAATACTACTACTACTACAGTTATTACTAAAATACAAGAAAAGTGACAGTTCAGTATTTACATAAATTGGCTGGGGAAGAAAGATTTCAATGAAAAGTTCTATTAAGGAGGTATGAAATAAAAGATCTTAAAAAAAATATTGAGGGGAGTCAAACCTCATTAAGTGAATTATTATAATATATATACATGCAACCTATATCCATATACAATCAAGCATCAGTATAATAATATATATATTTATTTATATACACATGCATTTCATACAAATGCTAAAAAAATCCACTTTTATAATAACAATAAATGCAGAGAAATTTTGAGTGGATGATCAGAGTAAAATCCCTAAATTTCTGCAACCTCAACATTGGATATAATTAGTCATCAAGCTTTCCAACTTTTGGTAGTGCACTAGCCCCGAGTACACAAAAGGTCAACTGAGGATTTGCAGTTCCATTACTGGTGCTAACTGGCCCCGAGTACCCTATAGGTCAACCAAGGATCCATAGTCACACTCTTGATCCACAGTTCACTAAAATCAAAATTTCCATATTTGGAATCAATCAAGGTTCAAAACCTAATTCTAGCATATTGTTGCACAAAAACCTCAGTGTGACTCGCTAGATGGCACGTTCTACAACTATCCTCCAAAATAATATTTCATAATAAAAAAATAATGAAAATTATAATAAACATGAATAACATACATTATTCAAAATAAATCTTTTCAATTAATTATATATATGAAAACATATATATAAATACTAACAATAATAAATATCATATAATGAAATGAGCATAATTAAATTCATATTTATTAAAAACATATAGATGCTCATAATATTTAATCTAGATGTATTGTATACATATAATAATAACTCATTGTTCTATCGTGCTCCTGTACCATGACTCGACTGGCCCAGTCCGATAGGCCTAGCACGCGAAGTAACTAAGAAAAATAATAAAATAATAAAAAATTAGAATCAAAATCCTAATTATTATACTTCTAGAAATTCTAAAGAATGACTCGATCTAGGACACAACTCGACAACAATTCAAAACTCAAGACTGACTTGATGTTATGTTTTATGAGAATTCTATCAAAAATTCGGCAGAGTCTCCTCTGTAAAATGGACGTCTCTTTACTAAAAATAGAGTCAATCCTATACGTAAACACACTTCAAATATTTACACAACTCAACTTCTCGGGTTGGGCTCCAAACTACATAAATTGCCCAACCGAAAACCAATACACACAAAAATCAATAATATAATAATAAATATTAAAAATTCACTAAAATCCATAAAAAATCAATAAAATACCACAATTCAATTTATTCAAATAATAAAAACATTAAAGATATTTATTTTCAAAATAATTAATAAAACCCCAAATATAATTAAATAATATTAATAAAAAATTTATTTTTAAAATATTCAAAATAAATTAGCATAAATTACGAATAATTATTAAAATTGCTCCAATATATAATAAAAATAGCTAAAATCCAATTAATCATAAAAATAATAGATAAAACTATCATTCGAATATATTTTAAAAATTATTATTAATTAGCTAAAAATAGTAAATTATTTATAAAAATTATTTTAATACAATTTATTACTCAAAATTCATCCAAAACATAATAATTAACAATAATTTCAATTAAAATATAAAATTCACTAATTTATACTAATTTTTCCAAAAATCCAATTTTTACATAAACATTCAAAAATTTATAATAAATAATCGGAATATAATTTCAATAAACTTCCTTAATGAAACATGCTTAAAATAGTTCATAATATTCATTAAAAATAAAACAAAATTTTTGAGTTGGGACAATTCTTGTGAACAGTAATCGAGCTCGAAATAGTGCTCAAATCTCAACTATCTCCAAAATCGAATTTAAACACATTTTTGGAAAGCTTACAACTTCAATTTAACTAATCTAAATTCAATTTAACAAGAATCAAAACAATTGAAAACAAAATCAACAATTGAAATTATGAACCTTAGAATGAAATCAACAAAATTAAAGCTAAATTCAAGGTTAATTAAACGAATTACCTTAGGGGAAATGAAGTCCAAGGAATAAGCTTTCAAATAAGACCAACCACAACCACACTGGCAGCCTCCGAAAGTGATCGATGTCGAGAAGGAAGAAGGAGGAGGAAGAGAATGGCGACGGGAGGAAGAAGGACAAGTGGTGGCGAGCTGAGGAGGAGTGACAGCGGTGATGGTGGCACTACCAGCCGGTCAGGCAACAGCATGGTGCTGGTGGCGTGTTGCATTTCTGCAAAATGTAGAGAAGAGAAGAAGGGAAAAAGAAGGGAAAATAGGAGGGAAGGAAAGAAATAGGGGGAAGGAAAAATTGATATATATATATAATAATGAAAAGACAAAATAATATAATAATAATATTTTTAATTTTAATATTTACTTTTCTAATTAAATTCACCAAATAATAATAAAATATATTAAATACACTAAATTAACACTATTCATAAATAATAATAATAATATTATTAAATAATATGTAACCACAATTTAAGTTTTAATTTTCAATTTAATATTAATACCATAATATAATAAAATAATTAATAACACTTGAATTTAATTTAATTTCAAAAAATAACCATAATATAGCAAATTAATAAAATATTTATTAACACTGCAAATCCCATAAATTAATTTAATAATTTAAAAATTTCAGGTTATAACAATCTTCTCCCTTTACAAAAATTCATTCTTGAATTTCAAATAAAAAGAATACAAAACAATAATTCATTGAGGAAAAAGGCAAGGGTAAGCCACTCGCATTTCAGCCTCGGTCTCCCATGTGCATTCCTCTATGTTGTTGCTCCTCCACAACACCTTGACCATCAAAATCTGATTCGAACGCAACTGACAAACTTGATAATCCATTATCGCAATTGGCTCTTCCTTGTATGATAGGTCTTCATTCACTTCCACACTCTTGGGCTGTAACACATGCTAAAGGTCTAAAATGTACTTCCTCAACATTGAAACATGGAACACTGGATGCACTTAAGACAAATTCGAAGGCAAATCCAACTGATATGAAACCATGCCCACTCTCTCTAGAATCTTGAAAGGTCCAATGAATCTCGTTGCTAACTTCCCCTTCTTGCCAAATCTCATCACATCGTTCATCGGTGACACTTTCAAAAACACATAATCTCCAACCTAAAACTCCATATCCTTACGCTTCGAATCTGCATAGCTTTTCTATCTACTAGCTACGGTTTGTAATCTTCATCTTATCAAAGAAACTTTCTTAGTCTCTTTCCAATCTCATCCCAACACAAAGGAGATATGCACTTCCCTCCATACAGAGCTTCACATGGTGTCATATCAATATTGTTATGGTAGCTGTTATTGTAAGCAAACTCTACCAGTGGCAAATGATCATCCCAACTACCTCCAAGATCCATTACACACATTCTCAACATATCCTCAAGTGACTGAATAATCCTCTCATATTGATCGTTTGTTTGAGGTTGAAAAGCAGTACTAAAATCAAGCCTGGAGCCTATTACTTCTTGTAACTTTTGCCAAAATTGAGAGCTAAACACTGAACCTCTATCAGATACAATGGAAACAGGCACCACTCTATGAAGGCACATAATCTGCTTAACATATAGCTTAGCCAACGTGGCTACAAAATAAGAAACTTTAATTGGTAAGAAATGAGCTTATTTGGTTAACCTCTCTATAATCATCTAGATGGAATCTTATCCATCCTTTGAATAAGGTAACCTAGTCACAAAATCCATAGCAATTCTCTCCCATTTCCACTCAAGAATAGGAAGAGGTTGAAGCTTTTCATAAGGCTTCTGATGCTCAGCTTTCACCTGCTGACAAGTCAAGCACTTAAAGACATAATCAACTACATCCTTCTTCAATCCATCCCACCCGTACAAATCCTTCATGCTATTGTACATCTTAGTAACACCTAGATGTACACTATAAGTTGTAGAATGCACTTCTTTTAGGATCTCTTCTCTCAAATTATCCATATCAAGAACACATAATCTACCACTGATCCATATAACACCTTCATCATCAAGTGTAAAATCAGTGAACTTCCTTTCACAAACATGCTCCTCAAGCTCTACTAAAACAGGATCTTAGCCCTAAGTTGCCTTAATCTTATCTCTCAACACTGATCTGACTCTGAACTGAGCTAGTAGTCCTCCTGATCTACTTATCTTCATCATCAAACCTTGATCCACTAACTCGTGTAACTCTTAGATAAGAGATCTCCTCTCTATACTAATGTGAGCAATACTACCCGAGGACTTCCTACTTAAGGCATTTGCTACCATATTAGCCTTACTTGGATGATACAGAATATCATAATCATAATCCTTTAATAATTCCAACCATCTCCTTAGCCTCAAGTTTAGATCTCTCTACTGGAAAATGTACTTCAAACTCTTGTGATATGTGAAAATCTCACAAGTCACTTCATACAAATAATATCTCAAAATCTTGAGAGCAAAGATCACTGTAGCCATCTCTAAGTCATGAATAGGATAATTTTGTTCATGCTTCTTCAACTACCTCAAAACATAAGCTATCACCCTAGCATTTTAAATCAACATATAACCTAAACTAACTCTAAAAACATCACAAAACAAAGTGAACTTGTCTTTGCTATTTGGTAAAGTTAAAACTGGAGCTATGGTCAACTTCTCCTTTAGTAACTGGAAAATATTCTCATAAGTATCTAACCACATGAATTTCATATGCTTTTGAGTTAGGCAAGTTATAGGTGCTGCAATTCTTGAGAAATCTTGTACAAATCTCCTATAGTACCCAGCCAAACCTAGAAAACTTTAACTATTAGTGATTGATGTCGATTTAGGCCATTCAGACACTGCTTCAATGTTTTGTGGATCAACCTAAATACCATCTTTAGACACCATATGTCTAAGGAATGCAATAGTCTCCATCCATAAATCATACGCTGAGAATTTAGCATAAAGTTGATGTTCTTTTAGTATTTATAGTATTGTCCTCAAGTGATTTACGTGCTCTTCCATACTCTTCAAATACAATAGTATATCATCAATGAAGACTACCATAAATTGATCCATAAATAATTTGAACACCCTGTTCATCAGATAAATGAAAGCAATTGGTGCATTAGTTAACCCAAAGGACATCACCAAAAACTCATAGTGACCATATCGAGTGCGGAATAATGTTTTAGGAACATCAGCTTCACTAATCCGTAACTGATGATAGCCTGATTTTAAATTAATCTTGGAAAAGAACTGTGCACCCTGAAGTTGATCAAACAAATCATTTATCCTTGGAAAAGGATACTTGTTCTTCACTATCACCTTATTCAGTTCTCTGTAATCTATGCACAGTCTTAACGTACCATCCTTCTTCTTTACAAATTGGACTGGTGCACCCTAAAGAGAAACATTGGGTCTTATGAAACCCTTATGTAGCAAATCTTGCAACTGATCCTTCAACTTTGCAAGAGCCATTCTATAATGCAGCATCAAAATAGAAGCTCTGCCTAGGACTATATCTATGTAGAATTTGATCTCTCTATGAGGTGGTAAACCTAGAAACTCATTATGAGAAACATCAGGAAACTCACAAGCTACCATAACATTTGATATAGACATCTTCTCCACTGAAGTATCCCTGACTAGTGCCAAGTATCCCTGACAACCTTTCCTCAACATCTTAGCCATAATAGCCAAGATAAGATTCTGAGGTGTAAAACTTTTGTCACCCATAAAATTAAATTCTTCTTCATCCAAAATTATGAAAATCACATATTTACTCTGACAATTAACTATGGCATAGTGTTGAGACAACCAATCCATACCAAGAATCACATCAAACTCCATCACATCCAATAACACTAAATCCACTAACAATTCTCAACCTCCCACTAAAAAGAACCATATTAGTGTATAATGAATCACTTAGAGGAGTGTTGATAGATAAAGGAAATGCCATCCTCGAAGTTTGCCAACACAACTTCAAAGTAAAAATGAGGGACACAAAAGAATGTGTAGCACTGGATCAATCAAAACTCTAATATCTAGGTAACAAACTCATAGTATACCTACAACAATGGCATTGGATGCCTAAGCATCCTACTGGGTGAGGGTGAAAACTTTCGCCTAACTTCAGCCTCCCTGTTAGTTGGTGGAAGCCTAACCAAACCCTCTCGTATTACCTCTACCATGCCCTTGCTAGGCTACAAACTGTGATGTACTTTGACACTGAGCTAGAGGCAACTGATAAGGAGCTGGAGCTGTATTAGCAATAAACTACTATGAAAACTGCTACTGATAGGCAGAATAAGGACATACTCTAGTAAAGTGCCCCATTTTTTCGCATCTCAAGCAATTCAAAGGAGCCATGTAACAACGTCCCTGATGGACTCTCCCACACATCTGGCAAGCATTGGCTACAGATCCCATGCTACCATATCCAAAACTCTTACCACTATTGCTACTAGTAGTACCAGAACCAAATTTAATAGGCCTACGAACTCCACCATGGCCACGTCTCCTACCACGATAATATTTGTACTGCGTCTCTATTATTACTGAATATAGCCTCTTTGTTGATTGTTGGAGCCTATATGAAATGTCTGAAATGGTGTGCTCTGAGATCCTCTAGACTGAACACCTCCCATCTGATAATAGTCAGGCATGACTCCTTGCCTAATTAGGTTGAGCTCTATCTTCTTAGCCATCTCTATCACAGACTCTAAAGTAAGGCCTAAATTAGGCATCCCAATGAATGCAAAAACTAGACCAGTGATGTATATGGTGATTATAAAATACTAATCTCTCAGCAAATCCTCTATATAACGGCCCAATTTGAGAAACTCTCTAGTGTAGTCCTCCACTAACCTGTCACCTCTGCTGATATTAATCAGTCGAAGTCTAAAGATCATCCGTATAGGCTTTGGGTTGAAATTCCTTATGAATCTCTCTCAAAATTGAGCCCAAGTGTAAGTCATCATATGCGGTTGGATGACTTAAACAAACTAATCCAAGGCTGGTCCCTCAACAGACAACTCGATGATCATGATCCTCTAGCACTCAATGTAAGTAGTTCAAGTCCTCATCTCAATGGCATGTAGAAAATCCAAAGGATATGTAGTCCCATCAAATGATATTTAGTTAACTCTAGTGTAAAATAAAGCTATCTCAAGGTTAGACATACCCTCCTAATACACAGGTTGCATCTACAGTACTGCTTAAGGTATACAAATTCCTCATATTCTTGCTCTATAGGTTCCTCATGATGTAGCTCTCTCTGCCTATAGTGACCCATCGCTCCTCGAGGTTTACCTTTACCTCTGTGCCTAACTAACGGCTCAAAAGGCAAAACCTCATCATGAAAAGACTCATCATCCTTGGGCTCAATGACTAGTGGAGTGACACGCACTCGCCTCTTTTTTCTGAAAAGAAAAAAACCAATAAAATTCATACAAGACAGATAATAAATAAACTATAAATAGACATCCTAATGATTACACAAAAAACTATAATAAGGAAAACTTATCGAAGACATAGTCGAACCTAATTTACTACAGTAGTATCAAAGAAAACATGACTCTAATAACCTAGGTCCACAACACTAAAAACATAGGCTTTGATACTAACTTTGTCATAACCCAAACTGGGAAGTCATAACCGACACTAGGGAATGGGAATTTTTTCAAACTCGGAACTCGTAGTAAGCCTTAAAATAAAAACATATGTAAACATAAAACAAAAATATCTCAGAATTAATACTTTAATTAATATAAAAAATTCAAATACCATAACATAATAAATATCTTCATACAATATTCAAATATAAGGTCTCTATCTATTACAATGCAGATACTAAAAGAAGAAGTACTACTACTGTAGTGATTACTAAAATACAAGAAAAGTGACAGTTCAGTATTTACATAAATTGGCTAGGGAAGAAAGAGTCCGACAAAGAGTTATATTAGGAAGGTATGAAATAGAAGATCCTGAAAAAAATATTGAGGAGAGTTAGACCTTACTAAGTGAATTATTATAATATATATACATGCAACCTATATATATATATGCATTTCATATAGATGCTAAAAATCCACTTTTATGATAATAATAAATGCAAAAAAATTTTGAGTGGAGGATTGGAGTAAAATCCCTAAATTTCTACAACCTCAACATTGAATATCATTAGCCATCAGGCTTTCCATAACTCCAAAAATATTCTTTTATCCAACTTTTGGTAGTGAACTAGCCCCAAGTACACAAAAGGTCAACTGAGGATTCACAGTTCCACTACCGGTGCTAACTAGCTCTAAGTACCCTACAGGTCATCCGAGGATCCGCAGTCACACTGTAGACACCCAATTTCAAGATGATGAGTTATGAATGCGATAAAGGACTCTAATGATGAAAATATCATGAATAGGTCCACGATACTTAAGCTTTAAAATTCCAAGGGTCTAAATGCATCTTTTAAAGGAAGGATTTAGTATTTTCAAGGACTAAATTGCAATGTTTTTTAGGACCTAATTGCAAAATTTAAATTCTTCCAAGGGTCTTTTTGTAATTAAATGTTAAAAGACCTATTGGAATTCCATAATTTCGACCAGAATTATGTAATTTCAATCAGAATTACACCAATTCAGATCGACATTGTGTAATTTTGGTCAGAATTGCACAATCTTGGTTAGAATTGGACTCTCCCGTCCCTGTTTTTTATTTTTTTTAAGGCTTTTAACTCAATTCTAATTAGTCTAAAATTCCTAAATATGATTTTAAGTATTAATCTTATTTTTTTAGGAATTAAAATCATGTTAGAATTAAGCTAGGGTTTTTGATTTTCTTTTTCCTATATAAAGAGAGGAAAGGAGGGGGAAGAAGAGAGGAGGTAGCAACATATTTTTAAGCTTTTGGGTTTTTGTGCGTTTATGAAAACAATTTTTATCCATTGTTGATTCTTAAAAAGAGCTTTCTGAATTATTTTTTTGGAGTTGTTTTTCTATAAAAATTCCTTAATTCAAGATCCTTGGAGAATTTTTGAAGAAAAAGATTCGAAGACTTATCAAGAACAATTAATTACAAATTTGAGGAGTACTCTAAATCACTCATAAGCATCACCATCTTCTTCTTATTCTATTTTTTATTCATTCCTTTTTGATATTATTGATTATTTTTATTCTTTCAAGTTATTATCATAATTTATTCATTAATTATATATATATATATATATATATATATATATATATATATATATATATATATATATATATATTGATTATGGAGGAAAACACATGGTGATCACGTTGGAGGGATAAATTCATGAGAAGTCCATGGAAAACCATGGATAAAACCTCGTAAAGACTTAGTTTCTCGGGTTTTTATTTTATTTTATTTATTGCTTTTATTTTTCTATTTTATTAACTATTTTATGAATTAATGTAATAGCCCCAATAATGGAAGTAGTGAAATTATGTGTGTGGTTGCATGTTTATTTTGATTAAATTTGATAGTAAAAGTAGGTTTCAATTAGGTAATTATTTAAAATCAATGGAGGAAGTAGATTAATTTAGGTTGCTCAATAATAAAATTAGGGTTTTAATAAGGATTAATTTAATTATTTATTTGATCTTATTTAATTGTTTTCTATGTTTTTATTTGTTCTTGGTCTTATTTATTATTTTTATGTGCTTTTGGGGCCTTAAGCCCATTTTAGGCTTTGATTTATTTATTTAAATATAGGTTATTTTCTTTTAGCTCATTTCACTTAATAATTAATTAGGTTTAATTAATTAAAATATATTTTTAGGTCCATAATTAATTAGATTTTAGATTTACAAATATCCTTAGGCCCACTTAGTTAATTAGACATAAACCCACGTAACTTAATTTAATTAATTTAGACTTAGGCCACTTAATTTATATTTTTTTTCATAATTTATAGATTTAAGATCACTGTTTAATTAAAACATGTAGAATTATTTTATTAATTATTATTTTATTCTTGCATTCATTCTGCATGTCCCTATTAACTGATGGCGTTGGTTTACGATTCCATGATTCCACTAGCTTCATAGGGTTATAGATTGGCTAACCATCACTCTTAACCTTAACTCGAACCAAGAGAGATTACCAAGCTTATCTGACTAGAGCCTATAACCCAAGTCCTTAAGGGGGGTAGTCTTCTCTCAAGTTTGTAAAGGATGTCGAGCCCCTTTGACCTTGGCCTGTAACTCAATTCCTAAAGGAGGGCATGTTGCTAAGGGAACCTTGACCTTTTTATTAGACCCTAACCACATATAATGGCTTAGTTATTTCCCCTAGGATCTACCCAAATAGCTTTTGAATGTTGCCATGAAGTATTTCTATTTGTAAAGGCCCAAGCCCATACTTTAGAAGCTTATTTAGGTTAATAAAGATTGCGCTAATCTTTTATACCTAGAAATGTTATTTTTGTGCTTTTACTGCTTTGAGAGACTTGGCATGTGTGCCAGTTCTTGCTATCCCCTGTTGATATTAAGGCCAAGACAAAAAAATCCTAGGAAAAGAGACTCGCCATTGAATACATGTGGGGGAGAAATAAGGTTGGAGGGATGCATGTACACCTAACTTGGTTTGTTACTTGCTACTTATTGCATAGCACGTGCATCATGCATACATGCATCTCTTGCATCATACTAACAATTTGTCTTTTAGCCATCATAGATTCATCTAGGTCTTCCTGTGTTTGGAGTTAAAAAGGTGGCAGACTAGTGAGAACTGATTCGAGCCCATAATCGATTGCAAAAGAGATCCTTAGCAGACTGGAAAAGAGCCCCATTAATCCACTCTATTTAGAAGCTATGAAACTTAAAAAAAATGAAAGAATGGAACAACAAGAAGGAGGAACGGGACCCTAGAAGATGTGAAAGGAGCACTGATGGATGATATGAGAGCAATGATGCAAGACGAATTAAGACAAGCTCTAGCGGGACTAATGCCACCACCTGCTGCTATTATACCACCCATCACGACCAATCCACCTGCCACTATTGCACCACTTGTTATAGCCAACCCAACTACTATGGGTCCACTACCTATTAACAATGACAATTATGGGGAAATGAAGCTGGATGATGCTGAGAGTTATATGATTGAAAAAGCAAAAAAGGAATCACTTGAGCAAGTTTAAGAGCTGGAATCCAAACAGATGAAGGCATTAACTCAAAAGATGTCTAAGATGGAGGAGGTGACAAGGGGACAAGGCCTAGGATACCCATTTAACTTTTATGATGTGATGCAATTTGTGGAAAATAGGCTACCTGACAAATTCAAGATGCCATAACTGTAGAAGTTCAATGGTACTGGGGACCCAAGGATTCATCTTAATCAATAAACAACTATTATGAGTACCACTAAGGCTCCTTTGTCTATGGTTACTAACCTATTTGTACTATCCTTAGAGGGTATGGCTGTTAATTGGTATCATGGGTTAGAGAAGTCTATCCAAGCATATTAAAGGGAGTTGTGCACTGCTTTTCTAAAGCAATATGACTATAATACTAGGCTTGAGGTGTCCATAAGAGATCTAGAACTATCCAAGCAGAAGCCCAATGAATCATTTTCAGATTTTCTAACTAGGTTCATGAATAAGGCGGGAATGATGAAGAACAAATTGGCAGAGAAGGATCAGGTTACAATGATAGTTCAAAATGTGTCACCTATCCTAGTGGAGAGGTTGTAAATGATGAACCCCAAGACATTCATGGACCTTTATAATGATGGGTTATAGGCTGAAGAGATAGAAAATGAGAAAAAGAAGGCCACTCAAAACACTGGAGTAAGAAATTACCTAACTGGGGGGCACGCAGTGTTAGTGATATACACTAGGTCAATCATTTGTGATTATGTATTGACTTTCTTATTTTATTAATAAAGAGGTATTATATTATCATTTGATTTTATGATAATTACATGAATGGTTAATTCTTACTAAGGCCATCAAGTATGTGACTTGATAGTAAAACCCTTAGATTAAAATAAGAGTTCTATTCTAATTATCCCTAGCCATTTATTCATTATATGAATATTAAAGTATAAAGGCTAGTATGATATTGACTGATGGTTATGTTTTACTAATCATAAATATGAGATATTAAGTCAACTCATAGGTACATGATGAGAGATCATGTACTGGATTGACCCACTATGAAAATACTACATAGATTATTGTCATAAGTATTTCTTATCACAGTAATTTTATTTCGGTCCTTTGACCTTGAAATCATCATGGATTTCTACATAGCCATTTTATGTTTTGACACATTCTAACATTGTCTTTAACCGGATGATTAAAAGAATGTTGTTGGATATAAAATTAGTTATGTGAGGAATGTGAGTGATTTAGAAGGAATTTATCCCTCATTAATATGAGAAAGATATCTAAAGGCCCCTTGATGAGATAGACTGAATAAAATGTATGGCCATGCTGAAATGAATTGATAAAGAGTTATCATTTTCAGTCTACTTGGAATCAAGTCATAATATTGAACTATATAAGGATGACATTCTATGCCTTATGTTCAATTAAGATATCATGTGATAAAGGGACAATAAAATTCACTGTAATTAGGTTATGTCGGATTATTGACTTCATATGACTTGGGTAGTCATAATGTCTTGCTAGAGGCCACTTATGACTTGTAGGCCTAAATAGAGATTTAGGCCCACTGCCAATGTTATGTGAACCTACAAGGTCACACACTTAGAACAAGCCCAAAACGAATATGGGTTTAATAAGCCCAAAATAAACTCTGTGGAAATAAATAATTAAAGTGTTTTATTTATTTATTTATTTGTTTATTTATTTAAGATAAATGTTATTTTAAATAAATAAATAAGATATTATTTTTGATTTGTTTTTAAACAAAATCAGAATATAATAAATGAAAATTACCAAAAGGTTATTGGTAAGTGAAACCCTAACTTGGAGTCTATAAATATATTATATTCTCTAGGGTTTCACATACTTGTTTTTGCCTCCAAATTCATTTTCTTTCCTCTTAGAAAACAAAGATAGAGTTTTTCTTTTTGTTATTGATTTGTGAGACAGTCAAGAGGTTGCTAGCACACACACTCAAATTCATTTTGTGAAGGGCTGTTCGTGTGGATACCTATAGAGGACGCATCCTTTTGGAGACGTCTCGATCCGAACAACCAAGCCAAAAAAGCTCGAGGTAAGGTGTCACCGGTGTGAACCTCCTCTCACCCTTCCAGAGAATCTTGCCTCTTCTGCGTTTTGGTAAGATTATTAAAAACCCTAGATTTAATCAATTAGTCGAATTACATGGATCCTGGCTTGGGAACGTGACAAAATTTTAATTTTTCCGCTGCATTTGCATCATGGATCCCAACAGTGGTATCAGAGCCACTTGTAATTCGATTAATTGATTCTGTGTATATGTGATATATGTTAGGGTTTAAGATTCGTTTTGAAAAGGGTTTCAAAATTATCAAAAGGGGTTTTGATTTGTTTTGTGACAATTCTGGGTAATCTATTTGAAAACGGAATTAAACATTAATTTGATTAATGCTTGTAATGGTTTAATGTGATTAAACTAAAAGCAGTTTTTGATTTTATGAATTAAGAATGTTGTTTCATGAAAAACGAATTTTGTATGATGTTTTTATGAAAAAAAAATTAAGAATAATGTTTTGATTAATATGATTAATTGAAGCAACATATTTGTTTCCTATTTTAATTAGAAAAACATTTTCTATTTGATTAGGAAAATCGTTTTTAATTAAATCTGAAACAGAAATTCTATTTTCAAAAACCTAATCACTTAAGGATTTAAATCTGTTATGTATTCTGTTTTGATTAATATGATTAATTGAAGCAGCTTATTTGTTTCCTATTTTAATTAGAAAAACGTTTTCTATTTGATTAGGAAAATCATTTTTAATTAAATCTAAAACAGAAATTTTGTGATTATGCAGATTATGTGTTAAGGGCAATCTGTTTAAATGTTAAACAGATTATGCAAAATGGATATGTTTTCTATAGATTCGTTCAAGCTATAATTTTGATTACACAAATTAGGGTTTTCTTAATGGATGCGTCTGTTTTAATAAAAAAAAAATTTGATCTGTTTTGAACAGATTTTTCAGACTGTAAAATGTTTACAAAAAGTGATGTTTTTAAGCAACAAACTGATTTAGTAATATGATTACGAAAATTGGTTAATTGCTTCCTTGACGCAAATAAGGGTTTTAAGGTGGCTGTTTTAATTGAGCGTTTTTGTCTATTTTAAACAAATTGATTTTATAGTAATTTGATTACGAAAATTCATTAATGTTCAGAAATTTGAAAGGCAACTCACCGAAGAGTTAAGGTAAAGTGTTTACAGTCAGCAGGACCGCCACCTAGGGCACTGCCCCCGGACCCCGCCAGGGGCGCTGCCCCTTGGACCCCACCAAGGGGCGATGCCCCTTGGAACCCCACTAGGGGCGCTGCCCCTTGACCCCAAAAGAATTTTCACATTAGTTTATTTTTAACATAATGATTGGATTTAATAACTAAATAGATTATTATGTTATACATGTTTGTTATTTTATGCATGGTGCATAGCATGGCCCTCAGACCAATGTAATTGGATTTTATTTTTATGGGTTGTAATTTTAAATACGGCCTGCGAGTCGTTTTTGTTTTGTTGTATTTATTTTATTAGAAAAGTGTAGAATAAATTACAATAATTTTTGTAAATCAAGACCCATGGTGTAATTCAAGTTGGAGGCCCAGGATGGAGATCCAAGGTGGGAACCAAAAAAGGGAGATCCATGGTAGAAGATGGAGATCTAAGTTGGAGGCTCAATTTGTAATTGTAATATTACCTAGGTTTGACCATTGATCTTCATATTGGCTTATGAAGATCAACTTAGATTTGGGCCATGCTATGTCACATTTATTTATTTGTTGTTATGTATGCGATGCCATGTGATGCCATGTATCTAATGCCATATGATGCCATGCAATAGAACATAACAATAACTGAATACGATTAAATAAAGATGAACCCTCATTTAATATTAAGTCATTATAATGCCTTCCATAAGTTCAACACTTGTCAAGCCTTAGATTATTATATATGAGCCTGCCAAAGCAGGGTGTATAAATTTATCTGGGGAAGGCAAGTTGGATAATGGTGCTATCTAAACGTTTGATATGGTTTGACTTAACTAGGTTATCAAAATGGTTTTGGACCTAGGGCATTAGATGGGATTTTTAGCCATGACATGTGATGTCAAATCCCATACCATCCAAGAGTTACATGAGATGTAATTGATAAGAGTTATCTACCTAAATAACCATATTTTAGGTTATGAGCCAAAGCTCACTTAGAGTATGGTGAAATATGGATCTTGGCCCACTAAAATTTCTAAAATTAACTTAGAGGGTTATTGATTTGAGTAAATTTAGTGGGAGTTTTTATTATTCCTTATACATATTTAATAAAATACTGAATGGACTTTGCATATATTTATTGTAGATAATGACTTCAAACACTACACCTACCATGTCACTGCGATCGATCCTTGAGAAGGATAAGCTCAATGGGACTAATTTTCTTGACTGGTACAGAAACCTAAGAATTGTTCTTAGGCATGAGAGAAAGGAATACATCCTTGATCAACCCATCCCTAAGGAACCATTTGCCAATGCTCCTAGAGCACAAAGGGATGCTTATACCAAACATCTCAATGATTCTACTGCTGTCACTTGTGTCATGCTTGGATGTATGGAATCTGAGCTGCAAAAGCAACTGATGGAAATGGAGGCTTATACTATGATAGGCCATCTTAAGGAAATGTTCCAAGAGAAAGACAGAATTGAAAGGTTCAATACCATCAGGGCATTACTTTCCTGTAAGCTGACTACTGGCGGCTCTGTCAGTCCTCATGTTCTCAAGATGAAGGGTCATCTTGATCACTTGGACAAGCTTGGTCTTAAGATTGAATAAGAACTGGCTGTGGATATTATTGTCCAATCTTTGCCTAAAGCTTATGATAGCTTCATTATGAATTTCAATATGCATAGTATGGAGAAGACTGTTTCAGAGTTGCATGGGATGTTGAAAACTGTTGAAAAGAACATCAAGAGTAACACCAAGGATGTTCGCATGGTCAATAAGGGAAAGGGGATGAAAAGGGTTGGAAAGGGAAAGGGCAAGGTCTTTAAAGGCTTTCAGAAGCCCAAGCCAAAGCCCAAGCCCAAATCCAAAGCTGAACCCAAAGCAAAGGAAGGAATCTATTTTTTCTGTAATGAGCCAGGCCATTGGAAAAGAAATTGCAGGCTCTATTTGGATGATCTGAAGAAGAAAAAAGGTGGTGAGACTACCTCTTCAGGTATTCATGTTATAGAATTAAATTTATCTGCTTCTACTTCTGATTCTTGGGTATTAGATACTGGATCAGGATCTCACATTTGTACAAATGTGCAGGGTCTAAAAAGGAGTAGATCATTGGCAAGAGGCGAAGTGTACTTACGAGTTGGCAATGGAGCAAGAGTTGCTGCTTTAGCTGTAGGAACTTATGAGTTACCTTTGCCTAGTGGACTTATTTTATCTTTAGAAAGTTGTTATTATATACCTACTTTATGTAGGAATATTATTTCTGTTTCTTGTTTGGACAAGAAAGGATTTGAATTTATTATTAAGAATAATAAATGCAGTATTTATCAGGATAACATTTTCTATGGATATGCTCCATGCACTAGTGGACTTTATGTTTTAGATGTCGAAGACACTAATGAAATGTCAATCTATAACGTTGATACAAAGAAGTCTAAATCTAATGATTTAAACTTGACCTACCTCTGGCATTGTCGTTTAGGCCATATAAATGAGAAACGCATTTCAAAGCTACACCAAAATGGGCTTTTAAATTCATTTGATTATGAATCATTTGATACATGTGAATCTTGTTTACTTGGAAAAATGACTAAAACACCTTTTACTGGACAAAGTGAGAGGGCTAATGACTTATTGGGCCTAATACATTCTGATGTATGTGGACCATTAAGCTCAACTGCTAGAGGAGGTTTTCAATAATTCATAACTTTCACAGATGATTTTAGTAGATATGGTTATCTCTATCTAATGAAACATAAATCTGAATCTTTTGAAAAGTTCAAAATTTTCAAGAATGAAGTACAAAATCAACTTGGTAAAAATATTAAAACACTAAGATCTGATCGAGGTGGTGAATATTTAAACCAAGAATTTACAGATCATCTTAGAGATTGTGGGATTGTTTCACAATTGACTCCTCCAGGTACACCACAATGGAATGGTGTGTCTGAACGTAGAAATCGAACTCTATTGGATATGGTTCGATCTATGATGAGTCAATCTGATCTTCTAATCTCTTTTTGGGGATATGCTTTAGAAACTGCTGCATTCATTTTGAATAGAGTTCCATCAAAGGCAGTTGAAAAGACACCATATGAGAAATGGACTGGAAAAACTCCCAGTTTGTCTTTTCTTAAGATTTGGGGCTGTGATGCTTTTATGAAACATCAAATTTCAGATAAACTAGCACCCAAATCTAATAAATGCCTTTTTGTGGGATATCCTAAAGAAACTAAAGGATATTACTTCTATAATGCATCTGAGAACAAAGTGTTTGTGTCTCGGAATGGTGTATTTTTGGAAAAAGAGTTTATTTCCAAAGGAACCAGTGGGAGCACAGTGCAACTTGAAGAAATTCAAGGCCCACAAAATAGCATTGTACATGATATGGAACCGCAGCTGAATCAACAAGAAGTTATTGAGCCTGCACAAGTACCAGAAGGCCCAAGGAGGTCTGATAGGACATGTCAAATCCCCATGAGATATGGATTTCTCATAGCTAGTGATTATGATGTGTTAATTGTGGATCAAAATGAGCCCACATCCTATCAGGAGGCCATAAATAGTCCTGACTCTGAGAAATGGCTTGAAGCCATGAGATCAGAAATGCAATCCATGTATGATAATCAAGTATGGACCTTGATTGACCCAAATGATGGTTTAAAAACTATTGGGTGCAAATGGGTTTTCAAAAAGAAAATCGACATGGATGGCAATGTGCATACCTTTAAGGCAAGACTGGTTGCAAAAGGTTTCAAACAAACACATGGTATAGACTATGATGAAACCTTTTCACCAGTGGCTATGCTAAAATCTATTCGAATTCTCCTTGCCATAGCTGCATACTATGATTATGAAATATGGCAAATGGACGTCAAAACAGCATTTCTTAATGGAAATTTACTTGAGGATGTGTACATGACACAGCCAGAGGGTTTTGTTAGTCCTGAGAATTCTAGAAAGGTATGCAAGCTTCAAAGATCCATTTATGGATTGAAGCAAGCATCTCGGAGTTGGAATCTTCATTTTGATGAAGCAGTCAAAGAATTTGGCTTCATTAAAAATGATGATGAACCTTGTGTATACAAGAAAGTTAGTGGGAGTGCTATTGTGTTTTTAGTGTTGTATGTGGATGACATACTACTCATTGGAAATGATATCCCTATTTTACAAAATGTTAAATCATGGTTAGGGAATTGTTTCTCAATGAAAGACTTAGGTGAAGCTGCTTATATATTAGGCATCAAGATCTATAGAGATAGATCTAAAAGGCTTATTGCCCTAAGTCAAAGCACTTATATTGATAAGGTATTGAACAGGTTTAATATACAAGATTCCAAGAGAGGATTCTTGCCAATGTCACATGGCATTAGTCTCAGCAAGACTCAGTGTCCTATGACACAAGATGAGCGAGACCGCATGAGTAAGATTAAGAAGTTCATAACTGGACTAGGTGTTATTCCTAGTATATCAGATCCAGTGAACTTATATTGTGACAATAATGGAGCTATAGCCCAAGCTAAGGAGCCTAGATCACATCAGAGATCCAAACACATACTCAGGCGTTATCATCTTATTCGAGAAATTATTGAGAGAGGAGACGTCAAGATATGCAGAGTACCTACAAATGATAATGTTGCTGATCCACTGACTAAGCCTCTTCCATAGCCTAAACATGAGAGTCATACTAGGTCCATGGGTATACGATACGATGTTGATTGGGCCTAGTGCAAGTGGGAGATTGTTAGTGATATGCACTAGGTCAATCATTTGTGATTATGTATTGACTTTCTTATTTTATTAATAAAGAGGTATTATATTATCATTTGATTTTATGATAATTACATGAATGGTTAATTCTTACTAAGGCCATCAAGTATGTGACTTGATAGTAAAACCCTTAGATTAAAATAAGAGTTCTATTCTAATTATCCCTAGCCATTTATTCATTATATGAATATTAAAGTATTAAGGCTAGTATGATGTTGACTGATGGTTATGTTTTACTAATCATAAATATGAGATATTAAGTCAACTCATAGGTACATGATGAGAGATCATGTACTGGATTGACCCACTATGAGAATACTACATAGATTATTGTCATAAGTATTTCTTATCACAGTAATTTTATTTCGGTCCTTTGACCTTGAAATCATCATGGATTTCTATATAGCCATTTTATGTTTTGACACATTCTAACATTGTCTTTAACCGGATGATTAAAAGAATGTTGTTGGATATAAAATTAGTTATGTGAGGAATGTGAGTGATTTAGAAGGAATTTATCCCTCATTAATATGAGAAAGATATCTAAAGGCCCCTTGATGAGATAGACTGAATAAAATGCATGGCCATGCTGAAATGAATTGATAAAGAGTTATCATTTTCAGTCTACTTGGAATCAAGTCATAATATTGAACTATATAAGGATGACATTCTATGCCTTATGTTCAATTAAGATATCATGTGATAAAAGGACAATAAAATTCACTGTAATTAGGTTATGTCGGATTATTGACTTCATATGACTTGGGTAGTCATAATGTCTTGCTAGAGGCCACTTATGACTTGTAGGCCTAAATAGAGATTTAGGCCCACTGCCAATGTTATGTGAACCTACAGGGTCACACACTTAGAACAAGCCCAAAACGGATATGGGTTTAATAAGCCCAAAATAAACTTTATGGAAATAAATAATTAAAGTGTTTTATTTATTTATTTATTTGTTTATTTATTTAAGATAAATGTTATTTTAAATAAATAAATAAGATATTATTTTTGATTTGTTTTTAAACAAAATCAGAATATAATAAATGAAAATTACCAAAAGGTTATTGGTAAGTGAAACCCTAACTTGGAGTCTATAAATATGTTATATTCTCTAGGGTTTCACATACTTGTTTTTGCCTCCAAATTCATTTTCTTTCCTCTTAGAAAACAAAGACAGAGTTTTTCTTTTTGTTCTTGATTTGTGAGACAGTCAAGAGGTTTCTAGCACACACACTCAAATTCGTTTTGTGAAGGGCTGTTCGTGTGGATACCTATAGAGGACGCATCCTTTTGGAGACGTCTTGATCCGAATAACCAAGCCAAAAAAGCTCGAGGTAAGGTGTCACCGGTGTGAACCTCCTCTCACCCTTCCAGAGAATCTTGCCTCTTCTGCGTTTTGGTAAGATTATTAAAAACCCTAGATTTAATCAATTAGTCGAATTACATGGATCTTGGCTTGGGAACGTGATAAAATTTTAATTTTTCTGTTGCGTTTGCATCACGGAACCCAACAATACCAGCCGAGTCATAGGAGTTCATGCCATCCAACAACCTAGGAGATTCTCAAATTTCAAATAACCCTTATCCAAAGTCCTAGACCATCTTACCCAAAAAGGCCTCCTTAGACCATTAACCCCTTATAGACCACCAAGCCTGAACCTCCCTGGTTTTTATCAAAATAGTTATTGCAAGTTTCATCAAGTTGCTACCATTCTACCAACTCTTGCATGCATCTTAAACACGAAATTCAAAACCCCATAGACTCTAGAAAGATCACATACCCTAAAAAGTCAAGTCTGAACCCAAACACCCAAAACAATCCTTTCCCAAATTATCGAAACATGTCACCCCCAACCACCATGATGATCAACTCAGGAGTAAGCAAAGAAGATATGCTAAACTCTTTTGAGGATCTAAACCTTAAAATAAATGAGAAATCTCCTAATGCCCCCAAAGATATGGAAAGAGTTGAAGATTTGCTGGGTCAGCCCTCAAGCAAGTTCGACTATAAGGTGTTTTACACTAAACCATCTTCTTTTGACATACCTTTCGAGTCAATTGTGCCTACAGAATGGGGTAATGTGATGATGAGAAACTGCAAGATAAGGAAGAAACATGCACATTGGAGGTGCAAAAAGATAAAGTCATGGAGACAGTTTGCAAGAAAATGCAATAATAGCTGTTATGTCAGCCACCTAAAAGATAACCACTATGAGACTCAGCATCCCTAGTATTTAGAATAGAAAATAAAATTTCTTATTGTCTTTTTTAAATAAAATTTTAGTTTCTTTAGAACTTATTTTATTTTAGTGATTGATGATATAAATTCTAATTATGCTCACTTATGTAATATGCATCCTAATGGTACTACACATTATGATATTGATTACATCTACATGTTTGACAAAAATTTAATTCAATTAGATTCATTCAGTATGGGCATAAATGTAAACTTAAAGAATAGTCTTATATCACATGACATAACTTATAAAGAGAGAAAAATCAGAGGAAATAAGAAGAATGATAAAGAAGAGAAGAAAAATAAAGAGAGAGAAAAAGAAAAAGAACAGTAAGGTGAAAAATTAGAGAGAAAAATTCAAGATTAATTGATTATAGGAGTTGTGTCATATGATGTAATGA
Source organism: Mallotus nudiflorus (assembly GCA_947683625.1). Classification (NCBI taxonomy): domain Eukaryota; kingdom Viridiplantae; phylum Streptophyta; class Magnoliopsida; order Malpighiales; family Euphorbiaceae; genus Mallotus; species Mallotus nudiflorus. The sequence goes on along the minus strand of CANTUR010000018.1, from coordinate 1,709,668 downwards.
ATTTTCTCATTTTTGCCCTAATGAATGAGTAAAATTGAATTAGAGATTTTTATCAAATATCACATATTCGTCTTTATCATATTGCATATGTATCTGAATGGAAAGACATTACATAATGAAAGCTAAAATCAGAGTTATGAGATCACTATTTTAGTTATGTTTCCTTTGTAATTTTCCTTATAAGCTTAGGGTCCCCTTATACCTTGAGAATTCAAATGGCTCAATAACTTGCATTGCCAGTCTTGTCCTATAACTATCATCAATTATTGCATCAATATCAAGCTTCATATTCTACTTAAGTGTTCTTCAAAGTGCAAATCCAGTTGATTTCATCATTAAGAACTCACTTCAATCAGTTTTCCCATTCCTCTACATCTTCAATGTATGAGATTGCAACTAATAGGGTTAATAAGTTAAAGGATCAACAACAGCAGTGAACAAATTAGGTCTCTTGCACATAAAAATGAAAAAAGACTGCTAGAATAGCATGAATGAATCTAGAATAGAATTGGGGGCAAAATACAACTCAAGGGGCAAATTGTGTCCGCATTCAAAGAGCGAAGATGAATGCTGAAGTGTAAGAGCTAATACCTCAATCATTATATAGTAAAAACAGTAACAAAAAGAAAAGTTCAACAGTGCATTAGTCAATCATAAGCTCTATTGTAAAGCCATAGACCCTACTTGTTAGCCTAATAATCAGTCTGATGAATCGTATCGAAAGCTTCAATATCAGAAGTACCAACAACGAATCATTCAATGCTCAAACTAACAGGATATTGATGAGACACCTCATTCTTCCACTCCAAAATCAACAACATGGCTCTGTCCCAAACATGAGACCCATTAGGATTATGCACATCATACATAGCATGCATATGCTTGCATATATTTTTGGGAAATACTTGTTTTGTATAATAAAAGTCTTTGAGCCTAGATAAGATTGTACAGATACTCTGCTACTAACATTTGAAATTAGTATTGTTAAAGAATAGGAAAGCAGTCAGAATGTGCACATGTGAAACATCTAAGAGAAAAGGGTAACACTGTTAAGGTGAATATAATGCTTAATGAGACTCTAAACTACAAAAGACTAATAAATCATGGGCCCATCCAGTAAGGGAATATCACCAACAGTGATACTTGCAAAAGCATCATCTTAGCAATCTTAAAAGGCTAGATAGGACGCTCAAGCTCCTCAGATTCAGCATCCATCTCCATACTCTCATTTAGAACATCCTCTAGAATATCTCTCCACAATAGTCAAATGAGTGTAGGATATGGAATATGGTGATGAGAAGGTCCAACATGTCAGCAATACATTCACTAACCCTAAAAAGGGAAGAATGCACTTAAAACTTGAAATGAATGCACTCTAAAAAATTATTTGATCATAAGATCTCTAACCCTTGAACCTTTTCGTAGGAGATGTTAATAAAAGGGAATGAAGCCCTCTACCATAGCAATAATGGAATGGTAGAAATATAAATGTAGCCCAAAGCCTCAACTTCAATGGTGGAGTATTATAACCCTACGATCAAAGACAAATCTAAAGGGAAGAATGCAAAAATGAATAACACTGCATTTTGACAAAATTTTTCCACTTGCAAATAGACCATACTAACTTATAGTATTTTGTGTAGGGAAAAACAAAAGAGAATGAAGAAGGTGAAAGGAACCGATACATCAATAAGAATGGGAAAGGTTGCAAATGCTAATCATTCATCAGAAGTATCATCTTGCATGGAAAACACTCATCAAGATAATAAAAAGGGAAGTAACAAAACTCTATCCTTTAGATTCTATAATAAAGAACCATCTCAATCATAAAATTCAGAAATTGAAAGTAAATTCATCCACTTCATGAGATCATATGCAAAAAGCCTATCTCATGACTTTTAATCATAGTGGCTTTCTTTTATTAGCCTCACAGAATTCAGATGGGTAGTTAACAGTTTTGCGCTGAGAGTTTATAAACTCTAATCAATCTAATGCTTGCTTTGCACCCAAACAAGGGGAAGAAATGCAAAATCAAAATCTGTGGACATGAAGCATAAATTTCTTGAATTTCAAAGTATCTTTTCAGTCTTTTGAATAATAAGTGTGCATATAATCTACTCCAATGCTCAGTAATGACTATGAGTACAACATCCCTTGACGGTATCCATGTTGAGTAATACGAGAAAGGCGGGGGAATACTAAGAGGAGAATAGAAAAAAGAGCAAGCATAATTTAGTCCAATGCTCATAAATGAGTAAGAGTATCAACATAAAACCTCTAGCGGTATCCATGCTAAATAATACAAAAAAGGCAGGGGAATACTAAAAGAGGACCATGCCAAAAATTGCTCTATTTGCTCCAATGCTCTATATGAGTATGAATATCCAAAGGACTTTTCCACTAGTATCCACACTGAGTAATATGAGAAAGGTAGGGGAATACTCAGATAAGGAAGGAAAGCATAAAAATAACTCAAAGGCTATTTTGATACTCAGAATTTAATATTTTATGCTCATTTATCATGAGTTTTGTTTGGCAAATTCTCCCTAAAAATAGGTGTGTAAGTAAGCTCTTCACTTAGTAAAAGATATGCTCTCAGCATAAGATGGTTAATAATGACTCTGACCTTTGCAAATGGTGAATAAATGATAGTCATGAAAGTAAAAAACAGTGAGATTCATTGAGAGTATGCTATCTCGTGAAAAGTGATGAATTTTCTTATAAGATTTTCAACACTATAAGGTACTTTTGTGCATTTATTATGATTGAAACTAACTTCAATAAGTTTGTAGGAATTGCAAATCCAGAAGAAAGTGCACCCAACTTGTAGAGATGGTTGGCTTAGCAAAATTAAAATCAGTCAGTAAAGAAATTCTAATTATTTAATACAGCAAAATTCAAAGTCAATCAGCACAAAGAATTCAAAGCATTCAACTTAAACAACCAAATTTGTGAGCAATTATGGATTGCAACATAATCATATAAGACAATTCAAACTATATGACTGAGTGAAATGTATCCTCAAGATTATACGACCGAGTATAATCAGCATCATACAACCGAGTGTGGTGTCTCTTTTCAAAAATAGACTATACGATCGAGTGTAGTCGACATTGTAAGATCTAGTGCAATGAATACTCAAGATTATACAACTGATTATAATCAGCATCATATGACCGAGTGTGATGTTTCTTTTCAAATCAGACTATACGACCGAGTGTAGTCGGCATTGTACGACCAAGTGCAATGTGTCCTCAAGATTATATAAATAATTGGCATCATACGACCGAGTGTGGTGTCTAAAAATAGACTATACGACTGAGTGTAGTCGGCATTGTACGACTGAGTGCAATGTATCCTCAAGATTATATGACCAAGTATAATCAGCATCATACGACCGAGTGTGATGTTTCTTTTCAAATCAGACTATACGACCGAGTGTAGTCGGCATTGTACGATCGAGTGCAATGTATCTTTAATCGATTATACAACCGAGTATAATCAGCATCATATGACCAAGTGTGATGTTTCTTTTCAAATCAGACTATACGATCGAGTATGGTCGGCATTGTACGATCGAGTGCAATATATCTTCAATCGATTATACGACTAAGTGTGATGTTCCTTTTAATATCAGACTATATGACTAAGTGTAGTCAGCATTGTATGACTGAGTGCAATGTATCTTCAATTGATTATACAACTGAGTATAATCAGCATCATATAACCAAGTGTGATGTTTCTTTTCAAATCAGACTATATGACTGAGTTTAGTCGACATTGTATGACCGAGTGTAATGTATCTTCAATCGATTATACGATCGAGTATAATTAGCATCATATGACCGAGTGTGATGTTTCTTTTCAAATCAGACTATACGGCTGAGTGTAGTCAGCATTGTATGACTAAGTGCAATGTATCTTCAATCCATTATACGATCGAGTATAATCAACATCATATGACTGAGTGTGATGTTTCTTTTTAAATTAAACTATACATCCGAGTGTAGTCGACATTGTACAACCGAGTACAATGTGTTTCCAATTGATTATACAATCGAGTATAATCGGCATCATACGACCGAGTATGATGTAATTTTTCAATTCAATGCTATACGTCCTAGTATAGTCAACATTGTACGACCGAGTATAATGTGTTTTTTTCACCCAAGGTTATATAACTGAGTATAATCAATATCATACAACTGAGTATGATATGTCATTTTAAATGTTGTACGTCCGAGTATAGCAAATTCATAAGCAGAAGCTTCAAAGAGCATAAGTAAGTATTCTAACTTTCAATTTAGAAATGGGATGTTATTTTACTTTATCGTAATTTGTTAAGCAAACATCGAAAAAAGAGGGCAACTATAGACACCCAATTTTGGGATGATGAGTTATGAATGCGACAAAGGACTCCAATGATGAAAATATCATGAATAGGTCCTCGATACTTAAGCTTTAAAATTCCAAGGGTCTAAATGCATCTTTTAAAGAAAGGATTTAGTGTTTTTAAGGACTAAATTGCAATATTTTTAGGACCTAATTGCAAACTTAAAATCTTCAAGGGGTCTTTTTATAATTAAATGTTAAAAAAACTATCGGAATTCCATAATTCCAACCAGAATTATGTAATTCTAGTTGGAATTACACCAATTCTGATTAAAATTGTGTAATTTCGATTGGAATTACACAATCCTGATCAGAATTGAATTCTTCCGTCTTTGTTTTTTATTTTTTAACTCAATCCTAATTGGTCTAAAATTCCTAATTGGCTTTTAACTCCATCCTAATTAGTCTAAAATTTCTAAATATAATTTTAAGTATTAATCTTATATTTTTAGGAATTAGAATCATGTTAGGATTGATTGAGCTAGGTTTTTAGTTCTTTTTTTTCTATATAAAGAGGACAACATGAGAAGGAAAAAAGAGAAGAAAAAAAGGAGGCAGCAACATATTTTTTAAGCTATTGGGTTTTTTTTATGTGTTTAATCAATAATTTTTATCCATTGTTGATTCTTAAAAAGAGCTTTCTTAATTCTTTTTTTTTGTGAGTTGTTTTTCTACAAAAATTCCTTTTGGTTTATCAATTAATTCGAGATCTTTAAAGAATTTTTGACAAAGAAGATTCAAAGACTTATCAAGAACGGTGAATTATAAATCTGAGTAGTACCCCAAATCACTCATAAAGCATCATCATCTTCTTCTTATTCTATTTATTTATTTATTTCTTTTTGATATTATTGATTATTTTCATTCTTTCGAGTTGTTATTATAATTTATTCATTAATTATAATTTTATTTATTTTTTTATGGTGATTATGGAGGAAAACGTATGGTGATCATGTTGGAGGGATGAATTCATAAGAAGTCCATGGAAAACTATGGATAAAGCCTCATAGAGACTTAGTCTCTAGGGTTTTTATTTTATTTTATTTATTGCTTTTTATTTTTTATTTTATTAAATATTTTATGAATTAATGTAATAGCCCTAATAGTCAGAGTAGTGAAATTATGTATGTGGTTGCATGTTTGTTTTGATTAAATTGGATAGAAAAACCAGATTTTAATTAGGTAATTACTTAAAATCAATGGAGAAAGTAGATTAATTTAGGTTGCACATTAATAAAACTAGGGTTTTAGTAAGGATTAATTTAATTAGTTGTTTGATCTTTCATTTAATCGTTTTTTGTGTTTTTATTTGTTTTTGGGCTTATTTATTATTTTTATGTATTTTGGGGCCTTAAGCCCATTTTAGGCTTTGATTTATTTATTTAAGTTTAGGTAATTCTTTTAGCCTATCTCACTTAATAATTAATTAGGTTTAATTAATTAAAATATATTTTTAGGTCTATAATTAATTAGATTTTAGGTTAGAAATATGTAGACTTTAGCTCATTTATTTAAAATCCATGTAGAGTAAACTAACTTAAGGATTATGTGATTTATTAAATGCATTATTTACTTGTATATTTCATGACTATTTTTCCTTGGAGTTGATTGTTTTAGGGTTTATATGAAATTACATGTAAATAGAAAATAAGATAATAATTCATAAAGTAATTCTAAATGAACACAAGACTAAAAGAAGTTGGTATTCCGTATCCAGAATCTCCTGGTTGTGGTGCTAGCTTTCTTTTAAGGAATCGAGTACCATCTTTTTTATTTTTCCTAGTTATTACCCTAGGTGGCGACTCCTCATCTCCATGTCATGTCTTTGTGACAGTGGTTAGTGTGTTCTCTAGAGCCCTGAGCTCAAATAGTGTCGTGGTTGCTAAAATCTTAGACGTGCGTTAAACCTCACCGTCTACACACACTCTTAATCCATAATTTAGCAAAATCATAATTTCCATATCTAGAATCAATCAAGGTTCAAAACCTAATCCTAGTGAATTGTTGCGCAATAGCCCTAGCGTGACCCGCTAGGTGACATGTTCTACAACTATCCTCCAAAATAATATTTCGTAATAAAAAAATAATGAAAATCACAATAAACATGAATAGCATACATTATTTAAAATAACTCTTTTCAATTAATTATATATATGAAAAAATATATATAAATACTAATAATAATAATAATCATATAATGAAATGAGCATAATTAAATTCATATTTGTTAAAAGCATATGGATGCTCATAATATTTAATCTAAATGCATTGTATATATATAAGGGAAAATGATCAAATCTATCCTGAACTATAGACCAATTATCTATAATCCTAATTTTAAAGTTGTATCAATTTGCTCCTCTAACTTTTTGAGTTGTTCCAAATCTATCCAAAAGACATTGAGCTTGTGACAAAGATGACATGACAATCTGACGTAGCACAATAGTGGTTAACATGGCAAAAAATTAAAACTCACCTGATCAATTCTATCCTCAACTATAGACCAATTATCAAACCAATCCTAATTTCAAAGTCATTTCAATTTGCTTGTCCAACTTTTCAAGTTGTGTCAAATCTATCTAGACATCAATAAGCTTGTGCTAGATAGCTGCAATGGCCATCTTACGTGGCATAAAAGTGTCTGACATGAAAAAATTAAAATTCCTTAAAGTAGGTGCAAATTTAAACTTAAACTTCAATCATACTTTTGGATTTTTTATCTGATGCATATGTAATAACTATAAAATGGTCAAAATTTTATTCCTTTTTTTCTTTATATCATTCTTTCTAAAGTTTTATTTAAATGAATAAAGTGCACTCACTATATACAGTGTTAGTTTTTTTATTGGGTTAAAAATTATAATTTTATTACCTCACAAGAACACTCACTTCTAAAAACAACTAATTTCCTATACTCTTTTTCATTTATAACTCATGAAATTTGTCACCCATCATAACCATACCTCCAAATGGGGATAACACTAAAAAAGTTAACTTGGATTTGCATCAGCTTGAGATTTCTTCAAATGAGCTATGTTTCCACATTTGCATGTCATAATCTCATTATTCAAACCATATATTCTCGTGTCTTGTGATTATGATTTGGAAAATGATGAGTTTTAGGTTTTTAATTTTTTTTTTTTGCCATGTTAGACGCTCTTATTCCATGTAATATGGCCATTGCAACTATCTGGCACAAGCTTATTAATGTCTAAATAAATTTGGTACAACTTGAAAAGTTAGAGGAGCAAATTCAAATGACTTTGAAATTAGGATTAGTTTGATAATTGATCTATAATTGAGGATAGAATTGATCATGTGAGTTTTAAGTTTTTTGCCATGTTAACCACTCTTATACCACATCAGATTGTCACGTCATCTTTGTCAAAAGCTCAATGTCGTTTGGATAGATTTGGAATAACTCAAAAAGTTGGAGGAGCAAATTGATACAACTTTGAAATTAGGATTAGATTGATAATTGACCTATAGTTCAAGATAGATTTGATCATTTTCCCTATATATAATAATAATTCACTGTTCTATCACGCTCCTCCACCCTGGCTTGGTTGGCTCGATCCGATAAGGCTAGCACATTGAGCAACTAAGGAAAATAATAAAATAATAAAAAAATTAGAATCAAAATACTAATTATTATACTTCCAAAAATTCTAAAGAATGACTCGATCTATGACATGACTTGATAACAATTCAAAACTTAGGACCGAACCGATGTCACATTTTGTAAGAATTCTACCAAAAATTTGACAGAGTATTCTCTGTAAAATAGATGTCTCTCTAATAAAAGTAGAGCTGATCCTATATGCAAACACACTTCAAATACTTACACAGCTCAACTTCTCAGGTTGGGCCCTGAACTACATAAATTGTCCAACCGAGAACCACTATACACAAAAATCAATAATATAATAATAAATATTAACAATTCACTAAAATCCATAAAAATCAATAAAATACCACAATTCAATTTATTCAAATAATAAAAATGTTAAAGATATTTATTTTCAAAATAATTAATAAGACCCTAAATATAATTAAACAATATTAATAAAAAATCCATTATTCAAATATTCAAAATCAATTAGCATAAATTATGAATAATTATTTAAATTGCTCCAATATATAATAAAAATAGCTAAAAATCTAATTAATCATAAAGATAATAGATAAAACTATTATTCGAATATATTTCTGAAAATTATTATTATTTAGCTAAAAATAGTAAATAATTTATAAAAATTATTTTAATACTATTTATTACTCAAAATTCATCCAAAACATAATAATTAACAATAATTTCAATTAAAATATAAAATTCACTAATTTATACTAATTTTTCCAAAAATCCAATTTTTACATAAATATTCAAAAATTTATAATAAATAATTGGAACATAATTTCAATAAACTTCCTTAATAAAACATGCTTAAAATAGTTCGTAGAATTTATTAAAAATAAAACACAATTTTCGAGTGGGGACAATTCCCGTGAACAATAACTAAGCTCGGAATAGTGCTCAAATTTCAACTATCTCTAAAATCGAATTTAAACACATTTTTTGAAAGCTTACAACTTCAATTTAACTAATCTAAAGTCAATTTAACAAGAATTAAATCAATTGAAGTTGAATTCAAGGTTAATTGAACAAATTACCATAGGAGAAATGAAGCCCAAGGAACAAACTTTCAAACGAGACCAACCACGATCACTGTCATTGCCAAAATCGAGACCTGCAGCCTCCGAAATTGATCAGTGCCGAGAAGGAAGAAGGAGGAGGAAGAGAATTGTGACAAGAGGAAGAAGAACAAGTGGTGGCAAGCTAAGAAGGAGTGATGGTGGTGATGGTGGCGTTGCCAGGCGATCAGGCGGCAACGTGGTGGTGCTAGTGGCGCGCTGCGTTTCTGCAAAACACAAAGAAGAAAAGAAGGGAAAAGGGGAGGGAAGGAAAGAAAGAAGGGGAAGGAAAAATTTATATATATATATATATATATATATATATATATATATATATATATATATATAAATGAGGAAAAGACAAAATAATTTAAAAATATTATTTTTAATTTAAATATTTACTTTTCCAATTAAATTCACCATATAATATTAAAATATATTAAATACACTAAATTAACACTATTCATAAATAATAATAATAATATTATTAAATAATATGTAACCACAATTTAATTTTTAAATTTCAATTTAATATTAATACCATAATATAATAAAATAATTAATAACACTTGAATTTAATTTAGTTTCATAAAATAACCATAATATAGCAAATTAATAAAATATTTATTAACACTTCAAATCACAGAAATTAATTTAATAATTTAAAAATATCGGGTTATAACAAAGTGTTATTCATTTAGTAAAGAACTAGGTTTATCATCCAAGGACGAATCATATTGATGTTTGATATCACTTTGTATCAGAGATTCTAGAAGAACTCGGACCACTGAGAATCCTATTGATATGATGATAAAACTAGTAACTACGGTCAAGTTTAAACATTATTTAGACTTGGTCAATATTGCTAAAAATTGAAAATTTGGAATTTACAAACACTATTGATGATTGGATTTGTGAGAGAATTATGCAATATTTTAATATTATATGGTGAATTTCCACATTTGAGTTTTGGAAAATTTGGAGGAGTCCTTAGGATATAAAAGGACTTCCCCTTCCCCCCGTCCTGTTAAAATCATCCCAAAATTGCCTACTCTCTTATATTTAGACAATTGTATTCTTTCTCTCTTTTGTAAATATTTCCTTAAGTAGTAAAATATTATTTTGGTAGTATCCGATGATGTAGGCATAATTTGTCAAACTTCATTAAATTTTGGTGTTCCATTTGATGTCTATTTAATAGCGCTATTGTCGGGTATAGTTGTCTTGAATTATTGAACTATTAAATTATTTATCTTGGTAAAATTCTGTCTAGAAAGTTGCAATTTAAATGGATCATTGTGTTCTACCACACTTTTTTGGGAACCTACCTTGAGTATTTTTTAATACAATCATTTATACTCTAGTCATATGAGCAATAATTTTTAATGTGAATTTATTATTATTGGTGGAAATTAACCCCAAATTCCACAACTGCTTGGACTGCTATTTGAGTGCAAACGTATATATAGGACGACCAAATTGGAAAATTTCTGATTAGTACCTTGAAATATTCTACTTCTTGTACTGAACAGATTCTCCATTTTGCAATGGATCCATCTGGTTTGAAATCATCTTCAGTTTTCATTGCAGCTCGGTTGAGTAACTTGCTTTGTGAGAATTTGATTGATTAGATAATATTCCAGCGACTATGTGAAAATGATGTCAAGAATTATGTGTAAGTACAACTAATTTTTAACTTGATTTCATTCTATATCAGTACAACTGATATTTTGGCCAAAAATTCAGCCGGTCGGTATATAGAATGTAACTGTTAAAGAAAATCAACTGATCAGGAGTGGTCTGACCTCTACTATTTACACGAATATATTACTGTATTTTTATTCATATACCGTTATTAAATGTAAATAATTATAATTTTGAAGGCATTAATATAGAATATAAAATCTTACGATTTTAGGATTTGATTTCAGAATCCGAGTTTACACACTTCTCACATGATAATTTTGGGTCTGATGACTACTTTAGATCTCTAAAAACATTTTGAGATGTAAATTTTATATTCTGTCATTGTTAATTTATTGAATTAATTTTTACAAAAAATATTCTTATTATATAGTTTATCAATATTTAACTTATTTAAATTTCTTATTAATTACAAAATTATTATTTTGTCAAGTTCAATAATTTATTTGTTTGTACCTGTAAGAATTATATCCCAAACTTCCTTCATATGTAATGCCAAGCTAGTTAGAAGATCGGGATTATGTGACCTTACCATGTTAGCTAGAAGGCTCATATCATTGATTATTTAATTTAAACAATATTTGAAAGATTATTTCTCTTTTATATATTGATCTGAGTTCCTTTTTTTTTTTTTTAATTATTGATCTCAAATTCATGATAAAGTTTAAAAACATTGCACATGTTTTTCTTAGTAGTGGATTTGATTTGGAGTTTATCTTAGCTTTCCCTCCATACTGATTAATTTTTCTCGTAAATTTTGTATTCATATTTGTAATTATTTCGTTATGATTATTTTTCACGTAAGTTTTCTGTTCAGACTTACGATTATTTCGTTGAATTTTATGTATATAGTTTATATTTTTGGGTTATGGAGATGTAGAAAGTTTGGTTACAAGCTATAGGATATTGGTCCTGCACCAGTATCTCCTTCAATTAGACATGACATGGAAGGAGACTTGAATGAAGAACTAAGGATAGATAATGAGCCATAGCTAGTTGAGGTATACTCATAACTGAAATTTTAGGTAAAATTTGACCTCTTATAATTATCACAAAATAATTATATTATATTTTATATATATATAGGAGGTGGAGGTATTTGAATCCAGCTCTCCAGGTGGTTTTCAAATGATGCAACAGGAATTTGACTATTAGACCAAACATCACTAGTAACTAGATATAGTTTGTTTAGAAGTTTAATTAGCTTGATGTATGTTATGATTCTTAAAATTAATTTGTTTAATTTTTGGGTGTTTATATTTGAATTAATTTTATTTAAACTGAATAAATAAATTTATTTTTCGTACCCCAACAACATGACCTAATAAACACCAATTCATTATCATCAGTCTTTTTCCGCATTTATATTCATACACTTCCCTCTACCCCATTGTTTGGTCTATTGACAATATTGTACCTATATACCTCCACAATATAACAACTAACCATTGCTTGTTGATCAGTGAATAAATAAAGAATAAAAGAAGCTACTTGTAGTTAATGATGCATAAATATTAATATTGCTAAATAACAAAAGGTAGTCTAATGATATAATTTTTTTCAAGTCTAGATTAAGGGTATGATTTTTTTTTTTATAAAAAAAATATATATGGACCAATATATGTGAAGTAATTCTAATGATCAACTCCAAGAACCTTTTTTATATATTGACCGGCCCGTTGTCAAGCCCAATGATGAGAATGTGAAACTTGGACATGAGAATGAAACCTGAATCTCTAGGTGGAAAGTGGACTTGAAAACCCAAAGCCTAAAAAACCCAAAATTGAGCCCAACTATCAAGATTCGGCCCAGGCCCGGGCCAAAGGGGCATCGCCTCAGTGTAATGAGGTGATCGCCTCATCATAGAGGCGATCACCTCATCGATGAGGCACCACCCCTATGGCAGCCCACTTACAGTTGCATTTAATGCAGCTGTAATCATGACAGCTAAGTGGTGCAGGCCCCACACTCTAGACCTCTTTCTTGCGTGAGGAAAAGATTTTTGGGGAAAGAAAAAAGGCTAGGAGACTTCATGATGGGCTAGGAGGCTTAGGGGCATGAGAAAGCTAAGGAATAAAAGAGAAAAAAAAAAGAAAAAAAAAAAGAGGATGAAAAAAAAAGAAGAGGGAGAGAGCTTTGAAAAAGAAAAAAGAAGAGGAAGAGACCTTTGAAAAAGAAAAAGACAAAGGGGAAAGAAAAAAGGAAAAATGTCCTCAAGAAAGGGGAGGAAGGTTGAAGCAAAGGAGTCCACTTTCTCCATAAGAGAAGGAGGAAGAGACTTGTGTCAAAGGTAGATACCACATCCTAGCAAGGACCTCAATCAAAACAGCTTTGAGGGCCTCTCATTTTGGTATAAAATCTGCACTTAAACTTGACATGTTCATCATTTTGTGTGTTCTTGCTTATGTGTAACTGAACCATTAGTACCTTTTAGGTTTATCTCTAGTGTGTCATGCTTGATATCTCATTTTATTGATGGATCTTTGAATACTTTTGCATGTAGTAGTAGTATGATGAGTGTAGAGTGTGTATATGCATGTTTTGGTTACTTAGAGTAGAAGTCCGTATGTCTTGGGAGTCGAAGTCAGCCTGGTGATCAGGCGAACCTGCCTCTTCACAGAGGCATCACCTCATCACAATGAGGTGATCGCCTCTTCAATGAGGCGATCGCCTCTTCAATGAGGTGATTGCCCCATTGACAGGCCCCCAAGAGGTCCCCTTTTGTGTATGTGTCTTACGCTCTTTTGGCAATAAGGCAGGTTCCCCTGTTGATGAGGCGTCGCCTCATCAATGAGGCGACCGCCTCATTGATAGGGTTAACCCACTTCCTACTTCATTTTTTTGCTATGACGTTTGTTTAAATACGTCCCCTTTTGATGTTAAATATGTCTGTATGATTGCATGATGGTGATTATCTTGACTATTTAATGGTTTCTTTAGTCTGTAATGTGAAAACCCTTTTTTTTTATATATATAGAGTCTCCTTATGAGTATCATTACATGTGACTTCGTTTTTTATGAAAGGAAGGGCTAACCGTGTGTTATTTGTAGGAATTAATTGATTGATTTCTGTCATCAAGTAGTCACCTTTTATTAGCTATCCATTTTATGTTGCCTCTTTTATGTCATTTTATTGGTTTATTTTCTGTACATTATTCTTTTATTTGGCCTAAAAAGAGTTGTAATCCTTAATCCCTTTCCCTTTTAATTTTGAATGTATAGTTGTAAATTATTATTTATTTCATTTACTGCTTTTTTTGAATGTTGGGACTTAAAGGCATGAAATTGGACTAATGTGCAAACTCGGACTTAATTATAAAATCTGGCAATTATCCAAAGGCAATTTCATTATGCATGGTAAATGAGGAAATAATTCAATAATTAAATGGTAATAAAATGCAAAACACAAATGGAGGCCAACCGCAAGGTTGGGTGAGCCTTCAAACGCTCATACCCAGTTTCTGAACCCGATCTCTGATGACGGCTTATAGGAACCTCCATGGGATCCAGTTACTGTACAGTGTGTCCCGGCTTTTATTCAGGTGGTGACTCCACCTCTGAATAGGCCCAAGACCTATATCGTATTTCCTAGTAGGCCTCGAGCCCACACAGTGCCGTGGTCGCCAAACACTTGGGCATGCGCTAAACCCCACTGCCTACAGTGGTGACTCAACTAGGGATAGAGAAACTGATTCCAGTGTTTTGTGTTTTATCATCTTTAATTATTTTCTTATTTCTTCCTGCATTTATGCATTTACTACACATTTTGCACACAATGAGCACTTCAGTCCCGAACAAACTCGATAATAGTCAGTACTTCACTACCTACGTTTCACTCAAACCTAGTGGTGGAATATTTGATTATTGTCACTCATGACACGTACTAATCCACGTTGTTTGACCCTTGAGTGGGGAGATGTATATGGATGTATATCGTTATGGGAGCCAAAGCCTTTTTACCCAAAACTCAAGCCTATGTAATGACTTAGCAACTATCCTTAGGAATTTTCCCACATGCATGTATATTATGCAATATAATGGACCCTTAAAATAAATCTCGAGCCCATCAATAAGTAGTCCAAAATAAAAATGGGCCCTCGTGTCCAACCAAAGCCCATTATAAATAAGCTAGTTAAACAAGGGCCTCTCATGCCTACTCATAACCCATTTCAAATGGGCCTTGATAAGCAAGTTTATGGTGCTATGGATCTTGGCTCATAGAAAGTGGACTCGGGCTTTATTTAAAGGACCCATTACTTGTCTGAATCATTTTGAGAGTTTTCATACGTCAATTTTATTATCCCCCACTGATAATTAAAACCTAAGCCAAAAATCCTAGGATAAGATACTCGCCATTGAATGCGTGTGTGGGAGAAATAAGGGCGGAAGTTTGCACGTTTAAGTTCCATGTTTTGATATTGTATATCCTTTTGTGTACAACCCTTTTATTTCTAAATAAAACAAAGTTGCATATCATGCATACACGTCATGCATCATTCTAACCAACTGTTTCATAACGCTATAGATCCTTCAAGCTCAGCAGGGTGGGTCCGAACTGGTTCAGGTCGTTTGATCAAAAATTTAGAATTAGGAATCGCAGGAGGGTTCGATCCAGAAGCATTTGGGGCACGGTGGAAAGAAGAAGTAATAATAGAAATTCGGGCTATAATGAGGGAAATGATGGGGGAGATTACTAAGCTTATTAGAGAAAGTCATCCAACACAGCTACCCAATGCACTGCCAATCGATCCGATCGATCTTGATGAGGAAATACTGATTAGAGTAAGGGAAGAAGATGATGTGACGGTATTGGCCAATCCGAGGAATCAAAGAAATGTCATCCCAGCCGAAGATGTGGATAAGACCGAGTGGGCTAAGAATATGACCAGAGTGATGAATCAGATGTAAATGATGATGAAGGAGAAGGGTATGGTCACTCCTCTAGATTATGACTTGAATCTGGAAAAGGGTGATGAACCGCTGCCTTGTAAGTTTAAATTCTCGGACATGAAGAAGTATATTGGTGCCGAGGATCCCCATTTGCATCTAAAGCAATATGTAACATACATGAAGGCTACTGAGCTAACTGAGAGCCAAATTGTTAAGCAGTTCCCTATTTCATTGGAAGGAGCGCCGATTCGTTGGTATTACACCTTGGAACCACATGTTCAGTCGGATTGGAAAGAATTGTGTGATGCCTTTGTCAAGTAATATGGTCTCAACGTTCAACTTGAGGTGTCTCTGAGAGATCTACAGAATACCAAATAGAACTTTAGTGAGCCTTTTGCTGATTACCTGACTCGTTGGAGGGGAAAGTTGTCCCTAATGAGGCATAGGCCTATTGAGTTCGACTAGTTGGTCCTGATAATAGAAGGGTGTGTTCCAGCATTACCTAGGAAATTGAGGGATCTGGGAGTCAGAAACTTTAAGGAATTATACAGATTTAGGGTCCAGAAAGAATCAAATCTAGCTCAAGACAAGAAGTTCTTTGGAAGAGGATCAGGGGGCAAAGAGGGGGCCAGCTCGAGCAGTAATGTTCAGATTCATGCTATTCAACCACCGAGCAGTAATGTACAAGTCAGTGCAATTAGACAACCCCGGAGATTTTCTAATCTAGGATGTCCTATGTCCAAGGTCCTTGATAAGCTCATTGAGAAGAACCTACTATGACCTTTGCCTTCATAATAACCCTTGCCTGGAGCCACCCCAAAGCTTTTCTGTAAATTTTATTAGACCATCGGGCATGACACATACAATTGTGCCCGATTAAAGCATGAAATCTAAGATTTGATAAACTCAAGAAAAATTACCGACCCAGAAAATAGAAAACCAAACACTCAAACCAACCCCAATTATCGAAATGTACCACCTCATAACCCATCCATTCTGATGGTCAGCTCTGGCCTAACAGAAGAACAAGTCCTAAACTCCTTCATTGATGTCTCTCTCAATCCCTAACAAGTCAAGCCTAAAAGCTTGAGAACAAGCAAACAACCCACAGAGTTATAGGTGCAAGTCTTGGACATAAGGAGTTCTAATGATGAAAGCAGAGAATAAGATGACCTATGGGACAACGAGGGGGTGTGAGCGGAATCAGTCTGTGGGAAAGGTCAAAGAAAAGGAAAAAGGAACCGAGGTTACCAAGACTGGGCCCAAAAAGGCAGGATGTGTAGAGAAGGGAAAGAGGTAGAACAAAGCAAAGAGACCATTGCCAGTGTTTGGGAGTTACTCATGCATTCTAGGGATCACAGGGAAGCCTTGGTCCTGGCACTAGACCAAAGAAAGATTTTCACTAATTCCAGTCCAGAACAAATGGTTCAGTCCTTAACAGAAACTCCTCAAGGAATGATAACATTTTCCAATGACGATCTGCCTCTAGAAGGGAGGGATCACCATAAAGCTTTGTTTATCAAAGCAGAAGTAAAAGGGAAGATGACCTGCTGTGTGATGGTTGACAACGGTTTTGCCATCAATGTGTGTCCACTGAAGACTCTGCTGAAGCTAGGGTTGACAGTAGCTGACCTAAAGCCTTCTGAGGTGGTTATCAAGGCTTATGATGACACCAAGAGATCTGTGGAAGGAACTTTCAGGGCGTTAGTCAGAACAAGGCCTATAGAAGTTTGGGTTAACCTGCATATGCTTGATATCCCAGTAACCTTTGCCATTTTATTAGGAAGGCCATGGTTTCACCCCTTGGGTGGTGTTCCATCCACTGTTCATTAAAAGGTTAAGTTTCCATACGAAGGGAGGGTTGTCACCATCTCAGCCAAAACTGAAGTTGCCATAGCCGCATTGAAGTTGATCCCTAAGGAGATTACCCTTGGCCCTAGTTTTGAAGTCTATGTGATCTACGAAGATGAGATGGATTAAAGGGTTTTGAGAATGATGCACAACATGAAGTTTCTGCCCGGTATAGGATTAGGGAAAAATCAGAGCGGACCTTCAGGGTTTGTGGGAAACAAAGTACCTGTTTTGAAGCGTGAGTTAGGGTTCAAAGAGGTTGATGAAGTTGGGAAAGAGATGGGTATGTCGGATCGGTCTGAAGAAAAGGAGAAGGAAACTATAGCTAAAAAGAAGACTCTGTGGGAAATCTTTGTAAAGGAAGGCACCGGGCATTCATATAGTGGGGCTCTGGAACCTCTCCTGGTGGCTAGGGAAGTCCTCCCAGGGTTCGAGATTTTTGCTGAATTTATGAACAAAACTAGGGAAGCTGCTATCGGAAAGGCCCCTACTGAGGAGTTGGTGTTAGTTGAAGAGGAGTCTAAAGAGGATGAAGCTACTTTGGAGTAGAAGGGCATTGATGATTAGAACAAAGACCTAGACTTTGAGACCTACATCCTCAATTCCATAATAGATGCCTTTTATAATGACTGTGATGTTTCTTTTGCTTCTCTGTTTGAGGCTGACGATCTTTTCTTTTC
The DNA here is from genome assembly GCA_947683625.1 of Mallotus nudiflorus. NCBI lineage: Eukaryota > Viridiplantae > Streptophyta > Magnoliopsida > Malpighiales > Euphorbiaceae > Mallotus > Mallotus nudiflorus. Next base: position 1,691,459 of record CANTUR010000018.1, on the reverse strand, counting down.
AAAAGTGAATGCAATGAAATCTGAATTTGCTTATTTGTGTAATGTGTTCCCTAATGGTTATTCTGTTTGTGATGATCATTTCATGCATATGTTTGACATTAATTCCATGCAAATTGAATCATTTAATTTAGGCACAAACGATAATCCTAAAAATATATTGCTTGCTTTTGGTTTAACTCATAGTGAGAGAGAAAAAATGGAAGAAATCTTGAAAAAGAGATGGAAAGTATTTACTTGGGGTTATGAAGACATGCCTAAGATCGACAAGGAGATCTCAAAACACAGAATCCCCACATACCCTCACATGGTGCCAATAAAGCAGAAGCAAAGGAGGCTAAGGCCAAAATGGGCTCTCTTAGTTAAGGAAGAAGTCAAAAAGCGGCTGAAGGCAAAGTTTTTAGAAGTGGTAGAGGGCACTCAGTGGTTAGCAAATATAGTTCCAGTTCCTAAGAAGGATGGAAGGGTTAGAGTGTGTATGGATTATTGAGATTTGAATAAAGCCTGCCTTAAGGATGACTTTCCCCTACCGCATATTGACACATTGATTGATAGTGTGGCTTCCAATGCAATGTACTCTTTTATGGATGGATTTTGGGATACAATCAGATCATGATAGCAGTAATGGATAGATTAAAGACATCATTCATCACTGAATGGGGCGTATACTATTACCAAGTGATGCCCTTCAGGTTGAAGAATACGGGGGCCACTTATCAGAGGATGGCGATTGCCTTACTACATGACATGATCCATAAAGAGGTTGAAGTGTATGTGGATGATATGATGGTGAAATCTGCAACTAGGGAAGGGCATTTTAAAGCACTAGACAAGTTTCTGGCTAGAGCAGAAAAGTATAATCTCATACTGAACTTGAAAAAGTATGTTTTTGGGGTCACATCTGGGAAACTATTGGGACACATTGTCAATTAGAAAGGAATAGAGATGGATCCAGATAAGATCAGAGCAATCAGGGATATGCTCGCACCAAAGAATGAAAAAGAGGTCTGAGGGTTTCTTGGGCGTTTACAGTATATCAGCAGATTCATAGCCAAACTAATAGCCATCTACAACCCTATCTTTAAGCTTCTGAAGAAAGACCAACCTGTTGTGTGGAATGAGAAATGTCAATAGGCTTTTAAAACTATCAAGGATTATCTTATGAATCCCCCTGTCTTATAACTGTCGAGACTAGGTAAAGTCTTGATCCTGTATCTGGCAATTGAAAAGGATGCAATAGGGGCGATGCTAGCATAAGAAAGTGAAAGGAAGATAGAGCATGTTGTATATTACCTGAGTAAAAAGCTTCTTCCCTACGAAGCTACTTATAGTTTAGTAGAGAAAACTTGTCTGGCAGTGATTTGGGCAATGAGAAAACTCTGACACTACTTCCAGTCTTATAAAGTGCAAGCAGTTTCCAAACATGATCCCCTCAGGTACCTCCAACAGACCCTGTCTCTTATAGGAAAATTGGCTAGGTGGCTCTTTTTGCTCACAGAATTTGATATAGAGTATGTGGCCAAAAAGACAGTAAAAGGAAGAGTAGTAGCAGATTTCTTAGCACAAAGCCCGGTGGGGGATGTTCAAGAGTGAAAGCTGGAATTCCCCAACGAGCATTTAGGGGCGATAGGGATACAAGATTAGGAAATGTACTTTGATGGAGCTGTCAATAACAAGGGGCCCGGGATAGGAGTAATTTTGGTTACACTAGAAGGAGAAATGATCCTGATAGCAAAAAGGCTCGAATTTGAAGCAACCAATAACCAAGCATAATATAAAGCTTGCATCTTTGGCTTAGAAGCATTGCGTAGTGTAGGGGCAAAAAATGTCACTATTTATAAGGATTCCATGCTAGTTATAAAACAAGCCACCAAAGAATGGGAGATAAAAGAAGACAGATTACAGTTGTACTGGGAATACTTGACCATCATCCTATGCTCCTTCACACAGTGTAAATTTGTTTATTTGCCACGGGAAGGAAACCAGGTAGCCGATGCCCTAGCCATACTAGCCTCTATGTGGGAAAGTGGGAAACAACCAGAGGCCAGACCCTTAATTCTCACACAGTCTTGAGCCCCCTGTTACGAAGAGGCGAGAGTAACACCAGTTGATGCCACTGAGAAACCTTGGTTCCATGATTTATAAAGGTATCTAGAAACTAGGCAATTTTTAGACGACGCTGATAAGAAAGAAAGGATATCCCTGCAAATGTTGTCTCGATAATTCATAAGCCACAATGGGATGTTATACAAAAGAATGCCAGTCGGGGTACACCTCAGGTGCGTTGACAAGGATAAAGGTCGGAAGCTTATAAAAGCAATTCATGAAGGGGTGTGTGGACCATACATGAATGGGACTGTCTTGGCAAAGAAAATAGCCCACCAGGGGTACTTCTGGCTCACCATGGAAGCAGATTGTGTTGGATTTGTGAAGAAATGTCACAATTGCGAAACATATGGTGATGTTAGCCACCTATCGTTTATGGAGCTTTAAGGAATGACTTCTCCTTGGTCGTTTGTTATATGGGGAATTGACATCATAGGGGAGGTAAGGCCAAAAGCAACTAATGGCCATCGGTACATCATTGTGGCCATTGACTACTTCTCTAAGTGGGTTGAGGCTAAATCTTACGCTACTGTGGGGGCGAGGCAGATGCCGAGGTTCATTGAAAAGAACATAATCTGCAGGTATGGTCTGTCGTACCATGTAATTATAGACAATGGTGTTCAGTTTTGAGCAGAGACGGCCACACTACTAAAGGACTATAAGATTGAGCACCATAGATCATCTCCATATAGGCCACAGGCAAATGGGGCAGTGGAAGTAGTAAATAAGAATGTAAAAAATATTTTGGCCAAGACGCTGGAAAATTATCGAGATTAGGCTAAATACTTACAGTTTGCATTGTGGGGGTATCGAACTACTGCTAGGACTTTGACAGGAGCCACTCCGTACTCTTTAGTCTATGGGTGTGAGGCTGTTTTACTAGTGGAGGTTGAGATAAGGTCCTTGAGAGTCCTTCTAGAATCTAAACTCCTCAAGTATTAGTGGGTCAAAAGTCGGTTGGCTCAGTTGACATTGCTAGATGAAAAGGGGATGAAGGCTATGTATCATTCTCAGCTATATCAGAGAAGAGTAGCTCGTGCCTACAATAAGAAGATCAAGCTATGCAAGATTCGAGAAGGGGATATGGTGTTGAAACTTACAAGATCACTCATGACCGACCCTCGGGGGAAATTCAGGCCCAATTAGGAGGGACCGTATTTGGTAAAAAAGTTATTTTTGAAAGGCGCTGCCATTTTTTCTAACATGGAGGGGAACGAGTTCAAGGAACCTATCAACCTAGATAAGCTTAAGAAATACTTTCTGTAAAAAGTCTCGCTAGGGAGAAAACCTTGAAAAGAGGTTGTTTAGGCAAAAGTTAGAGACTAAAAAAAAAGAGAAGAGAAAAAGAAAAAAGGGTCCTGCTGGACTGAAAACCTCGAAAGAGGCGGTCCAAGAAAAAGTTAAGGACATGTAAAAGGGGAAGGAGAGGCACAAAATGATTAATTGGAAAACTTGCAAGGGCAAGCCAACTAATAACATGAGATGTACCAGAAGTGAAATGTATATACGTTTTGCGCTTAAATGAAATGAAATGGATTTTTTTAATTGTCGTTAAACATTGCATAATATGTCCATTACAAGTCGTTTAACTAGTACAAAAGGGAAATTACTTCTAACAAAAGGGAAAATGATGACTTCATTCCATGAGCTAGTTTTGTTATCTCTTCTTTTGTTGCTTACCCTGTGAACTTAACATTTGTAATTCTCTTGTTTTTTTATATTTAATAAATTTTTCTCTTTCTGTCTGTTGCAATCAAACCCACGCTTTGTAATGATCATCAGTGGTCTGATCACCATCGTAGCTTAAGTTCCTTTCGATGACTCTTCGAGGCCAAGTCGCCACTAGGTGGTCTAGGAAATTCTGAGAAAGCGGCCCTGGCTCGAACTCATGAATAGGCTCCATAATCAGTTGTTTATTACCGTATTGGCGACAAAGGCGGGCTGGATTATAGAAAGTGGTAAAATGGAGACCGAAAATCGGGACACAATATGTATAAGACCGAAGGATCACATACTGCAACCCCCACCAGGGACATATCCAGCGAATTAGTGTATCAGGGAATGTTGATAGCCAGCCACGAATGTCTGCAGGGATAGGATGTAGTTTCCTTGTTCGATAATGCTTGGCTTGATAACGCCTAATGTCTTGGGGAGGTTCGATCAAGCCCAGCTTTTCATAAAGCCACATCTGCGGGATTATAAATGTTTATATACAAGCAGTATTGGCAGTTGAAAGTAAAAGGGGGCAACGGGAAACTTACCTCTAGTAGGAAAGGGCTTCCTGAGAATCACCGCGTCCTTGTGAAGTCATCAAATCCAATGATGGTTTTTGCTAAAATGAGAGGGAAGGGACTGAGCCCTGACTCCGCTTGATCGAGGATGGAGAGGATCTTCATATCGCAGTGCCTTGAGGGGGAAACTAGCAGAAATTGAGCATACAAATAAAGGGCTAACATACGGGGCCAGTAGGTTTCCCCTTTGTCCACAATCATGATAACTTTGAGGAGGGACTCCAATTTGATTTTTGAGTTGGAGATACAGTGGAAGGAAGACTGAGGTGGAAGATTGAACATACACGCCATTTGTTGCTGAATGGAGCGAGAATCTAGGTTTTCAAGAGCAGGAATTGCAAGTTGGCAAGCCGAATCTATATGATGGCCGAGAATTGCCTCAAATTCCTTTGATATGGGACATATTTCTATTGTGTTGAGCCAAAAAATGTGTTTCTGGGGATCCTAAAATTGAACCATGGCATGGAGAAAAAGGAAATTAATTCTCCTAGTGTGGAGTGATTTGAAGATCGTGAGATGAAACGGCTCTAACCCGGCCCAAGATTTGTTGTCCAAACCTTTCAAGATCGCCTGTAGGGGCCTTAGACTTTGTTTTATCATGTTTATGGCTTTTCAGAGGTGCCTAGAGAGAGAAATAAGAGGTTAGGGACGGAGGGAACTCAAGAATTAGGTCAAACTCAGGAATGGGGGTTTTTATAAGGGCAGGACCGCCTACTGCTGAGGTGGTCACCTCTTCAATGAGGCGATCACCTCATCAATGAGGTGCTGCCTCAGCAGTAAGAGGCGATCGCCTCTTTACCAGGGTTCGATGAGGCGATCGCCTTATCAGCAGTACAGGTCGATTGCGTTTCTTCGAATCACACAATCTAAATAGGTGCCGTTGGAATATAATGGGACAGTTACGCATGCAAACATTGAAATCAACTCACATATGAAGAAATGAGAAAAGCAAAACAAATGAATTTAATCGAGGAAAATGTTGAGTTCTGTAAACATTATGTTCATAAATTCTAAAACTAAAATTTTGTGTTCACTACTCAGAGACTACATAAATTTTAACCCTAGAACTTCAAGCATCTGATCCCGTACCCTCAGGGTCATCTTCTCCCCCGGCGCTGCTGCTGCTCCTGTCTTCGTCCTCATTATCCTTATCAATCTGAAATACATCAATCTGATGCTCGAGGGTGGCGATCCTCGCCCTACTAGCCTTATCTCGATCCTATTCAGACAAATCACAGGTTAGTAAACCATGCAAGCATGCATACATGTAGAAAATAATGAAATTCTTACCCTCCACTGCTGGGTGACCTCCAGCATGTAGTCTCTCTAGGCCTCTATCATGTGATACATATATAGGCCCTGCTCTAGCGGAATATGAATTATTGAAATAAATGTTGGAACTAACATTTGGTTTGAGAATTATAGAGAAAGCAGGTCAGGAAAAGAACATACGTAAGTAGCACCACCAGGGGTGCATGCAAGGGTCAGGTCCTCGTCCAAGGCCAAAAACTGGCGTGATAACTCTCCAGGGGGAACCCAACATTGAGCTAAAGGGTCAGGGATGTGGATGAAGCTGCTTGGGATAAACTCAGAATCGAGGGTAGTAGTCGGCCTAGCTTCCTCATCAGCTGCAGAAGTCTCCTCCCTGCCCGGATCCAGTCAACGCCTCAAGGGCTCTCTCTCCCACACTCGAGACCTAACTGGGGCCACGGGCCTAATAGGCGCAGCCTAAAGGCAAAAATAGGAGGAACATGTTAAGAATGCAGTGAATTTGCAAGAAAAGGGGAATCGACAAGGTTTACTTGAGAGGTAGAAGTGGCCTAGAAGGGGACCATCAGTAGAAGGTGGGTACAGATGAACTCCGCATACTGGCTCTTCACACAAACTGTGTGATCCATAGCTGGTGAGCCTACAACAGCCTGAACGAGATCGTCACCCTCCAGCTCATGGGCCCAAAGCATACTTTCAGGAGGAGACCTGGGGACCCACCTAGCCCTAACGCATGCCTTCCAGTTCAAGACCTGCTCTCCCAAGTACCAAGCTCGATACCTAAGGCCACAGAAGAGTACCCTCTTCTGAGATAAGGGCCTGGAGTGAGTCATCTTAATGGTCCAAGTGTCCTCGGACCCCCACAAGTCGTTCCGGATCTGAAAAAAAAGGGAGATGTCCATATGTAAGTAAATTGAATGTGAATAATTTACTAATAAGAAGGTTTGTGCTTTGTAGGTACCACATCCTATGTTAGAGAGTTCAAGTGCTATCTATGGATATGAACTCGAGCAAAGTGCCTCTTCATGATGCGGCTGGCACCCCACCTACTAAGGGCCGGGAAATGGGCTCCTACTCGGGTAATGACCACAAGCAACTCTAGCTCTAAAGCCCAGACTTGAAAAATAAAACAAGAGAAGTTAAGAAGACTGATGTAAGTAATGGGGGTCAGAACAAAATAAAGGAGAGGCGATCAGCTTTATGAAAGGGCAATATATTATCGCCTCTTCGCAGAAGCTGATCGTCTTATCGATGAGGCGATCATCTCATCAATGAGACGATCACCTCTATGATGAGGTGATCACCTCTATAAGGCAGGACGGGCACAGTTCCCTATTCCTGGCCATCAAAACATGGATTTCTCATTTGCTTAATAAATTAATGTCCTGAGTTGATAATTATGTTTGATTAATCACTGACCCAATGTAATTTTACAGGAAATTATGGGGTACTAACCTCTCCGGATGCGGACGAGCAGATATGGGACCCTAGATTTGCCAAAAGAGGAATTGAGTCTCCACGGGTCAATCCCAAGCTCTTAAAAGCACTAACGAGAGGCGAGATGTGACCCCACCCAGGTACAGGGGGTGTTCTCTCATTCTCCATTGGTTGTAAAAGAGGGAAGGATGCAAGGAGTACAAGAAGTGTAAGAAAAAAAAAAAGAGGAAAAGAAAAGGTGATAAAAAATAGAGGGGAGAAAGGACAAAAGGAATAAGTTATTTTTATAGAAAGCAAAGGGGTAGGGTTTTCCTTATATAGGGTTTCCCCCTAAAAAAAAGATGATGATGATGATGATGATGAAATGAATTAATGGTTGGAAATTAGTGCCACATACTAGGGAGGCAGAATTCAGAGTATGGATTTTTGAGATGAAGTTTCTAGAGAAAGGGCTATTCGGGTTTGAATTCCCAAAGCTCAGAGACAGGGCTGTTCGGGTTTGAATGCAAGAAGCTCAAGGGTAGGGCTGTTCGGGTTTGAATCCCCAAAGCTCAGAGACGGGGCTATTCAGGTTTGAATCCCCGAAGCTCAAGGGCAAGCCTATTCGGGTTTGAATCCCTGAAGCTCAAAGAAAGGGCTGTTTGGGTTTGAATCCCTAAAGCTCAAAGAAAGGTCTGTTAGGGTTTGAATCCCCGAAGCTCAAAGAAAGGGCTATTCAGGTTTGAATCCCGGAAGCTCAAAGGATCGAGATGATTGTTCGAGTAGTATCCCCGAAGTCAGAAGTGAAGGATAACTAGGCAAGGAAAACCTGGAAGTTTATGTCCCTAGAGGAGTGATAATCAGACCAAGAAAATCTGAAAACCACATCCCCAGCGATGATTGGGCCAGGAAAACCTGGGAATTAAGTTTCAGTGTTACGATGATTGGGCCAGGAAAACCCAAGAATCAAGTTCCAGTGTTGTGAAGATCGAGCTAGGAAAACCTGAGAATCAAGTTTCAGTGTTGCGAAGACCAGGCCAGGAAAACTCAAGAATCGAATTCCAATGTTGTAAGGGTCGGGCCAAGAAAACCTGAGGTTAGCAGTTTTCAAATATCTCTATCAAATATTAATGAGTGGCTGATCCGGCCAGGAAAACCCAAAGATTAAGGTCACGTTTCAAAATTGAAGGATTCATCTCTCGGGTGAGACCCAAGAGTCAAGTACGTTGCTCATCTTTTTGTTTGTTCACTGTTATGCATGTGATTTTTTGGAAAATTGTCATTGTATGATTCGATTTTTCCAAAAATCAGAGGGCAAACTGTAGACACCAGATTTGATCGGCCCGTGTTAGGGGACAAATTAGGGGCGCTCGGTTTGACCGGCTCATTGTCAAGCCCAATGATGAGAATGTGAAACTTGGACATGAGAATGAAGCCTGAATCTCTTAGTGGAAAGTGTACTTGAAAACCCAAAGCCTGAAAAACCCAAAACCGAGCCCAACTATCAAGATTCGGCCCAAACCTGCCTAGCCCATTGTAGGCCCGGCCCAAAGGGGCATCGCCTCAGTGTAATGAGGCAATCGCCTCTTTGGCAGCTACCAATAAGGGGATCGCCTCATCACAGAGGCAATCACCTTATCGATGAGGCACAGCCCCTATGGCAGCCCACTAGCAGTTGCATTTAATGCAGCTGCAATCATGACGGCCAAGTGGTGCGGGCCTCACTCTCCAAACCTATTTCTTACGTGAGGAAAAGATTTTTGGGGAAAGAAAAAAGGCTAGGAGAGCTCATGATGGGCTAGGAGGCTTAGGGGCATGGGAAAGCTAAGGAATAAAAGAGAAAAAAAGAAGAAAAAAAAAGAGGTTAAAAAAAAGAAGAGGGAGAGAGCTTTGAAAAAGGAAAAAGAAGAGAGAGAGACCTCTGAAAAAGAAAAAGACAGAGGGGAAAGAAAAAAGGAAAAACGTCCTCAAGAAAGGGGAGGAAGGTTAAAGCAAAAGAGTCCACTTTCTCCATAAGAGAAGAAGGAAAAGACTTGTGTCAAAGGTAGATACCACATCCTAACAAAGATCTCAATCAAAACAGCTCTGAGGGCCTCTCATTTTAGTATAAAATCTGCACTTAAACTTGACATGTTCATCATTTTGTGTGTTCTTGCTTATGTGTAACTGAACCATTAGTACCTTTTAGGTTTATCTTTAGTGTGTCATGCTTGATATCTCATTTTATTGATGGATCTTTGAATACTTTTGCATGTAGACGTAGTATGATGAGTGTAGAGTGTGTATATGCATGTTTTGGTTACTTAGAGTAGAAGTCTGTACGTCTTGGGAGTCAGAGCGGGCCTGGTGATCAGGGGAACCTGCCTCTTCATAGAGGCATCACCTCATTTCAATGAGGCGATCGCCTCTTCATTGAGGCGATCGCCCCATTGATAGGGCCCCAAGAGGTCCCCTTTTGTGTATGTGTCTTGCACTCTTTTGGCAATAAGGTAGGTTCCCCTGTTGATGAGGCGTCGCCTCATCAATGAGGCGACCGCCTCATTGACAGGGTTAACCTGCTTCCTGCTTCATTTTTTTGCTATGACGTTTGTTTAAATACGTCCCGTTTTGACCTTAAATATGTCTGTATGATTGCATGATGGTGATTATCTTGACTATTTGATGGTTTCTTTAGTCTGTAATGTGAAAACCCTCTTTTTTATATATATAGAGTCTCCTTGTGAGTATCATTATATGTGACTTCATTTTTTATGAAAGGAAGGGCTATCCGTATGTTATTTACAGGAATTACTTGATTGATTTTTGTCATCAAGTAGTCACCTTTTGTTAGCTATCAATTTTATGTTGCTGCTTTTATGTCATTTTATTGGTTTATTTTCTATACATTATTTTTTATTTGGCCTGAAAAGCATTGTAATCCTTAATCCCTTTCCCTTTTAATTTTGAATGTATGGTTGTAAATTATTATTTATTTTATTTACTGCTTTTTTTGAATGTTGGGACTTAAAGGCATGAAATTGGACTAATGTGCAAACTCGGACTTAATTATAAAATCTGGCAATTATCCGAAGGCAATTTCATTATGCGTGGTAAATGAGGAAATAATTAAATAATTAAATGGTAATAAAACTCAAAACACAAACGGAGGCCAACCGCAAGGTTGGGTGAGCATTCAAACGCTCATACCTAGTTTCCGAACCCGATCTCTGATGACGGCTTCTGGGAACCTCTGTGGGATCTAGTTGTTGTACAGTGTGTCCCGGCTTTTATCCGAGTGGCGACTCCATCTCTGAATAGGCCCAAGACCTATATCGTATTTCCTAGTGGGCCTCGAGCCCACACAGTGCCGTGGTCGCCAAACACTTAGGCGTGCATTTAACCCCGTCGCCTACAATAACTATAATTCATAGAATTTCTATCATTTGTTTATTTAAATAATTGTATCATATTTCTTCAATATTTTTTATAATTATTTTTCAACTCTATAATTAATTTTATATAAAAATATTATTATCATAATTAATTATAAGATAATATGAAATCATTTGTTATTTTTTTAATAAAAAATTTAAAAATAATAATAAATGATAATTATATTGCTTTTCTTATATAACAAAAATACTATTATTAAAAAATTATTGTAAAGACCCAAAAATTTTATAAATTATTAAATTAAAATTTTGGAATTTGCAGTGTTAATAATTAATTTTTACTTTTACTTTATTTATGATATTTGATTATTTGTGAAATTAAATTTGAAATTTTTAAGTTGAATATTATTTTAATATTATTATTATTATTATTATTTCGGGATTAATTAGTGTAAATTAATATTTGATCATTAGTATTCATGTAACTTTATTAAATTTAAATTAATTGTTGAGTATATATGTATATATATATTTAAGCATGTGTGAATAATTATAGGGGAGATATTTTTATTTTTAATATATATATATATATGAATTATTTATTTTTGTGGTTGTACTTTGGTACTTTTTGGTTTAATTAAAAAAATTTGAAAACAAAAAACATGCAGCATCATCCCCTCCCCATTTCTTTTCCCCTCTTCTTCTTCTTCCCTTCTCTTCCTCACACACTGCCACCACCCTAACCACCACCAGCCACCATTACTGCGCCACCTCCTCCTCACCGCACTGCCACCAGCTCCTCCTCTTCCTGCCATTCTTTCTCTCTCTCCCTTTCTTCTTCTTCTTGGCATCGTGAGGTTCAACGACTTGCTGGCGCCGCCTCCAGCCACCCCTTGGCTTCTCGTTGGTCTCATTTAAATCCTCATCCTCTAGGCTTCAAAAGCCCTCCCTCCATCAATTTTGATTTCTAAGTTCGGTAAGCCCCTCAATTTTGAGAAATTCTATTCTAGGTTTTATTTTAATTTGTGAAATTGAGCTTGTTTTTTTGTTGATTCATGTCAAATTGAGTTTAGACTAGTGAAATTAAGGTTGTAAGCTATCCATTTACGATTTTTATTTATTTTTCTAAATTTTTTTAAAAAATTCAAATTTTTTGGATCTTAGTTACTGTTCATAAAGTCTCGGGTCTGATTAATTTATATATTTAGTAAATTCTATTAACTATGTAGATCAATATTTGTTAAGGAAGTCTATTGAAATTATGCACCGAATTTTTAGCATACATTTTTGAATGTTTATGCCAAATTTAATTTTTGGGAAAAAAATTATGAAGTAGTAATTTTTATTGATTTAAGTAATTTATTGATAATTATGATGTTTTAGATAGATTTTAAGTAATAATAGCACTAAAATAATTTTTAAAATTTATTTCCTATTTTTAGCTAATTTATATTAAATTTCAAAAATAATAGAATAATAAACTTATTTATTGTTTTTGAGCTTAAATAAGTTATTTGTTGATCTTGTGATATATTTAAATAATTTAAATAGTCATTTGCAATTAATGTTAATTTAATTGTGAAATTTGAATTAGGTATGTTATTGGTGAAATTTAAATATAAGCTATAATTTTACTATTTATTGGAAAATAAACATGTTTTATGTTTCGTTATGAAAATAAATGAATTTGTGGTAATTAAATGAGATTTTATGATTTTTGGCGATTTTAAAGAAAATTATATTATTTTATTACTTTTGTGAATTGTAGTTTTTTATTGGGCAGTTCGGGGGCCCAACCTGAGAATGGTGATTGTGTGAATATTCAAAGTGTATTTTCATGCAGGAACGGTTCTATTTTTAGTAGAGAAATGTCCATTTTATAGAGGAGACTCTACCGAATTTTTGATAGATTTCTCGTAAAGCATGACATCGACATGTATCGAATTTCTAGTTTTAATTGACTTTGTGTCTTTGGTCGAGTCAGTTTCGTCAAGTCTATAGTTTCCATAATCCCTAGAATTTTCATGAATTTATTCATTTAATTTTAACAATATATTTTAAATAAATATTATTTATTTTAGAGAACTCCGGGATTCTAGCAGTAACACCAGGGTAGCAGAGAACGTGTCGCCCAACACACTCAATCTGTGAGTTAATTTTATGAAATGTGTGTTGTGCATGTTTTATTATATTTTCAAATAATTAAATATAATAAAGAAATGATTATATGATTGATTTATGAATATATTTATATTGCCTTATACATGATCATTTTGTTTATATTTGTGAATAGAACTTAAAAGCATGCTTAAAGGAAATTTATTTCGTTATATTTTATTTATTTATATTTAACCATTTAATTATTCATTATTTAATAATTTATTTATTTATTTTATTTATTTATTTATTTATTTATAATTTAAATTAATTTGGAGATAATGGTAGAATGTGCTACCTAGTGAGTGTCACTAGGACCATGTGCACGTGGCTAAAATCCTAGTGCATGTTTAAAATATGAAATAGGATCGGTGGAGCATGTACTCTCGAGCAAGAGTAAATGATTAGAGCTCGATGGAGCTAATGCTCTCGGTCGAAAAAAGGGATGTAACTCGGTTGAGCTTGCTCTTAGGACATCAATATGGAATAAGTGAAATAACTATGGCAGTAACTCGGTTAAGTTTGTTCTCGGGACAGTAGTTACCTGGATTAACGAGAGCTAAAAGGCTATTAGAATATTAGTCCAGGTATTTTACCAGATTTTCCACGAAAAATAATTATTCCATATATTTTCTTATAGGGATTTCATATTAAATTGATTTAAGAATTATAAATAGATTTTATTTAAATATTATTGTGAAAAGTAAATGATTATAATGATTATAATTTATTTATTTAAATTTATTTTAAAAAGAGGTTTTAACAAATGGTTTTATAAATCAGCATGCATTTTATAGAATTAATTCACTCAATAAGGTCTAATTCCCCTCAACTTATTTTTTTCAGGACCTCACAGTCAACTTCCTAGTGTTTCCTATCTATGCCGGATTTGTTTTTCACCGGCAGCATTATGTATGTTAGATTAATATATGTATTTTATAATTAAATTCTATACACTGCAATAGTTATCTATGAAACTTGTGTTATCTGTATTCTGAGTTGAAATGTTGATGTATCATAGCACATGTTTTATTTCGACTCTAATGGTCTTTGACTTATGTTTTTCTTGAACTACTACGGTAATTAGGTTGATAATGTCAATTGTTGTCCTTTTTCCTAGAATTCTTTATTATGTCTCTTTCGTGTTGTGTTTTGAATTCTCATTTGTTTTTGGTCTTTCAGAATGAGAAGGAGAGCATAGGATGCTCGTACTACAATAGTAGCATATGATGACGATAAGCAATCCATTCAAGATGAAGTTCTTCCCCCTACTCCTCGACATAAAAGAAGGGGTAAAGGTAGGGGTAGACCTAGAGCAGAAGTAGCTTAAATGCAAGAACAAGAGCAACATGCAGGACAAGGAGTTCATAAGGTTGATCTTGCAACTTTTGCAGCTCTGAATCAAGGCTTGGCAGCTTTGAATCAAGCCATGCCTTTAGTTCAATAGATGTTACAGTAAAGGAATCAAGGGATGTTTGATGCAGATGCAACATTACTATACTCTAAAGTGGGGAGAGTTTCTTTTGATAGAATGGGTGATGCATTGGACTTCCTTAATACTATTGAGGCCAGGACTCGAACAGGCTACATGGACGATTAGCATATTATGGTGGTAGAGCTATCTGTTCAAGCCGCAACTCAAGACTGGTTCATGCAGTCCATCTAGCCACATATGATTATGATGTCTTGGTTGGAATTTAAGGAATAGTTTTTTAGGTACTTCTATCTAGCATCGATGAGGGATAACTATAAATGGCAGCTACTGCATATAAGTAAGGGTGATCGGTTAGTTATAGAGTATACTCATGAGTTCCTTAGGTTGGGTCGTCATGCTCTAGATGTGATACAGGATGATAGGAGAGCAGTGGAGTTATTTGTGATTGGTTTGGGTGAAACCTACATCAGCATCTGCACTAAGGACTAGAGATTGGATAGTGTAATTGAGGAGGCTCGATAGCTTGAGAGGCACCATATTATGCATGGTACTATCTTTGACCCATATATGAGTAGCAACAGTGGAGTAGTGAGGACACAAGGGATTTAACAGCCTGTGTTTTAGATGGGTAGTATCATTATGCAGACTACAAGTACTTCATAATAGGGCCATCGAGGTAGCCAGGTGCATATGTCTAGCAGACAATGTAGTAGACCTCTAAGGTTCAAAATTATAGCTAGCAGTGGTAATAGAAATCAAAGCTCTAGGTATGGCAGTTCAGGCTCAGGGCCTAGTGCGTGTCCTACTTGTGGTCGTGTACATTAGGGGCCGTGTCATTTGCTGACTAGAGCATGCTTCAAGTGTAGGTAGATTGGACATCTTGCCAAAGCTTGTCCTAACACCAAGTATCAATCTTCTTATGCCCAGGGATCTTCAGTTGGTCTTCAGTTGCTCAGTGATTTCAGCAGGTGCATTAGCCCTACCAGGCACCTATGTACCCTCAATAGAGGCCGACTTAGTTTGTGGGCCAACAAGGCTGAGGTTTAGAGGTAGACATAGGGGTAGATTGAGTGGTAGAGGATTCACTTAGCCTTCCAATTCCCAGTAGGCTGGCTGTAGGCTGGCCAAAGTATTCACTCTAACTGCTCAGGATGCGTAAGTATCCAATGCAGTGGTAGTAGGTATTCTCTCAGTGTGTTCTTTTGAAGCTAGAGTTTTATTTGATCCTGGTGCATCACATTCTTTTGTTTGGCATGTCTTTACTTCGAGGATGGAGTGACAAGCATCCAAATTGTTATTTCCTTTTTCTATAGTGACTCCACCTAGGGATGAGTTGGAGACAAACATTTTCTTTCCATCTTGTCCCATGTTGGTGGAACGTAGAGAGTTACTTGCAAATTTGGTGTTATTGGACGTGATTAATTTTGATGTGATCTTAAGGATGGACTAGTTAGCCAACATTATGCCATTCTAGATTATTGGGAAAAAGAGGTGATTTTTAGAATCCCTAATAATGAAGACTTTCGGTTCAGAGGCTATAAGTGTTCAATGCCTCAAAATCTTATTTCTACTATCACAGCTAGGAAAATGCTTAAAAGGGGATGTAAATGCTATTTAGTTATGGTCAGAGATATGAAGTTGAATGTGTGGGCAGTTGAGAAGGTACCTGTGGTGTGATAATTACCTTATATGTTTTCAAAAGAATTACCAGGATTGCCACTAGATAGAGAGATAGAGTTTTGTGTAGATGTTGTACTGGGTACAGATCCTATCTCGATGCCACCTTATAGAATGGCACCAGTACAATTAAAGGAGCTTAAGGAGCAATTGTAAGAATTACTTGATAAGGGTTTTATCAGACCTAGTTTGTCTCCGTAGGTGCTCCTGTGCTGTTTGTAAAGAAGAAGGATGGTAGCCTTCAACTGTGTATTAATTATAGACAGTTGAACAAAGTCACCATCAAGAACAAACATCCTCTTCCTAGGATTGATGACTTATTTAATCAGCTTCAGGGAGCTCAATGTTTTTCAAAGATTGACTTAAGATCTAGGTATCATTAATTGAGGAATAGAAGTGGAGATGTACCCAAGACTGCATTTTGAACAAGATATAGCCACTATGAATTTTTGGTGATGTCCTTTGGGTTGACTAATGCCCCAACAACCTTTATAGACTTGATGAACCAGGTGTTTAGGCCATTCTTGGATCAATTTATGATAGTCTTTATTAATGATATCTTAGTATATTCGAGGAGTGAAGCCAAGCATGTCATGCGTTTGGGGATGGTGCTTCAGACTTTAAGAGATCATCAGCTGCATGCCTCTAAATGTGAATCTTGGTTGGATCAAATGGCATTTTTAGGCCACATGGTGTCTAGAGATGGCATATAAGTGGATCCCAATAAGATAGAAGCCATTACATAATGGCCAACACCAATGATAGTGATAGAAGTTAGGAGTTTCTTAGGTTTAACTTGCTATTACATGTGATTTGTGAAGGATTTTTCCAAGATTGCAGTGCCTTTAACAAGGATAACTCAGAAAAATGTCAGGTTTGTTTAGACTGACAGATGTGAAGAGCACTTCCAGTTGCTTAAGGACTTGTTAACTTCAGCTCTAGTATTGACTTTACCCTCAGGTAATGAAGGGTATACAATGTACTATGATTCTTCCATAATAGGACCGGGGTGTGTATTAATGCAAAATGGGAAAGTGGTTGTTATGCTTCATGACAGTCAAAGAAGCATAAGCAGAACTACCATACCCATGATTTGGAAATGGCAGTTGTGGTATTTGCTTTGAAGATATGGAGGCATTATTTATATGGAGTGACTTACGAGATATACATTGACCACAAGAGCTTAAAGTATATCTTTTAGTAGAGAGACTTGAATTTGAGACAAAGGAGATGGATGGAACTTCTAAAAGATTATCATTGCTCTATTCTTTACCATTCAGGTAAAGCGAACATGGTAGCTTATGCACTGAGTAGGAAGTTAGTAGGCAGTCTTGCTCACATTAGCATAGAAAGGAGACCTATAATTAAAGAGCTATATGGACTGATTGATTAGGGGTTATAGTTGAAAGTGACCAATGAGTGTCTTTTAGCTCAATTCAGAGTTTGGTCAATGTACTTGGATAGAGTTAAAGCAACTCAAATAAGAGATCCATAATTGCAGAAGATTACATTTAAAGTGCAATAAGGTCAATATAGAGACTTTGTTATTTACAATGAAGGCATATTGCGTTTGGGCACAAGGTTGTGTGCATCGAATGTAGATGATTTGAGGAAGGAGATTATGGAGGAAGCCCATTTTTCTACTTATAGCATTCATCCAGGTTCTACCAAAATTTATCATGATTTGAAAAGATACATATTGGTAAAATGGAATGAAGAGAGACATTACAAAATTTGTGTCCAAGTGTCTTACTTGTCAGCAGGTGAAGTTAGAACACCAGAGGCCTTCAAGATTATTACAACAATTGCCCATCCTAGAGTGGAAGTAGGATATGATTGCTATGGATTTTGTAAGTGGGTTGCCTCATATGTCAAACGGCTATGATGCTATCTGGGTGATAATTGTCAGACTGACTAAGTTAGCTCACTTTCTGTCAATTAAAAAGACGTACTCTACTGACAAGGTAGCAAGATTGTATATTAATCAGATTGTTTGTCTCCATTAAGTACCTATTAGTATAGTGTCTGATAGAGGAGCCACTTTTACTTCAATCTTTTGGCAAGAATTACATAAGGCTTTAGGTACAAGGTTGGACTTTAGCACAACTTTTCATCCTCAAACTGATGGTTAGTCTGAGAGGACCATTCAAACTTTGGAGGATGTACACTTATCATTGATTGAATTTGCATATAATAACAGTTATCATGCTAGTATTGAAATGGCTCTGTATGAAACACTGTATGGAAAGAGATGTAAATTTTGTGTTAGGAAGTTGATGAGAGACAGTTATATTAAGACCTAAACCGGGGGTCATGACTGGTGCTAGGAAACGAGAATTCTTTCAAATCCGAAACTTGTAACAAGACTTAAAAAATAAAAACAAATGCAAAAATATTATAAAAATATGCCAAAATTAAAACTTTAATCAATATAAAAAAAATCTTTATATGTCATAACATAATAAAAATATTTATATAGTATTCTAATACAAAGTTTCAAACCAAAACAACACACATCTATCGTAACAACACTACTACTGTAGTTTATAGAGTAGAATAAGAGTTTAGTTAAAAAGTTTACATAGTCTAGCCAGGGCTAAAAAAGACCGACGTAAAGTACCATTGGGGAGGTCTAAAGAAGAAAAATCTCCTGAAAAAAAATATTGAGGGGGATCAGACCTCATTGAGTGAATTATTATATTATATATACATGCAACATAAATCATATACAATTAAGAATCAGTATATATATAAATATATACAAGCATTTCACACAGATGCTAAAATCCGTTTTTTATATAAAAATTAAATGCATAAAAATTATTTATTTAAATGAAGGATCAAATATAACCTTAACATATTTGTAACCTCAATCAATAAAACTCACTAGCCATACAAGCTTACTTAATTCCAAAGTAATTCTCTTATTCCATTTTATATAGTAGACTGGCCCAGAGACATTAAGTTAACTGAGCTCCTGTAGTCTCACTGTCAGTGTGATTAGCCCTGAGACACTAGGTCAACTAAGCTCCTGCAATCACACTACTCACTCACTGAAATTCTCAATAATTGATTAATCAAATTTCACCTCAAATAATTTCATAAACACAACCCTAAAATCTATTGGACTGGTATGTACACAGTCCTAATACAGCCCATTAGGTAGCACGTTCTATTGATATCCTTAAAATAAATCACATATTTAATGGAAATAATAAAATGCATCATTTAAAACATAATGGCATTCATTTAGAAAGAATATACCACTTATATACTAAACATACACCATAAATATACAAAAAATATACCAAATATATATGTTGAGTATATGTCAAAATATACTGAATATATACCAAAACATACTAACATATATATGTCACATATATACAAAATATATACTAAAAACATACCAAGCATTTATGTCACATATATAACACATATACCAAAAATATATTAAAGGTATACTAAAAATATACTAAATCATTTAATTAAATAATTCATATTTAAACTCATTATGAAAATATGAAAGCTTATAATCATGCATCCTATATGCAATGTATATATAAAATAATAACTCACAAGTTTGCATTCCTCGAGACAGACTCGACAGGCCTGGTCCAATAGGTCTCATTCTCGGTACAACTAGAAAAATAAATAATAATAAAAAATATCATAATTGAATTCCTAATTTACACTTCAAAGAATTCTAAAGGAAGACTTGACTAGACATAACTCGACCACAAAATCAAAAACTCAAAATCAACTTGATGTCACATTTTATGAGAATTCTACCAAAAATTTGGCAGAGTCTCCTCAGTAAAATGGACATCTCTCTACTGAAAGTAAAGTCGATCTTGCAAGCAAACACACTTCTAAAATCACAAATGCTCATTGCCTCGGGTTGGACCCTAAACCATACAAATTCTCAACTGAGGTTCACAATTCACAATAAAATCAATATTAAATAATAAGGTAATAAAAATCATTAAAATACATAAATATCAATAAATAAAGCACAATATAATTTATTTAAATAACAAAAACATTAAATATAATATTTTCACATTAATTAAATAAAATCCCAAATAAATTATATAATATAAATAAAAATTTGATTTTTCATTAATTCGAAGTAAACTAATAAAATTCACAAATAATTAGTCAAATAGGTTAAATATATAATAAAAATAGTTAAAAACTTATTTAATCACAAAAATAATATATAAAATTATTATTTGAAAATATTATCCAAAATTGGTATTAATTAGTAAAAAAATAGTAAATAATTCATAAAAATTATTTTAATACTAATTATTATTCCAAAATCACTTAAAACATATTAATTAACCATAATATCAATTAACACACAAAATTTACTAATTTATATAAATTTCTCCAAATTTTTTTTTTTACATAAAGCTTCAAAATTCATAATAATTAATCGGGATCGAATTTCAATATAATTCCTTCACAAACTATGCTTCAATTAATTCAACAAATTTATTAAAAATAAAAGGATTTTCGGGCAAGGGTCACCGAAACAGTAACTCGTCGAAAAATTCAAACACAAAAATTTAACTAATTCAAAAAAATTAACAAAAAATATATTTGTAAAGAGTAAGCTAGCCTAATCAACATTTCTAAAGAAATTTAACCTAAAACACAGCAAATTAAGATTAAAAAAATAAAAACCAAAATAGACATAACTTAAACTTAAAGAAAACTTACAAATGAATAGATTTAAGCTTAGAAATGGCTTCCTGAAGCTCAAGGATTCCAAAGAATCCAGAATCATGAGCTAAGGTGGCCAGAGGAGCTATCGGTGATCATGGAAGTTCCACTGTTGCTGCTGCTATTCTAGGTGGTTCCGGTGGCTTTCTAGTGCTCTGTTGGTGGCAGAAAGGAAAGAGAGGAAGAGGAAAGATGGTGGCGGTGAGTGATGGTGGTTGTGGTGGCTCTAGCAATGGTGGGTGGCGCTATGACTATGATGGAAAGCAAGGGAAAGAAAGGAAGAAAAAATGGGAAAAAGAGGAAGAAAAGAAAGAAAAAAGAAGGGGGAGAAAAAAGGGAAACCCGGAAAAAATATAATGATCCTGACTTTATATATATATATATATATATATGTATAACACATAACACATATATATACATATACACAACATATGCACAACACACATGCACATTATAATAACCCTAATAATAATAATAATAATAATAATAATAATAATAATAATAATAACTTCCAAATAAATTACTTTATGTAAGAAAATATTTAACGTAAAATAACGAATACTATTCATAAATAATTATATTATATAAAAATTTAAATTATTATTAACACTGCATATCTCTAAATAATTTTATATTATTTAAAATAAAGGGTCATTACAATCTTCCCTCCTTACAAAAATTCATCCTAAAATTTTCAAATAAAAGAACAGAATACAAAAATCATCGAGGAAAGAGGTAAGGGTAGGCAACTCGCATCTCAGCTTCTATCTCCCAATGTGCTCCTCCACGTTGTTACTTCGCCATAATACCTTAACCATCAGGATCTACTTTAAATGCAACTGACAAACTTGATAATCCACTATCACGAATGGCTCCTCCTCATACGTTAGGTCTTCATTCACGTCCACGCTCTCAAGTTGCAACACATGTGAAGGGTCTGAAACATACTTCCTTAACATCAAGATATGGAACACTAGATGCACTTGAGACAAATTCGGAGGCACAATCAACCGATATGCAACCATGCCCACTCTCGCTAGAATCTTAAATGGTCCAATATATCTTGATGTTAATTTCCCCTTCTTACCAAATCTCATCACACCCTTCATCAAAGACACCTTCAAAAACATATGGTCTCCAACCTGAAACTCCACATATCTGCACTTCGGATCCGCATAGCTCTTTCGTCTACTAGTTGTAGTTTCTAATCTCCTTCTGATCATAATAACCTTCTACATCTTGAATAATCTCAAATCAAGTTAATGATCTCTCTCTAATCTCATCCCAACACAGAGGGGATCTACACTTTCTTTCATACAAAGCTTCATATGGTACCATTTTAATACTGCTATCATAGCTGTTATTATATGCAAACTCTACTAGCGGTAAATGATCATCCCAGCTACTTCTAAGATCCAATATACATATCCTCAACATATCTTTAAGTATCTGGATCATCCTCTTAGATTGACCATTTGTCAGAGGGTGAAAAGTAGTATTGAAATCAAGCCTAGTGCCCATTGCTTCCTGTAAATTCTGCCAAAATCGAGAGGTAAACACATAACCTCTATCAAATACAATGGAAACAAGCACTCCATGAAGGCACACAATATGCTTAACATACACCTTATCCAACTTAGCTACATAATAAGTGACTTTAATTGGCAAAAAGTGAGCTAATTTAGTTAACTTATCCACAATCACCCAGATGGAATCATATCCATCCTTTGAACGAGGTAACCCTATGAAAAAATCCATAGCAACTCTCTCTCATTTCCACTCAGGAATATGAAGAAGTTGAAGCTTCCTAGAAAACTTATGATGCTCAGCTTTCACCTGTTGACAAGTCAAGCACTTAGAAACATAATCAACTACATTCTTCTTCAATCCATCCCACCAATACAAATCTCTGATGTTGTGGTACATCTTAGTAACACCTGGATGTACTATAAGTTGTAGAATATGCTTCTTTAAGGATCTCCTCTTTCAAATTATCCACATCAGGCATGCATAATCTACCATTGATCCACAAAACACCTTCATCATCCAGTGTAAGATCAGTAAAATTCCTTGCATGAACATTCTCCTCAAGCTCTGCTAGAATAGGATCTCAGCCCTTAACTGCCTTAATTCTATCTCTCAACACTGATCTAACTCTAAACTGAGCTAGTAATCTACCTGATCTGCTAATCTTCATGATCAAACCTTGATCCACCAGCTCATGCAACTCTTGGATCGAAGGTCTCCTTTCCATACTTGTCTACTCCATTAGGCAAATTCAGAATTGGAGTTATGGTCAACTTCTCCTTCATTAACTAAAAACTATTCTTATAAGCATCTGACCACATAAGCTTTATATTCTTCTAAGTTACGTGAGTCATAGGAGCTGCAATTCTCGAGAAATTCTATACAAATCTCTTATAATACCCAGCCAAACCTAGAAAACTTTGAATCTCTATGACTGATGTCAATTTAAGCCACTCGAACACTGTCTCAATCTTCTATGGATCAACCTGAATACCATCTTTAGACACTACGTGTCCAAGGAATGCAACACTCTCTAACCAGAAATCACACTTTGAGAATTTAGCATACAACTGATGTTCTCTCAGTGTCTGCAATACTATCCTCAAGTGATATACATGTTCTTATAAACTCTTCGAATACACCATTATATCATCAATGAAGACTACCATAAATTGATCCATAAACAGTCTGAATACCTTGTTCATCAGATCCATAAAAGTAGTTGGTGAAATAGTTAACCTAAAGGACATCACCAAAAACTCATAAAGACCATACCGTGTGCAGAATGTCATTTTAGGAACATTGGCTTCATTGATCCGCAACTGATGATAACCCGACCTCAAGTCAACCTTGGAAAAGAACTGTGCACCTTGAAGTTGATCAAATAGATCATCTATCCATGAAAGAGGATACGTCTTCTTCATTGTCACCTTATTCAACTCTCTACAATCTATGCACAGTCTCAGTGTACCATCCTTATTCTTCACAAATAGGACTAGTGCACCTAAAGGAGAAACACTAGGTCTAATAAAACCCTTATCCAACAAGTCTTGCAACTGCTCCTTTAATTCCTTCAACTCTACAGGAGCCATTCTATAAGGCGGCATCGAAATAGGGGTTGTGCCTAGGACCACATCTATATAGAATTCAATCTCTTTATAAGGTGGTAAACCTGGCAACTCCTCAAGAAAAACATCAGGAAACTCACAAGCTACTAGAACATCTGTAAGAGACAACTTCTCCACTTAAGTATCCCTGATTAGTGCCAAGTATCCTTGATAGCCTTTCCTTGGTATCTTTTTAGCCATAATAGAGGAAATGAGATTCTAAGGTGTAGAACTCTTATCACCCACAAACTTAAACTCTTCTTTATCCAAAATTCTAAAAATCACCTCTTTACTTCGACAATCCACAACGACATAGTGCTAAGATAATCAATCCATACTAAGGATCATATCAAACTCCATCACTTACAACAACACCAATTCCACTGGCAATTCTTTGCCTTCCACTAACACTGGACATCTAGAAAGAACCACGTCAGTGTCTAACGAATCACTTAGAGGAGTGGCAATATATAAAGAAAAAGTCATTCTCAAAGCTTGCCAACATGACTTTAAAGCAAAAATAGGGGGCACAAAAGAATATGTGGCACTGAGATCAATCAAAACTCTAGCATCCAAGTAACAGACTGGAAGTATACCTGTAATAATGGTGTTTGATGCCTGAGCATCTTGTTGGGTGAGTGTGAAAACTCTAGCCTAACCTTGACCTCCTTGCTGGCTGGTGGAAGCCTGACCAAAACCCCTGGAACCTCCTTTACTACCTCTGCCATGTCCCTGCTAGGCAATAAGCTATGTCGTACTTGGATATTGAGCTAGAGGTAACTGATAAGGAGCTGGAGTTGAACCGGCAATGGACTGCTATGAAAATTGTTGCTGATAACCAGAGTATGGACATGCTCTGGCAAAATGCCCCATCTATCCACATCTGAAACAAGTTCTAGAAGTCATGTAGCACGGTCCCTAATGGACTCTCCCACATATCTAATAAGCATTGACTACTGATCTTGTGCTGTTATATCCCAAACTCTGACCACTACTACTACTGGTAGCTATAAAACTAAATCTAATAGGTATATGCAGTCCACCATGGCCATGTCTGCTACTCATGTGGACTCTCTACTGAGGTCTCTGGCTCTACTGATAAAATCCTATTTGTCGACTGCTAGAGTTGATCTATAAAGTGGTGTATTAAGTACTCTATGATCCTCCTGACTGGACACCTAATTGATAATAATCAGGCATAAATCCATGCCTGACCAATTTGAGCTTTATCTCCTTGGCCAACTCTATCACTAACTCAAGAGTAAGGCCTTTAGTAGGCATCCCAACAAATGCAGAACCCAGTCCAGTAACATACATCATAACTATAAAATGTTGATCTCTTATTAGGTTCTTTGCTTACTGACCTAGTCTGATGAATTCTCTAGTGTAGTCCTCTACTGATCTGTCACCTTTAGTGATGCTCGTCAGCCAAAGTCTGTAACTCATCCTCATAGGTTATGGACAAAAGCATCTCATAAATCTCTCATGAAACTAAGCCTAGGTGAGTGTCATCATGTGTGGCTAGATGACTTGAATGAACCAATCTAGGGTTGTTCCCTTTATAAATAGCTCGACTATCATAATTCACTAATACTTGGTGTGAGCAGTCTGAGTTCTCATCTCAATAGCATGCAAAAAATCCAAAGGATTTATAGTCCAATCGAATGATATCCTACCGACTTTGGCATAAGACAACGCTACCTCAGGGTTAAACATACCATGCTAATAAACAGGCTACATCTAAGGTGCAACTAAAGGTATGGTAGCTTCCTTAAACTCCTACTTTATAGGTTCCTCATCATGTAGCTCTCTCTGTCTATGGTGACCTGCCACTCCTCAAGGTCTACCTCTACCTCTGCCTCTGCACCTGGCTAGTGGCTTAGGAGGTAAAACCTCATCATGAAAGGACTTATCATCTTCAGCCTCAACGATTGGTGGAGAGACACGTGCTTGCCTCCTTATTCTAAAAAGACAAAAACCAACGAGATTTATACAAAACAGAAAACAAACATACATCCTAATGATTTAGTGGAAAAACTAAATCAAGGAAAACTTATCGAAGACATAATCGAACCTAATTTACTGTAGTAGTTTCAAAGAAAATATGACTCTAATAACCTAGGTCCACAACACTAATAACCTAAGCTCTGATACTAACTTTATCACAACCCAAACCAGGGAGTCATGACTGGCACAACCCAATCCAGAACCTGTAGCAAGCCATAAAAATAAAAAAACATGCAATAATAATATAAAAATACACCATAATTAAAAACTTTATTTAATATAAAAGTAAATCTTATACATCATATCATAATAAAAATATCTCTTCATACAAAGCTTCAGGTATAAGGTTTCTAATAATACAACACACTACAATACAATAACACTACTACTATAGTGATAGCTAAAATACAAGAAAATAATAATTTAGTATTTACATAAATCAACCAGAGATGAAAAAGTCCAGTGAATAGTACTATGAGGGAGGTTTGAAGTAGAAGATCCTGTGAAAAAAATATTGAGGGGAGTCGAACATCACTGAGTGAATTATTATAATATATATACATACAATCTAAAGTCATATATAGTCAAGCATCAGTATAATAATATACATATACATGCATTTCACATAGATACTAAAATTCACTTTTATATAATAATAAATGTAGAAAAAGTTTATTTGAGTAAAGGATCAAAGTAGAACCCTAAAATATTATGCAACCTTAATCATTACGTCTCACTAGTGAACAGGCATACTTGATTCCAAATTATTTCTCTTTTCCATTTTTTGGATAGTAGACTGGCCCTGAGACACTAAGTCAACCGAGCTCCCGCAATCTCACTGTCAGTGTGATTGGCCCCAAGACACTAGGTTAACTGAGCTCCTGCAATCACACTACTCACTCACCACAATTCTCAATAATCGAATAATCAAATCTCACATCAAATAATTTTAACCTTAAAATCTAACTCACTGGTACATACACAGTCATAGTGTAACCCATTAGGTAGCACGTTCTACTGTTATCCTTTCAATAAATCATATATTTATTGGAAATAATAAAATGCATAATTTAAACACAAATGGCATCCATTTTTAAAAGAATATACCATTTATATACCAAACATATACTACATATATACCGGCTGTATAACAAAAATATAGCAAATATATGTTGCATATATACCAAAAATATACTAAAAATATACTAAAAATATACCAAACATATATGTCACGTATATACAAAATATATACCTAAAGTATACCAACATATACATAATCATTTGGTAAAATAATTCATGTTTAAATACATTGTGAAAATATGGATGCTCATAGTTATGTATCCTACATGCAATGCATATATAAAAAAAATAACTCACAGTTGTGCGCTCCTCTAAACAGGGTAGACTGGCATGTCTAGTAAGCCTCAATCTCAACACAACTATAGAAAATAAATAAATAATAATAATAATAATAATATTAGAATTGAACTCCTAATTTTATACTTCTAGAAATTTTAAAGAATGACTCGATCTAGGACACGACTCAACCAAGAATCAAAACTCATGATCGACTTGACATCACGTTTTATAAGAATTTTATCAAAAATTCAACAGAATCTCCTCTGTAAAATGGACATCTCTCTACTGAAAGTAGAGTTGATCCTACAATCAAACACACTTCAAATAACCACAAATACACAATGTCTTGGGTTGGGCCCCCGAACTACACAATTCAACCAACCAAGAACTAAAATACACAACAATCAATAATTTAATAATAATATATTAAAAATCATTAAAATCCATAAAAATCAATAAAATACCTCAATTCAAGTTATTTAAATAATAAATACCTTAAAGCTAATTAATTTCAAAGTAGTTAATAAATCTCAAATAAATTATATAATATTAATAAAAATCCATTTTTCAATTATTTGAAATTAAATAGTAAAATTCACAAATAACTATTTAAATAGTTCAAATATGTAATAAAAACAGTTAAAAATTCATTTAATCACAAAACAACAAATAAAATTATTATTTGAATAAATTTTCAAAAATTATTATTAATTAGTTAAAAATAGTAAATAATTCGTAAAAATTATGTTAATACTATATATTATTCCAAAATTATTCAAAACATACTAATTAACAATAATTTCAATTAAAACACCAAATTTACTAATTTATATTAATTTTTCCAAAAATTAATTTTTTACATAAACTTCAAAAATTCGTAATAAATAATCAGATCAAAATTTCCATATACTTCCTTCACAAACTATCATCAAATAATTTAAACAATTTATTAAAAATATAAAAGTTTTCTGGTGAGGGTTACCGGAACAGTGACTTGCCGGAAACCAAAACACCCAAAAATAAAAATAATTTAGAAAAATTAAACAAAAATATATTTAAATAGCTTAAGCTTTACACAACAATATTTCTAAAGGCATCAAGCATGAATCTTAGGAAATCAAGCTCAAAAAATTGAAAAAAAAGTTGACCTAAACTAAAACTTAAAGATATATTGATTACCGGACGTTTCTAGCTTAAACTGAGTTAAAAATAAGCTTGCCCAAACCAAGAGGAGTCGATTGAGCCCAACAACACAAGCTGAAATTGCCAGAATTATTGTTGGCATCACTATGAAGAAGCTATTGTCTCCTCTAGTTTTGCTAGAAAAATGGGGAGGAAAGGGCTTCAGGCGATGACAGAAGTTGAGGGAAGAAAGGAGGTGATGATGGCGAGGCTTGGTGGTGGCTGGCGGAGGCTCAGGTGGCACACAGTAGTGGTTCGGTGTTTTTGCATTTTCGCAAGAAGGGGAAGAAGAAGAAGAAGAAGAAGGAAAGGGGAAGGGAGGGGAGAGGAAAGAGAGGGAGGAAAGAAAGGGGAAAAAAAAGCTTTTATATATACTTTTTTTTATAGAAAAAGACAAAAATACCCACACACATATATATATAAATAATAAAAAAAACAACAACAACAACAACAATAATAATAATAATACTAACAATAATATTTTTAAATAATAATTACTTTCAAAATAATTCCTCTACCCAATAAAATATTTAAAATAAAATGAATTAATACTATTCACAACAATAACAATAATGATATTAATAGGCAAATAAATAATCGTATACACACTAAAATTAAATTACACACAAATAATTATAATATATAAACATTTAAAATAGTATTAACACTGCATATCCTAAATTAAATTTTAATAATTTAAAATATTGGGTTATAAAAAATTGACACCCGAAAAAATTCAAATTTTCCAAATAATTTCATAAAATTAAAAAAAAAGCTACCCTTTCATAGCTAATGATCTCTACAATAAGATTACTAAAGGAAACTAAGCCTAAAACTCAACCAAAAATTCAAAAATCAATAAAATACTAAAAATACACAATTCACATTTACCTTGATCTATGACGATCCGAGGGTAGATTATTAAAGCTTAGAAGATGAGGATTCCATAGACATTAGAATCACGACCATCTGACATCGGAATCTTCACCAGAGTTCAAAACCAAATTTGGCCAAATGAGGGCAAAATGGGAAAAAAGGCCGATGGGGCTGCTATCGGTGACCAGGGGAGGAGCTGGGCTGCTGCCAGTGGAGCAGCAGTCTGGTAGCAGGATTGGACAGAGAACAAGAGAAGAAGAAGAAGAAAAAGAAAGAAAAGGAAAAGAAAAAAATATTATATATATATATATACACACACACTATATCAACACACTCCTTTAATATTTTTTTCTCCCAAAATAATAATAATATTAAAGTAAAAATAAAAATAATACACTATTAAAATAAAATAATCATAATAAATACTAAATAATTTAATTTAGTTAATAATAAAATTCAAAGTATTACAATCTCCCTTCCTTAAAAAAATTCGTCCTCGAATTTCAATAAATACAAGATACAAAGTTTTTCACTAAATAAAAAAATAAGGGTATGTCTCCCGCATCACTACCTTGACCGCCCACGTACAATCTTCGACGGTGTGATTACTCTACAACACCTTCACCATTGGAATCTCCTTAGTGCAAAGCTGATGAATTTGGCAATCCACAATCGCCACAAGATACTCCTTATATGATAGATCTTCACTGAGCTATACTGTCTCAGGCTACAGAACATAGGAAGGATCAGAGATATAATTCCTCAACATCGATACATGGAACAATGGATGGAATCAAGATATTTTTGGTGGTAACACCAATTTATAAGCCACCTCTCTAACTCTCGAACGTATCTTGAATGATCCAATGTATTTAGGAGCTAGCTTACCCTTCTTACCAAATCTCATCACCCTTTTCATTAGAGACACTTTCAAAAACACCATATCTCCATTTAAAAAGGATACATCCTTTCTCTTCGGGTTTGCATAACTCTTATATCTGCTGAAGGCTATCTTTAACCTTTGCTAGATAATAGGGACTTTCTTTAAAGTCACATGCACTAGTTCCAGTCCTGCCAGCTGTCTTTCTCCAATTTCCTAGCATAAAGGCGATCTATATTTCCTACCATATAATGCTTTATATGGTGCCATTTTGATACTTGTATGATAATTGTTGTTGTATGCAAATTCAATTAATGGTAAGTGTAAATCCCATTAACGACCAAAGTCCATCAC
Organism: Mallotus nudiflorus; assembly: GCA_947683625.1. NCBI lineage: Eukaryota > Viridiplantae > Streptophyta > Magnoliopsida > Malpighiales > Euphorbiaceae > Mallotus > Mallotus nudiflorus. The sequence goes on along the minus strand of CANTUR010000018.1, from coordinate 1,661,217 downwards.
ACAAATCCTCAACATATCCTCCAATGTCTTAATGGTCCTCTCTAACTAACCATCTGTTTGAGGATGAAATGTTGTGCTGAAGTCAAGTCTAGTACCCATAGCCTTATGCAATTCTTGCTAAAAGACTGAAGTAAATGTGGCTCCTCTATTGGATACTATACTTACTGGTACCCTATGAAGGCAAACAATTATGTTGACATACAACTTTGCCAATATGTCAATAGAGTACATCTTCTTAATTGGTAGAAAATGCACTTACCTAGTTAGCCTATCAACTATCACCCAAATAGCATCAGAACCTCTAATCGTATAAGGCAATCCAATTACAAAATCCATAACAGTCATATCCCACTTCCATTCCGAGATAGGTAACTATTGCAATAAACCCGAAGGCCTTTAATGTTCTAACTTTACTTGCTGACAAATGAGACACTTAGATACAAATTATGCAACATCTTTTTTCATTCCATTCCACTAATATGTATCTTTCAAGTCATGATACATCTTGGTAGAACCTTAATGAATACTGTAAGTAGAAAAATGTGCCTCTTTCATAATCTCCTTCCTCAAATCATCCATATTTGGCACATATATCCTAGTGCCTAAGTGTAAAATGCCATCACTCTTAAACACAAAGCCTATGGATTGAACTTTTTGCACTTCAAACATAATCTTCTACAACTGTGGATATCTCTCCTCTAAGCTGCTTTAACTCTATCCAAGTACATTGATCGTACTCTGAACTGAGATAAAAGATTCTTGGTTAATTTAAACTATAACCCTTGATCAATCAACTCGTGAAACTCTTGAATGATAGGCCTCCTTTCAATGCTGATGTAGGGAAGACTACCTGCTGACTTTCTGCTCAACGTATCTACAACTACATTACCTGGATGGTAAAGAATCGAGTAGGAGTTCCATCCATCTTCTCTATCTAAAATTCAAGTCCCTCTACTGGATGATGTACTTTAAGCTTTTGTGATCAGTGTAGATTTCATAAGTTACACCATACAAGTAATGCCTCTAAATCTTCAAAGCAAACACTATAGCTACCATTTCTATATCATGAGTAGGATAATTCTGCTCATGCTTCTTCAATTTCCTTAAAGCATAAGCAACTACTCTACCATCTTGCATCAACACACACCCCAATCCTACTTGGGAAGCATGAAAATACACTGTATACCTTTCACTACTAGAGGGTAAAGTCAATACTGGAGCTGAAGTCAATATATCCTTGAGTAATTGGAAGTGCTCTTCATATTTATCTGTCCATATAAACTTAGCACTCTTTTAGGTTAACCTTATTAAAGGTGCGGCAATCTTGGAGAAATCTTTCATAAATCTTTTATAATAGCTAGCTAGACCTAAAAAAATCCTTACTTCCTTGACCGTTGTAGGTCTTAGCCACCCTATAATGACTTTTATCTTCTTAAGATCAACCTGTAAGCCATCTTTAGACACCACATGGCCTAGGAATGCCACTTAATGTAACCAAAATTCATACATAAAGAATTTGGCATACAACTGGTGCTCTCTCGAGGTCTACAACACCATTCTCAAGTGCATAACATGCTCTGCTTCACTCTTAGAATACACTAAGATGTCATTAATGAGGATGATCATAAATTGATCCAAGAATGGCCTAAACACCCAATTCATCAAATCTATAAAGGTTGTTGGTGCATTAGTCAGTCCAAAGGACATCACTAAAAATTCATAATGGCCATACCTCATCTGAATTGTTTTCTTAGGTAGATCTCCACTTCTTATCCTTAACTAATAATACTTAGACCTTAAGTCAATCTTGCAGAAACAATGAGCTCCTTGAAGTTGATCGAACAAGTCATCAATCCTCGAGAGTGGATATTTGTTCTTAATTATGACTTTGTTCAACTATCTGTAGTTGATGTAAAGTTGGAGGCTACCATCTTTCTTCTTTAGAAACAGTACTGGAGCACCCTAAGGTGATGTACTGGGTCTGATAAAACCCTTATCAAATAACTCTTACAACTGCTCTCTAAGCTCTTGCAACTCAACTGGTGCCATTCTATAGGGTGGCATAGAAATAGGATTTGTACCATGTACAACATCAATACATAATTCTATTTATTTATCTAGAGGTAGTCTTAGTAGTTCTTTAGGAAAAACATCCAGAAATTCACACACCACTGGCACATTTTTAACTATCCTCTTATCTTGTTTCATATCTCTTATTACAGCTAAATAGCCTTGACATCCTCTTCTAAGCATCTTTCTAACTGTAATAACATAAATGAGATTTTAAGGCATTAAACTCATGTCACCTCAGAAATGAAATTCTATATCATTCAGAATTCTAAAGATCACTTCCTTTTCTCAATGATCTACTGAGGCATAGTATTGCGCTAACTAATCCATTCTTAGAATCATGACAAACTCTATCACATATAGTAAAACTAGATCTGCTAGCAACTCTTTACCTTCCACCAACAAAAGACAAGGTGGAATGAATACATATGTCTCTAACTCATCGCTAAGTGGAGTCGCTATAAATAATGGAATCAACAACCTGGATAGTTGCCATTCCATTCAAGAATCAAACACAGGAGACACAAAGGAGTGCAACACAGTAGGATCAAATAAGACTCTAGCATTAAAATAAAAAATTGGAAGAATACCTACCACAACTGCATTGGATGCTTACACATCCTAGGGAGTCAAAGTGAAAACTCAGACCTGCCTATGGCCTGCCTGTTGAGAAGTGGATGGCTATATGAAGCCTTGACCACTAGGTCTTCCTACTGAATCTTAGCCCTGTTGGCCCATAAATTAAGTCTTCCTCAGCTGTGGATACATAGGAGCTCTATACTACTATGGAATCTGATGAAAAGGCTGAGCCATAGATGATAAAGATCCTTGGGCATACTGTGTTTGATAACTAGTATTATGATAAGCTCTAGCAAAATGTCCTATATGCTCGCATCTGAAATAAGCTCCAGTCAACAAATGACATGGTCCTTGATGCACTAGGCCATAACTGGGACAAGCACTAGTCCTAGACCTTGAGCTACCATGTCTGGAACTCTATCCACTGCTATTGCAGCTAACCCCAGAACTAAATCTAGAACCTTTGCCACTCCTACGGTTAGTAGCATAACTATATCGGCCAACTCTGTGGATCCTAAACCTCCTACCCTGCTAGGAAATACCCTCAGCTTGCATTCTTATATTACCAATCTGAAAAGTAGGCTGCTGGAATCCTTGAGCTACCCCATATCCACTGCTACTAACCATATAAGGATTAGCCATAGTGCCTTGCCTGATATGTCTCTTATCTATTAGTCTGGTCTCCTCTCTATCAGTCTGGCCTCCTCAATCACACTTTATAAGGTACTATCTTTAGTGCACATGCCTACATAGGCTGACCCTAAACTAGTGACATACAACTTAATAACTTTATAAAGATCTCTTTTGATATATTATGCATGACGAGATAGCCTATTAAATTCTTTAGTATAATCTTCCACAGACCCATCCCCTCTGCTAATATGCAATAGCTACCATCTGAAAGCATCTCTAGTCGCAAATGGATAAAAGAACCTCAAAATTTGATTTTTAAACTTAAGCCAGGTCATCTCATTCATGAAAGGCTGGATGGACTGCATAAACTAGTCTTTTGTTACTGCTTGAATTGATAACTCCATAATCATAATCCTTTGATAATCAGTATGGCTTGTTCTTGTCCGAGTCTTGATGGTATTAATGAAGTCCAAAGCATCTCCCGTACCATCAAAAAAAAACTCTACCAATCCTGGAATAGAAGAGTGCAACATCAGTATTAGACATCTCTTGATTCCTTTATTAGAGCATCTATTGTACCAAAGGCATAGCTTGATTCAAAGCTGCTAAGCCTTGGTTAATCCTTGCCATACTAGTTGCAAAAGCTGCATGTTACATTTCTTGTGCTTCTAGATCAATTTATTGCTATGGTGCCTGTCTATCTACTGTAGCAGCTTTAGGCCTACCTCTGCCTCTACCTTTACATCTAGGAGCAGGAGGAAGAACTTCATCCTAAAAAGACTGCTCATTGGCATCATCATCATATGTTGCTTCCATAGCAAGAACATCTCCATTTTGCCTCATTCTAAAAAGAAAAAGAAATAAAATTCAAGATAAGACAATAATGCTAACTCATATGCAGAATTCTAGGAACAATGAAAATAACAAGTGACAATTATCAACCTAATCACTGTAATAGTTTCAAAGAAAGACAAAACTAATAATTAAATGAACTTAAGCTCTGATACCAACTTTGTCACGCCCCAAACCGAAAGGTACGTAACTGACACTAGGGAACGGGAATACATAAAGTACCAAAAACCATAGTAAGCCTTAAAATTTTTTTGTGAAGAAGAAACAGTTCACTTAATAATAAAATCATAATAAATGCACCAAACCGAATACATAAATAAAATATTCTTAATAAAGTATTCCAATTAGATAAAAACATATTACAAATAATACAAGTTCTTTGACTAACTACTGTAGTATCTAGAATTCAATTATACAATACATATCAAATAGACCTATACAATAAAACTGGAGAAGAAGAAACCCGACGTAGCGAAATAGGTCTAACCTCAAACTCCCAAACTCCTGAAAAAAAATATTGAAGGAAGTCAGACCTCACTGAGTAAGATAATAAAGAGAGCTGTATAGTTTTTAAAAATTTGTTAAATAAAATAAAATAAAAATAATAAAATAAATTTTATTATTATCAAAATTAAAGTATTTAAAATTTATTTCCAAATCATCAACTCTCCAAATAATAAATATGAAGAATTTACAATAAAACTTCTTCAAAATAAAATATTTTTTATTTATATAAAGATTTATAAATAAAAAATCTTGGTAGAACCCTACTCCACAAAATCTAACAGCCACTTGACTCACTTAACCATAAGATTGTCGGTCCTCGAGAGATAAGCATCAACCAAGGCACTAGCCACAGTCATTCACTTAATCCAATATTTTTACTAGCGATCCTCGAGTGCTAAGGCATCCATCCTAGTATCTAATCATAACATTTTAAATAATCACTAGCAGTCCTCGAGAGCTATGGCATCCATCGAGGGACCCATCGCAGTTAACAATTCATAAAAATTTTGGATCCATCTCTCAATTTCTACCAGTGTGCACACGGTTCTGATGAAACTCATCAAGTAGCCCGCTCTACCAATATGTTTAACAACTAATATTTAACTAAAAAAATATAACACAATATAAGGAGCTATAATTTATAAATTAAATAACATAAAATAAAGTAAAATAATCATAATGCTAAGTATAGCCTAAAACAACATAACTTAAATTTCATGTAAGCATTGCTATATTAAATTTTTATAAATTTGCTATGTGCGGTAAACACACGCGCATAATTTAATTTATTAACTTACAGTTAGAGGAGCTGGCTGATGATTTCGCGTTCGCCTAAAATTCACAGTTCCCGCTCCGATATCCTCTAAAAATAAAAATAATATTATTCAAAATAAGCTTATGATAATAATTTCAAAATTTATAAAAATTATTCCCAAAAACCCAAAAATTAATGAAATTAAGAAACTTGAACAAGACTTCGAAAATATCCTAACGAAGATTCCATTTACGAACTGATCCTAAAATGACTTAATGATTTAAGGGAAAAACACATCGATGTCACGTTTACGAGAAAACTATCAAAATTTTAACAAAACTTCCTCTATAAAATGGACATCTTTCTACTAAAGTAGAGTCATTCTTGCCAGGAAAAACACTTCTATTAACAACACAGTTTCACACTCGGGTCGGGTTCCCAAACTACTCACAATCCCCAACCGAGATCACCAAAACTAATTTAAATCATAAAATTGCATACCAAAATTTTATCAACATCTGATTTGATTATAAAATAAATTCTTTTGAATAATGATATACAAAAAATCCAATTTTTCATTTAATCCAATAAAATGCCTTATTTAACATATAATATCTATATTTAAGAATTATAAATTATAAAATTTCAGAAATCCATTACAATGTATATTAGTACTAATATTAATTAAATCAACCAAATAATTAAATACTATAATATTTACATACATTATATTATTTCTGAAAAATTATTCTATAATTAACAAAATATATAAAAATACTAATTTAACTAATAAAATTATTTTATGCCTTCTAAAATTTAAATTATCATTATACAAAATAATATAACTGCAAATTTACTAAAACCCAATTAAAATCAATTTATACAGTTTTTCTCTAAAAATTTATATTTCACATTAACTTTTAAAAATTCATAACTTAAAATCTATAATTAATGTTAACGAACTTCCTTCACAAGATAAATTCTAAAAAATATATAGAATTTATTAAAAATAAGAAAAATTCAAAACCCGGGGTTATGTGAACAATAATTGACGCTTGAAAAAAATTAAATTTTCCAAATAATTTCAGAAAATTAAAGAAAAATTACCCTTACATAGCTATTGATCTCTACAACAAGATTACTAAAGGAAATTAAGCCTAAAACTCAACCAAAAATTCAAAAATCAACAAAATACCAAAAATATACAATTCACATTTACCTCGATCTACAATGATTCAGATGGTGGATTGATGATCTGAGAGTAGATTATTGAAGCTTGGAAGATGAGGATTCCATAGTCAATGAAATCGCGACCATCTGATGTCGGAATCTTCATCGGAGTTCAAAATCAAATCCAACCAAATGAGGGCAAAACATAAAAAAAGGGAGGATGGGGCCATTGCCAGTGACCAGGGGAGGAGCTGGGCTGCTGCCAATGTGTCGTGGTGGTCGGCGTTGGTGCTAGTGGCGGAGCAGCGGTCTAGTAGCGGGACTACACAGAGAACGAGAGAAGAAGAAGAAAAAAAAAAGAAAAAAAAAAAGAAACAGTGTTTTTTTCAATATATATATATATAGACACACATACATATGTCAACACACTCCTTTAATATTTTTTTTCTCCCAAAATAATAATAATATTAAAGTAAAAATAAAAATAATACACTATTAAAATAAAATAATCATAATCAATATTAAATAATTTAATTTAGTTGATAATAAAATTCAAAGTGTTACAAATATATTTTTATTTGGTTAAATTGGTTAACCTGTCAACCAATAATTTTGTTTGATTAATATTTTTGGTGTGATCCTGTAGATTTTTATCCCTTCGTTCATGCTTCTCATGACCATATTATATATGGTAAAAGAGCATGATTGGTCGAAGAATGTTAGAGATCCAACTAAGAAGGATTGGTATTTTTGGTGCAGAAGAAACTATTAGCTCACACCCAAATTTTGATTAAAGCTTTAAATATGTGAGTTAATTTATATTTTCTATTTGCAAAGAATCTTTATGAGGCTCTCTATGTTCTAGAAGCATTTTGTACTTTCCTACTACCATTAGCTTGGTTCTCTTACATTGATGAAATTTAGTCATGAATGCAAGTTGGTCAAGCTTATGGAGACAAGTAAGTATTTTGATACTTCTGAAGTAGTTTGTAGAAACAACTGCAGGGAACTTAAGCAAGAGATGGACCAAATATTTTGCTCTTCAAAAATTATATTTTGTACCCATTAGCTTCATCTTTTTCCTGTTTACCTTATCATGGAGTCACGTGGTAGAGGTTGAAAATTTTTCTTTCTACATTCACTAAAATATTTAAGAACATAGCCAGCAATATAGGTACCACTGACAAAGACTTTTTAACTAATCCTCCCATTACAATTAAGCCCAAACTTGGAAAATTCTAAAATAATATTAATAGAAAGAATCCTAACTTGATAGTCCTAAATAAAATGAAAATTTCTGAATAGGTCAATTAATTCCGAAATCGAAAGTTACTAGAAAAAACAGATTGATAAAATTTTTTCATATGTACGTATAAATTGATGGGTATGATTTTTGTTGCAGTTGATATTTGCAATATGACTTGGAATATGGATTGATGTATAAGCTTCATGACTTACTTTCTTGCCAAGTATTGAGGGCTCTTTCTCTTTGTAGGTATGACAAGCAAGTCAAGGGAAGGAAAATCAATTGGATGAAGGCTGGAATTTTGGAATTAATCAGTGTTTTGACTGTGAGCCCATACTACGCATTGAAACTTTGTAATTTTTTTATATCACTACAATACTATTGTATGAAAATTATATTTTTAGATTTTAATATTATGTGATTTTTCAATTTGCTCAAATAATAATAATAATAATTTTTATATATGTTTTTGTAACAAATTTTTTATAATTTTGTAAAAAATATTCTATTACAACTCTTTTGAAAGTAGTAACAAATTAAAAATCTGTTACAAATTTGTAATGGATTTGTCATGACTCTTCAATTACAAATTTTTAATGGCTATAGTCTGTTACAAATTTGAAATAGATTTATAACAAAAAATTTGTTAAAAAATTGTAACAAATGTGTAATAAATTCAATTTGTTAAAAAATTGTAACGAAAAATTATGTTGCTAACTTTGTAACAGATGTTATCCGTTATAAAATTGTAATGGATTTCTCCTCTTAGTTACTAAGCAATTTGTAATGGATTTGTAACATATTGTAAATTCGTTACAAATTAGTAACAGAATATTTGTTACAAAGCGGTTACAAAATTTGCAACGGAACTTTTATTTCCATTACAAAAAATTTGTAACCATTAAATTTTTAACAAAATATTTTCATTACAAATCCGTTACAAATGCCTTTTTGGTAATGGATTTTGCCGTTACAAAATAGAGTTTTTCTTATAGTGTATAAATTAGTTGAAAAATTTTAGCAATATTGGTAACTTAATAAAAATTTTAGCATAGACTTTATTTATAGGAATAAGTACAATTTTGATAATTGTGATTTTGTCTTTTGGCAAAATTAGTCCTGTAATTTTTTTTTTATTTTTAAGTACCATGTATTTCACATTTATTTACACTTTATAGTTGTGATGATCCAATATTTTAAATTATTAAAATTTAATTTGGGAAAAGCAGTGTTAATCATATTTTAAATTTTTATATATTATAAATTATTTGTGTGTAATTTAATTTTAGTGTGTATATGATTATTTATTTATTTATTGATATTATTATCATTATCGTTGTGAATAATATTTATTTATTTTTATTTTAAATATTTTATTACGTAGAGAAATTTATTTGGAAGTGATTATTATTATTATTATTATTATTATTATTATTATTATTATGTGTGTGTGGAAATTTTTTCTTTTCCTATTTTTTATATAAAAAAAAGGGATATATATTTTTTCGGAATTTTCTCTTTCCTTTCTTTTTTTCTTTTCCTTTCTTTTTTTTTTTCTTCTTTTTCTTCCTCCATTTCCTAGTTGTTCGTAGACCACCACCGTGAGCCACCATGCCTCACCATCACCTCCTCCCTATTCCTTATTCCTTCCACCGCCGTTAGGAGTCCTTTCCTCCCCTGTTTCCGTCAAGAAATAGAAGCAGTAGCAGCTTCATCACGTCGTTGGTAATGTTTCTAGTGGTTCCAGCTCACAATCCCAGGCTCTTTTGAATCCTCTTGTTCGAGCAAGTTTGTTCTTAGCTTGGTTCAAGCCTAGAACATCCAAATTGTGAGTTATCTTCAAGTTTTAGTTTTGGTCAATTTTAGTTTTTTTTTTTAGCTTAATTTCTTGTGTTTCAAGCTTGATGTCTTTAGAAATGTTGTTGTGTGTAGCTTAAGCTATTCAAATATATATATATATATATATATATATTTTTTTTTTTTTTTTTTTTTTTTTTTGAATTATTTTGATTTTTGGTGTTTTGAGTTTTCCAATGAGTCACTATTTCGATGACCCTCGCCGGAAAATATTTTTATTGTTAATAAAATTTTTGGATTATTTGGATGATAGTTTGTGTAGGAAGTATTTTGAAATTATGATCCGATTAATTACTACGAATTTTTAAAGGTTTACGTCAAAAAATTATTTTTTGGAAAAATTAATATAAATTGGTAAATTTGGTGTTTTAATTGAAATTATTGTTAATTAGTATGATTTGAATAATTTTGGAATAATAATTAGTATTAAAATAATTTTTGCGAATTAATTACTATTTTTATCTAATTAATAATAATTTTCGGAATTATATTCAAATAATAATTTTATTTATTGTTTTTGTGATTAAATGAATTTTTCAATGTTTTTATTACATATTTGAACTATTTAAATAATTATTTGTGAATTTTACCATTTAATTTTGAATAATTGAAAAATGGATTTTTATTAATATTATATAATTTATTTGAGATTTATTAATTAATTTGACAAAAACATAATTAGCTTTAAGGTATTTATTATTTAAATAACTTGAATTGATGTATTTTATGGATTTTTATGGATTTTAATGATTTTTATTATATTATTATTAAATATTGATTTAATTGAGAATAATGTTTCTCGGTTGGAAAATTGTGTAGTTCGGGATCCCAACTTGAGGTGTTGTGCTGTTGAGTGTTATTGAAGTGTGTTTGCTTAGAAGATCGGCTCTACTTTCAGTAGAGAGACTTTCATTTTACAGAGAAGATTGTCAAATTTTCGATAGAATTCTCTTAAAATGTGATGTCGGGTCAATCCTAAGTTTTTAAATTGTGGTCGAGTCGTGTCTTAGATCGAGTTTTTCTTTAGAATTCCTAAAAGTGTAAAGTTAGGGATTTATTTTGATATTGTTATTATTATTATATTTTTATATAGTTGCGCCGAAACCGAGACCTATCGGATCAGGCCAGTCTACTTTGTTTAGAGGAGCACAAAACTATGAGTTATTATTTTATATATACATTGAATGTAGAATACATAATTATGGGCATCCATGTTTTCATAATGTATTTAAATATGAATTATTTTATTAAATGATTATGTATATGTTGGTATACTTTTAGTATATTTTGGTATATATGTGACATATATGCTTAGTATATTCTTAGAATATATTCGGTATATTTTTTGTATATATTCAACATATATTTTTGGTATACAATTGGTATATATTCCATATATGTTGGGTATATGTTGGTATATAAGTGGTATATTTCTTTAAAAATGGATGCTATCATGTTTGAATTATGCATGTTGTTATTTTTAATAATTATACGATTTATTTGAAGGATATCAGTGGAATGTGCTACCTAGTGGGCTGCACTAGGACTGTGTACATACCAGTGCGTTAGATTTTAGGGTTGAGATTATGAAATTATTTGATGTGAGACTTGATTATTCGATTGTTAAGAATTGTGGTATGAGAGTAATGTGATTGCGGGAGCTCGATTGACCTAGTATCTTGGGGCCAATCACATTGACAGTGAGATTGCGAAAGCTCAACTGACTTAGTATCTTGTGGCCAATCTATTGTCCAAAAATGAAAAAGAGAATTATTTTAGAATTAAGTAAGCCTATTGGCTAGTGAGACATAATGATTGAGGTTGCATAATAGTTTAGGGTTTTGCTTGATCCTTCACTCAAATAAATTTGTCTGCATTTATTATTATATAAAAGTGGATTTTAGCATCTGTATGAAATGTCTATATATATATATATATATATATTGATATATGACTGTATATGACCTTAGATTGTATGTATATATATTATAATAATTTACTCAGTGAGATATGATTCCCCTCAATAATTTTTTTATAGGATCTTCTTCTTCTTCGGACCTCCCTTGTAGTACTATACGCCAGTTTTCTTCAGTCCCGACTAGATTATATAAATTTTATATATGAACTCTTATTTGTATTCTAGAAACTGTAGTAGTAGTGTTATTGTGATAGAAGTGTGTTGTATTGGTTTGAGATTTATATCCGAATCTTATATGAAATATTTTTATTATGTATGATATAAAGATTTATTTTTATATTAAATAAAGTTTTAATTATGGTGTATTTTTATATTATTATTGCATGTGTTTTTATTTTTAAGGTTTGTTACGGGTTCCAAATTCGAAAGAATTCTCGTTCCCTAGTGCCAGGTATAACTCTCCGGTTTGGATCGTGACAATAGTACCCATTTAATTAATATCATCATTATTTTATGAGAAAAATTAATATAATATTAAATTTCAATTATAAATTTATTCTATATATAATTTACTATCAATCTAACTAATTTGTTATTTTTAAAAATATTGTAAATTTATTTTAAAAATCATTTCTTTTTATTCATAATTTAATTAAAAATATAGATCTAAATTTGATTTTTTTGTGAGTTTATTGTAATTAGTTGAATAATATATTACTTATTATATTATTTTAACATTGAAAATGCATATTATTTTTATATTAAAATATACATTTTAAATAATATTTATTAAAAGGGTACTAAAGTATAAAAAATGTGAAACGCATGGAAGACAATTTTAACTTAAAAGCCCAAAAAAAAAAATCACAAGGCTGATTTTGCAAAAAGGTAAAAGTACAAAGATCAAAATAGTACTTATCCCTAATTTATATTTTATTAAAAAGTTATTAAAATAATATAGTTGTGATATATGTGCACATATATTAAATATGATTAAAATATTCATAACTTCAACTAAATGAGTATTTTAATTTAAAATCTAGAAGATGCCAAACGTATATTCTACAAGGAGTCAAGGACTATAAGTATCTAATAGAAGGATTAAATCCATATTTTACTAATCTAACTAGTCTAAAATGATCATCCAGTCACAGGACCAGAATATAAATATACATGTCTATGGAAAAAGGACTCAAATATTTGTATTCACCCAAACTTAAATTATATGTAATTGTTTTACTTTATTGCAGATAATATATACATCAATGGTAATTAAATAAAATTTAATAAGATAATAAAATTTAATTCTATTTGTACAAATATAAATAAAAATATCGAAAAAGAACTTTAACGTACGAATTAAAAAATTCAGTTAGAAGACAATTTTACGGCTATTAGAAATGGAAGATATATGTATAAAAAGAGAAAATTGAATTGTAGGTTTGTGCCTGAAGCTCTTTGTCACTGAAACAATTGTTTCCTTTGCTCTGCCATCTCTCTCATGATAGTAGTCCTCCTTGCCAAACGATAACAGAACCTTTCTCTTTCTTATGGTAGCAACAACCACACGAGCCAAGTCTGTGAATGGGCTTTCTTCTGGCTTATCATGTCGATAAAATTTAGGAATTTTTATATTAATGAACTAAAAATTTAAAAAACTTTCAAAAAAACATTGACCGCAAGAACTTTTAAAAATAATTTTTAAAATTAATTCTTTTAAATATAATTTATTTTCTTTACCACATTTGTTTTTAGGGTGTCTTTTTTTTCAATATATTTTTTTCTTTTTTTCTGATTTTTTCAACTCTTTTTTTTTACTTTATATTTTTTTCATTATTTTATTTGTTTTTTAATAATTTTTTTATATTGTTTTTATTTATTTTTTCTCACTTTATCTATTTTTTTCAACATTTTTTTTTTCAACATTTTTTTCTATTTTTATAATACTATATTTATCTTTTTTTTTTCAACATTTATTTCTAATGTATTCATTTTTTTTTTTTTCAACTTTTTTTGGTCAACATTTTTTTTAATTTTTAAGGTATTGTCTTCATTTTATTCTTAACTTTTCTTTATATATATATATATATATATATATATATATATATATATATATATATATATATATATATTCTCTTAAAATCTTTCTTTTTTAAAATGAATAATTACGAATTAAACATCTTCAATTGTTGTAACAATAATAAATAAACAAAATTTTCTACTTTTATATTTCTAAAGAATAAGGATTTTATTTTTTTATTTTAACTTGTTTATTAAAATAAAATGTCTAACAACTTCTTTTAAAAAAAATTACTTGATATTTATTAATTATCAATATGTAACAAGTTTACAATCCTTACGATATATCTGTAATATCAACAAAAAAAATCCAAAAAAAAAAAAAATCAACATACCAAAACAACCAAAAAAACACTTAAAAACAACAATTGAAACAACAAAACAGCACAAATTAACAAAAAATTATGTTGATTGTTAGTTGTTGATTACTATTTTTTTTACTATTTTTTAAATTATTTTTTCATTATTAATGACAAAATTAAGGCCATAAATAAAATTTTTACTTTTATTAGTATTAATGATAAAAATAATAATTTTTTATGTATCTCATAATATTTATTGTTATTTTTTTATTTTTTTAAAAAAATCAAGAAATATAAATAAAGAAAAATAACAAAAACAATTGAAACCTACAACTAAAATAACAAAAATAAACTAAAACGAACAAAAACAACAAAATTTTATAGCTGTTGATTTTTGTTTTTTTTCAATTTTTTCATCATTAATAATAAAATTAAGACCATAAATATAATTTTTACTTTTATTAGTATAAATAATAAAATAATAATTTATTTGATATATTTCATAATTTTTTTGTTATTTTTATTAAAAAAAATAATTATTGAATACTATGTGTAATTTTTATTTTAATTAGTTTAATTTCTAAATTCTTAATAATTATGAAAAAAATAATTATCAAAAACTATAGGTAATTTTTTATTTAATTAGCTTAATTTTTATATACTAAATAATAGTAAATTTCGAAATAAAAAATTTGTTATTTAGAATATAAAATTAAATTATTTAAAATATACAAATCAAATAAATACATATAATCAACCTAAATAAAATATGCCTTCAAAAATAATAAATTTAAAAAAAAATTATGGGAAAAAATGAAAAAAAAAAAGATGAAAATAGAAAAACACGAAAATTGTCGATGTTGGAATCAACTTTTAAAAATAGACCAAATCAAAGATAAAAAATAAAAAGGAAAAAGTTAAAACTGGAAAAAAAAATGTGCCCAACCAGCAATGACATAAGTGTCGTTAACTGGCCTATGAAATGGTATGTCCTCTAAAATTTGTTGCAAGACAAACCCCAAATCCAAGTGCCCAACTGATACTGTCCTCAATATAGACAATGGCTGTAGCACCAACAACAGAAGAAGAATAAAGGGTGAAGAAAAACCAATTGAAGAAAGTGTTCTGATCCTTAGTGTTATTGAATTGGTTTGCACCCATTGTTGCTAAAGTATATCGAGATCGTCCAAAGCCTAGAGATGCCAGAACCAAGGATCCATATAGTATTGTATAATGGAATTTTGTGGAGCGCGACATAAACTTGATCCTATTTCACATGGTGTTGGCCTCAAGGGGTGAAGCACTGCAGTTAAAACCAAAAGCACCAGTCCCTGCGTGTTTAAACAATAATCACTTTTTTTTCCCCTCAAATATGGCCTAATCAGACATTTAACTGCTGTGCAATTAATTCAGAATTTTTTATCTACTCCATGTGTATTTTGTGAAGCACATAAACATGTAACTACTAAACTAATAATTCGGATTTTTTGAAGTACATAAACATGTAACGACTGAACTATTAATTCGAAATTTTCTTTGCCTATTATGAGTAAATTTTTTGACATATAAAAACATATACAAACAAGTAACTACTAACTATTAATTCAGAAAAAAAATTTTCTACTCGAAATACATTTTATGACACGCACTACTAGAAAATTAAGTTTTAGCGAGAGAAAATTTCGTCACTAAAAGTACATTTTCCGTCATTAAAAATTTTTAGTGACGAGAAAATTACCGTCATGAACAGTCATTATAGGCTTCGTAGTTAAAAGTAAATAGTGACCGAAACAAGAATCCCGTCGTGAAAACAAATAATGATGGGATGGTGTCCCATCGCTATAAACTCTCAATAGCGATGTAGTTTTCCGTCGTTGAAAAGTATTTTTCTATTGTTATAAGTCTTCAATAATAAGAGTTATTCCCGTCATTAAAAGTTATTTCTCCTATCATTAAAAAGCTAAAATAATGATATCATGTCCCGTCATTAAAAGATATTTCTTCTGTCATTAAAAATATTATAATAACAACAATTTTGTTTCATCACTATTAAGTAAATTATATTGTCATAATATGTATTAATAACGATGACAATTTCTATCATTATATCTTTCAGTATCCTATCATTACATTTTGTAACTATTCATCCATTATTTAATATTTAACAATAATATAAAAATTGATTTATATATATGAAAATAATAAATCATATATAGAATTAAAAGTTACCGCACATTGAGAACCATGCTAATATATTAATTAAAATATAATAACAATATTAATTGTTAAAGTATTAAATAGAAGTAAATCCAAAAACTTGTTCATGATCTAATTCTATGTCAATATCTTCCAAAATATTGTCCCAAAAACTAATCACAACCTAACACTAGTTGTTAAATGGCTTGTGCAAAGTTAAAGCCAATTGTATCTCCAACTACCTACAAAACAATAAAAAAGCATATATATCAATAAAACTAAATAATGTAAATTTATTAATAGTAATAAAATTACCTGTGTATTATGAACAAAAAGTTGCCAAAATATATCCATGTGTGTCCACTATCTTTAAACATTATCCTGTAATAAAGTTAAGTTAACGCTTTCAAGATTATTGACAGTAATTAAACTATAATCAATTTACTTTAGAAACCTGAAAAATAATGTCCTAAACTTTAATCATATCAATAATTCAGCCTGTTAAAATTAAGGAAGAACAATAAATCAGCTATATATATATAATTTGAAAAATTAAGCGTAATTCCAATAATTCTACCATATTTATCTATCAAGATCGCTATAGCATACAATCTCTGTCACTTCATAATCTTACATCTTGATGGTGAAGAGGATAAAGGATCCAATAAACATAACACATGTAAAATTTAAAGGGAATTTCATATTGTCCCTCTAAGATAGAGCTCATCATTAACACAAGAATTTTATTTACATTTTTTTTCCATAGCTATCTTGGACTGACAAATAATTGATAGATTGATAGAGAATTATACTATGAGTATGAGTATGTATAAATGTGCAATTAGATAAAAAATAAAGGATGAATTAAAATTATTAGCTCAACCACAATAATAAATCAATGAAAAAGAGTACTACAGGAGAGAACTAAATGAGTACACATGTCCAACAGGTATACCTTATTAGGTTAGGTCATATAAGATAGAATTAGACTAGACATAATACTTCAAAAACCCACAAAATGCCATAAACTAGCAAACACTCAAACCAAAAATATAAAAAGCTTAAAAGGGTCTAAAAACGGCAAAAGAAGGATCAAAACAAGAAAACCTCATGCCCCTTTTGTTCAAGACCCAGCCTCACCTTACTTTAATACATATCCCACCCCCCCCCTGGTATATGGGAGAGTCAGGACATAAGGCCTGTCAATTCTACTCACTTGTAAAAAATAAATCTACTTCTTGTAGAGGACATAACAATATAATATCAAGCACAATATTTATATATTGATCAGGTTAGAGAAAGAATTAATAATTATGTATCATTTTTCTTGTTCTTAAATTGGGTATCTTTCTTTGGATATGATCTGTAAAGAAAAGAGTGACTAGTATAAGGTAGGCAAAATGTCACCTACAAGCACATGGACTTTTGCACTTTCAATCAAAATCAAACTATATATGATGATAGAAAGTCCCACTATCCCAACCTTGACAGTTAAGAAATCTTCATAGTAATATTATCAAGCAACTACAACCTTAGTATTCTACTCCCTTTTCTAGTCTCCTAATAGGATTCTTAAGGCATAAATTAAGTTCTGCCTAATACATCATAAACCTAAATATATCATTCAATGCAAGTACAAACAGCTCTAAGCTTTGAACAGTTAGAAGAAAAGGGGTAAAAAAGAATTCTTAATAGAAGAAATTTCACTTGTAACTAAGATGTACTATTGCATTAGATTTTCCTGCCTCAATATGCAGCTTAATTTTAAGTATACAAAAACATAGTGATTTTGTAAGAAGGAAATTGACATTACAATATAATAATATGATAAAAAAAAGTTGCATATGGTGTATCCATGTCCACCTTGTCTCTTGTCAATACAACAATGACATGGAAATAATGCTCCAATCAACTATAAAGTACTTCTCTTCTACAAATCCATCACAAAACAGTATGAAGCAGGGATTAAATGTTAATGATCCCTAATCTTATGTTGTCCTAAAGGTTCCTTTTCACTAGAAGCATTAAATTCTCTAAAATTAAATCCTTGATTGATTAAGATTAGGTTAGAATTTCTATCTAGGCATCCTCCAATATCAAAATTTTCTATTCTTCATAACCTAATTAACTATAAGACAAGAAAAGTATAATATAGTGAAAAATCAAAACATGGTTAGTGTCATGGATAGATGGAGAGGATGCACTTGGGATAGGAGAAGGCTGTTGTGGAAAACAATGTTCAATCTTTTCCAATCTACCTTCAATTCCTTCAATTCATTTTTTAAGAATTTGGTTTTCTTCTTCTTTTTCATAAAGCTTTGCTTGTAGCTCATCAATTTTTGTTTTTCTAAGATCATTGAAATGCTTCCTTTTCATTCCACCCTCATAGCAAAAAACATGACTATGACATTGAAGTCCAAAACACTTTTCAATCACCTCTAAATTTGAGAGTTCTAGTTCAGCTTGCAAAGTCTCTAAAATTTTAGCATATAAAAATGGAATCCACATTAGATTTATGCACAAGGATATTCTTACATAAAACATGAATAAATGATGAAGTAATAAATCATACATATTTTTGTTCACTTTCAGGCTCGATAAACTTTCCTCCTTTTTGCCGAGTCTCCAGAAAAAGTGTTGTAACATCAGGTGGTTGACCATCTTTTCCTCCCTTTAATAACCAAATATATTTGCAAAAAATATAAGTTATTTTCCTTTATCTTAGTTTCCCTATTTAAAAGGAAAAATTTAATGAAATAACATTAATTCATCTTACCAATTCATAAATGAGCTCTCTATGCGGCTTGCTACCCATACAGGGAGGCATTTTAGAGTTAACTTTGTTGCGAGAGTTTTGATCACTTGATTTCTATGCAAAGTTTATTCATGTTATTATCATTTTAGAATTATAATAAAGAAGCATATAATCATGATAAAAATATTAAATCATTACCTGGAACATTTATTTTGTTACAAGATTATACTTGAAACTTCTCCATTAAAAAGTGTTTTGTTACAAGCCATTCCCAATCTTCCTTTTCTATATCTAGCAATTTGTTCTTTAACGTTCAGCTACATTTTGCAATGCCTCACCAATTTTGTATACAAACTAGACCTCCAATTTGACCACAAGAAATCCATATGTTCCAAGGTAGGCTCACGATACAAGTCAATGTCAGGGTGTTCAAATTTATCCTACAAGTTAAACACATATCAATTTTGAAAATACATATAATAATATGAATTATTAAAGAACTAATTTATTCAATAACTAATTTAAAAAACATCTAATTATCATTGAAAGAAGAAACAACTACACTATAAAGATTCAATAAGTAATAATACCTTAACAACTGCCCCCATGTGATCTTTCTCTATTTTCTCAAATTCTTTCAATGACTTGACTTGTGTACGACAAATATTATAGTCACACACAATTTTTCCCAAGTGTCTTGACCATAAATTTGATTATCTCCCACCACACGATTGTTGTAAAATATTATTGGAAGTTTTTCTCCATCTTTAAGAGCAGGAACTTTCTTGTTCTTATTTCTTCCTTGAACATTTTTTTGGTTTCGAGTATTTCTTGCACATGTAAGAATTTAATAATAAGAGTTAATATTACAATAAAATAAGACAACTATGAAATAAAGGTTTTTTTTTCACTTTTTACTTACTTTCAACTATTTTTTCTGATATAACAAATGTCAGTTCACTCGATGTACCATCTTGAGCCAAAGGAGTATACTTTGCAATAATGTAGTATCCAACTACTTCTAAAGGTAATCGAAAATTCTAAACAAAAGAAGTCGATTATTTAACAATATTATACAGAAAAGTTGCAATTCAAATATATATGTATATAGAGAGTACTAATGAAATTGAATTCATGTGCTTTACACATTACTTGCCTTTTCGATACTAGATACACCTATCTCTTGAAGACCATTTGAAACATTTAGCATTGTAGAAGATGTTTTATACCATTGAACTAAACTTGCTTCTTCAGTCCCTTCAGTAACTACACTAGTTATAGTTATAGTTTTGTCTTTTTTTAGATCATCACATATCTTCATATTTGTTATTATTGGGGGAGCTGGAATAATTAAACATATAAAGAGATATATAACTTGAATGAATTAAATTTGATGCATGTGAACTCTTAGAGAACATTTAATATCAGAATAAAACATAACACAAGTAAATGACATAATGTACAACAATAATAAAAAGGAAGACTAAGAAAGTCACATTTAATATAAAATTTCAATAGCTAGTATATTGTGACATTGTCTTTTATATATAGTCTTTTAAATAATGTTGTCCTTTACTACACATTTAATTTGCCATCTTTCTATGCCTCATTTTCATTTAGTCTTACATGAAAACATTAACCAACGTTTTGTTATAAACAATATAAAAATATATTTTTTATTCTTTTACCCGTTTTATAAAAAAACCTAAAGTCAATTAATTCTAAGATTTAATTTTGATTATAAAAATTAAAATAAAATTGAGTAAGGATGCATAAATAAGCCATTTTTGTAGCATATGATATTTACAAACATTTCAAATGGCTATATATATATATATATATATATATATATATATATATATATATATATATGGATTTTGATCAAAATCCAACATATCTATACAAACATTAATAAGTGTACAGCAGACTAAACAAAGAAAATAGAATCCGAAGATAACAAGTAATAATGGTTTTATATGGATGAGAGAGTAGTGGTGGGTATTTTGTAAAAGAGCCCTTTTTTAATTATGTGGAAATCAGAGACAACAACTTATCACCATGCTGAATTTAGGAAATTTATCATTACCCTTTCATGAATATATATAGTTTATAACAAAAGGGTGGATCATTTATAATTTAATATGTAATGCATGCTAATGCATAGATATGTTGAATTTTGATCAAAATCCCTATATATGCCCTTTTTTTTTTAATATCATATGCTACAAAAATGGCTTATTTATGCATCATTACTCAATTTGATTTTAATTTTTATAATCAAAATTAAATCATATAATTGACTAGCTTTTTTTATAAAAAGGGTGGATCATTTATAAGTTAATATGTTATATCATTAATTTATTTTTTTTGGTATATATATATACGTGGATTTTATAGTTATAAGTTGTTCTTCTCAACACATGATGTAGCTAAGCAAATAAAAATTAAATGTACCTTGATGTAGCTCAGAATATGGCATTCTAAAAAGTACAGGTTGTTCTGCTCTATCTTCCTCAACATATACATGGATATCCTTTAAACCTGTATGCTCCTTAAACATAGCATAGACATCACTATCTTGTCTTAATTGTTTCCCATTCCTATACACAATCTTCACACCGATTGAACTAATGTCTATAAACCTTTGACATATACCAAAAATGTTAATAAAAGAGGTGTGGTCTTGTTCAAAGTCCTCTTCATGTTGCAATTCACCAAAATGAACCACAAGATGGTGAGACGTTCCACTTAAAAATAAAAGAATTTAGTTTCATCATAATTGAAAATATTATAATTTAATGAACACATTATATACTACCTGCAAATAAAAGAGAGGAATTTGTAGTACTAATGTTCCGTTCTCCAAATGGTTGATATGATCTGAACCCTTTTCCATGTTCCCTTCCTATTGTACTCAAAGCTATATACCTATTAGACTTGGAAAAGTGTCCCTTTCTTGACCCTAAAATTTTTGTCATTTACCTGCAAAAATTACAAGATATTTATGCAATTCTTATATTGAAATAAATTCATACAAACTATGAACATCCATAAATATTGAAAACATGTGACCTAAATGAAATTAAATCATATATACAAGCTAAATATACAGATTACTCATTCATAAAAAAAAATGAAAAAATAAAAAAAATTAATAGGCCTACCACCTATTTTCCTTTTCTTTTCAGTATTTGCCACTTTTACCATTATTGGTTCTTGATCTTTTTCTGCTTCAATTGATTTCAGTATCTTCTTCTATTGAAAATGGATTGCCCACTTCAATATTGAATGAATGCTTTTGTTGATATGCTTTACCAACATCATCATCCCCACTCAAAATATCATCCATTACCATTGGAACATCATATGAATCACGAGTCTGAGTTTTTAAAACAACATGCCAACCTTTATTCTTGGTGTCGATGGCATAAAAGACTTGAGATGCTTAGTTTGCCAAAACAAAAGGCTCATTAGTTTTTAATAGACGTTGACTATTAATAGAAGTGAAACCATATTCATCTACTTTAATCCCTTTCTCTACATCATGAACATCAAACCATTTGCAACTAAACAACACCACACGTCCACCACCAATATATTATAACTCGATAATTTTAGTTAAAACTCTATAGTAATCTAGATTTTTCATTTCTAAACCAGTGTTTCCATTCACAACTATACCAGAATTATGTGTGATATGTCTTCTTTCATGATTTTCAAAATGAAACCGATATCCATTAATAAGATAACCATTAAAATATGAAACTGATTGAAAAGGACCACGAGATAATGAGAGTAAATCCTCCATTTTTTTTATGATTATCTTGTTCATCCAGCCTTGCAACCTATAAAACTTAAAGCATTAACTATTTTAACTTTCATTCATAGCCATTTTAACACCACATGAATTTACATAATAAGGATACATTATAACTTTCTCTAGTTTTAAACCATCTAATAAAGCTCATATTCCAATTAGCATTAAATACCCGTGGCATCTCATCTTGAATTTGAGAATATTCTCTACATGATATCATATAGGTGTTATAAAATTAAATTTTCAAGATTTAAATAAAAGAAGAATGAAAATAATAATTAAGATATGTATCTTACTCTAGATATGGTTGAACTTCCTCACAGTTCTTTAAAACATATATATGAGCTTGTTCCCACTCACTATTATGTAGATGACGAATGGAATGAGATCCTAATGCTCCACCAGATTGAGAAAAAACTAATATCTCTCTTTTGAACTCATTACCACCACCATCATGATTATGCTTAAGGCGATTAAACTTAGTTTCCATTCCTTTCAAATACCTAGAGCAAAGTGTCATACACTCTTTTGCAATGTAACCCTCTGCGATTGAACCCTCGGGATGTGCCATATTATGAATGAGTTTCTTTAGTTCATGTAGATCTCGCTCAATTGGATACATCCATCGATATTGGATAGGGCCAGCAATTTTAGCCTCATCAACCAAATGAATAGGCAAATGCTCCATTACATCAAAAAAAAAGGAGGAAATGTTCGTTCTAACTTATAAAGGGTTATGGCAATTTGAGCTTCGATCTGCTCTAATTCATCTAATTTTAATGTCCTTGCACCCAAAATTTTAAAGAATAAAGAAAGCTCATTGAGTGGTTCAGTCACATTTTTAGGAAGAAGACCACGTATAGCAAGAGGAAGCAAGTGTTGTAGAAAAACATGACATCATGGCTTTTTAGACCTGAAATCTTACATTCTTTCACATTTACACATTGTGAGATATTATATGAAAATCCATCATGAACTTTTAATTGCTTTAAGAACATGCAGAATGCATTCTTTTCTTTAGGAGAAAATGTATAACATGCAGCAGGCAACTCTAATTTGTCCCCTTCTCTTTTTGGGTGCAACTCTGGTCTTATATTCATTTCTTCTAAGTCAAGATGAGTTTGAACATTTCCTTGGTCTTTCCCTTAATGTTCATAATTGTTCCAAGCACATTATCACATATATTTTTTTCAATGTGCATAACATCCAAATTATGTCGCAACAAAAGGCTGCTCCAATATGGAAGTTTATAAAATATGTTTTTTTTATTCCAACTATCCCCTCTAGCATCATGTGAAATTTTTTTTCTTTTTACCAGCAGCATTAGTCAAGGTGATCCCTTCAAGGTCATTTACTTGAATAAGTATATCATCACCAGAGAGTGGTTTTGGAGGTTTTCCCTACTCCTTAAAGCCATCAAAAGAATTCTTTTCATTCCGCCATTTGTGGTTCATAGGAAGATAACGTCGATGACCCATAAAGCATTGCTTTTTACCATTATTTAACCTAAAGGAGAAAGTTTCCTTATTACAATAAGGACAAGCCATTTTGCCCTTAGTACTCTAACCTGACAAGTTTCCATATGTAGGAAAATCATTAATAGTCCATAATACAGCTGCATGCAATTGGAAATTTTTTTGACTTGATGCATCATATGTTTCAATACCCACTTCCCATAACTCTTTAAGTTCTTCAATTAAAGGTTGAAGATAGACATCAATAGCATCTTTAGGACCTTCTGGACCCAGTATTAGCGTTGATAGAATCAAATTAGATTCTTTCATGCACATCCATGGAGGCAAGTTATAAGGAATGAGTATTACTGGCCAGATACTATAAGAAGTTTTAGAATGGGTAAATGGTTGAAACCCGTCACTTGCAAGACCAAGCCTTACATTACGAGGCTCTATGGCAAAGTTTTTATGCAATTCATCAAAAGATTTCCATGCCAATGAATCAGTCGGGTGCCTCATTACTCCATCACTAACCCTTTTGTTATAATGCCAAGTCATCAGAGAAGATGTCTTAATAGACATGAATAACCTTTGAAGCCTTGATTTTAAAGGAAAGTATCATAATGTTTTTTTTGGTATTTTCTTACCATTTCTTCCAACCTTAGCTTCTCCATTGTGTTTATCATCTTTCCATCTGGAAGCACCACATATGTTGCAAAATTAAGACTTCTTTTGTTCCTTCCAATACAACATACAATTATTAACACAAGCATCAATTTTCTTATAAGAGAGACCAAGATCTTTAATGATCTTTTTAGTCTCATAATAGGAGCTGGGCAAAGTTGAATCATTGGGAAGCATTTCATCTTTCAAATATTGCAGTAACATGCTAAACAATTCATTACTCCAATGACCGAGGCTCTTAATGTGTAACAATTTTATTAGTGAGGACAATTTTGAACACCTAGAACCTTGATACAATGGTTGTCCTGAGTCTTTTAACAACCTATAAAATTTCTTTGCTTCATCATTAGGCACTTTTATTTTCTCAACTTCACTTGAAGGACTATCATCTGCTTCATTAAGGCAACAAGTCCCCTATAATCTCTTCAATCTCATCTTCAATTTTATCTTTTTCTATTTCATCATTTTCTTCATTATCATATTCAAATTCACCTAACTTTTCTCTATGGTGATACCAAAAGGTATAACTTTCTAGTATTCCATGAGCAATTAAGTGTGATTTAACCATTTTATAACTTCTTGAATATGTGTTAAAGCATTTGACACATGGACATCGAATTTCATTTGCTCCAGTTTTCATCAAAGCATAACTTAAAAATTGTTCAACACCATTAAGATAATCTTCACTAAGTTGGGAATTACCAAGATTCATCCATGACTTATCAAGTGCCATTATAACACCAAAATACTTTCACAAAACTGAAAATTCCAAAATCAAAATGTAAGTTATATGTCTCACATGCTTCAATAGAACTAGAAATAGGAAGCCATAGTCCCTACGACATAGTAATAATCAGACTAGATAGTAAAATCAATATTATTGCCTTGTGTTTTATTAATCTTATGTAAAGTTTTAATCATGAAAAAAATCAAATCAATATGTCATTTTTAGTACAATATATTAAATACACATAAATGAAAAAAATGTCCATATGAGCGGCTAAAAGGAGTAATAAGAAAATAAATCAAAGATAATGCATAGCAAATTTAATTAAGCATGAAATGAAAAAGGAACAAGAGCATTTTTAAACTTTCCTTGATAATATAATAGCGAAAAGTAACTATAATCTATATCAATTAATATTAAATACAAGACAAGAAAGGTTACAGCATAGAGAACATAGAAAAAAATCAAAATAAATTAATATTACTTACTTGATAGTTGAATGTGAAGGACAAATGATTTAGAGTTGTAGGGCAGAGATAGAGCATGAAGAGATATATTAGGTATTTGCTTCATAATACTCCCAACTGCACTACAAAAAATAAAAAATAAAAAAATAAAAAAATTAGTTCATTTTAATATTAGCAATAAAAGAATATCGATCAACCATTATAACAAAAGTTATAGTAGGATTAGAGACTTGGTATATAACAAGTGAGAGAGAATAATTGAAGAAAGATCAATCAACAATCTTGTACATAATATACTATTATGCAACTTTCTCTTTATATATATGTGATAATTCTTAAAATTATTATTCAATTTGGAAACATTGTTATTTTTTTCCATTCTCTTAGAAATCAAATAATAATAGTAGGTTATAAATAACATTTTCACATAGCAATGAAAGATCAAAATATAACTATAGAGAAAAAAACATAGCCAAAATAATAGTCATTCTTATCTTAAATGCAGATTGCTTACAAAACAAACTAAAAAACAAAGCATAACTAAAGTTACAAGTATCATATTAACATGGTGGAATGGAAAAAGAAATGAATGAGCTTTAGGAAAAAAGACTTTAATTTGTATATGAAACTCAATGTTTGAATTTGCACTAATAGTAAATAGAATAAGTTAATGGCAATGTCTCAGAATGTCACACCCTAGACCTAAGAGTGAATAACTTGTTCCAAATAATTTAAAATGGTTTGATTCTTTTTCATAAAATACCTAGACATATAAATCTAAAACATATATAAAAACTAGCAAACATTATGTACTACACAATAAATGGTGAAGTTCTAAAATCATACATCTGTTATGCACAAAAATAGTTTGAGCAGGTCTCGTTCAGTTTCAAATTTATCTATTTATACAAGACTAATTGAAGAAAAAATTTATAGGCACTTAGTAAACATATAATGGAACAAAACTTATGTTCAACACTTTGCCTAAATCAGCTTCTATGGTGATCAAACAAAGTGCATAATGTTGAACTACCTGCAGGATTCATATTCTGGATCAATCCCACTTGACGAGGGATTGCTCCTTACACACATCAAATCTCATAAAATCCTTCTATAATGTTTTAGATAACATATAAAACCTACAAAAGTCATGTTCTCAACTTTTCCAAATTAAGCTTCTATAGGCAATAAAATGAGGGTGCAAAATTCAGTCTAAAGCATATTTCAACCACTTTAATCAAGGTCATTATAATCATTTGCACACAATTCATACAAGCTTATTAGTTCACTATTTTAAGATTAAAAACAATAATAAAATTACAAAATTACTAATTAAGAACTTTGAATATCAAAATTAGGTTACCAGTCACTTGCTACTAAAAATGCTATCACCATTTAAGCCTTAATACGGTAATAAAAATACTAATCAAAATCCTTAAAATGAACTGGTTATATATTTTTGTTTAGAATTTCTTCATAAGGATAGTGTACAAATTATGTTATTTAATCACCGAGGTCAGCAATGAGTACTAATTAACTAGATAATTGCTTTATAGCAACTAGGCTCTAACTAAGTAACTTCTATACATAACAGAAAATTTAGTAAAAAAACAAACTTTAAAGAAAAAAAAAGGAATATTGGGGACAAATTGCATGAGACCTTTTTTAATAGAGCTATAAAATGCTCTCTTGTCTTGTTAGGCTTGTAGTCATAGAGAAGCTAACTCTACCTACTCTAACAAAATATTATTTTCATCTATAAAACCAATAATTTACATAATTAATTTCATATAATACATATTTATTAAAAACATCAATTAATTTTAAATAATGCAGAAAGAGCATGTGCTTCATTTTTATTAATTCAATTTGTCAACTTAAGTAAAATATCTCAACTTTGATCTAGAAAAAAATATTAAAAAAAAGTCTCATGCAACTTGTTCTAAAATTTTACTATATGATTGCTGGGTTTGGCACTTATGATTATTTAAAAAAAATCATCAACCATTATCTACTAGGCTGAAATTAGTTCTTGAATTATAAATTAACTTTAAAGATATATAGATTTATGGCTTATGTTATATGTTGAATGATAAATGTTAACAACAGCTGTTATGTGTATGAAATCACCATAACAAATCTTCACAAATTAAAATTTCTGTGGGCATGCATTCAAAGCTATAAAAATCCATACAATTAATTGTTTTGACTATCTATAACTCTTTCCTTCAAATTTTTGTGCTACTCACCATACTTTAATTAGATGAGAAAACCATCAAATTGCAAGTGGGTCTAAAATTCATTTCTATGTTTGTATAAATAATTATTCACTTTTCTTCAAAAAAAACAAATAAATAACTAATTATTCACTTGTTGTTTTACTAGCTATATTAATTAGTTACTTATCATATTTTAAAATAGTGATTATCTATGTTATCCACAGCTTAAATGTTGCATAAGCACAAAACATAGGAAAAACTCTATATAACTATTAATTACTATATAAATATATAATCAAGTTACTTGAGTATAATGAATATTGATACTATCTAGTATATCTATGCAAAATATGAATTAATTTTTTGGTGAAAAAATATTGCATATTGCAACTCCAAATGTGACTACAAGTGCAGTAAGGCACCAAAGTATAAGATGTGCATAAAGGCATGCAACACTTGTAGTAAGAGGTACCATTATGTACCACCTAGTACTTCTAACAACTGAGATGTCTGCCCTTGCTATGTCCACATGAAAACACATGGAGGTAGGCTCAAGTGTCTTTAAAAGCTATATGCATATCTATCTATATAGAGTAATATATTAGAATAAGACAATTATCATGTAGGATAATTCATGCAAGAAAAATTTATACAACACCTTGACCATGTCCTTGTCCTTGAGTGCATATTATAATTTTTTTTTTTCTAAGAATGGAGTAGCATTGTGGATGATTGCCTTTTTTTTTCCCATAGTTAATGCATTTCTTCTAAATGGGTTTAAATTACCAACTTATATTTATATATATATATGGATGATTGCTTTCATATTTGTTCTCTTCTTTAAATTTCTTTTCTTGGTCTAGCTCTAGTAAACAATATTTTCTTGAATTATATTTCTACTATCAGCTTTTTAGCATACACTTTTTCTTGAAACATTCAAATGTTATGGTAAAAAATAGAGGGTGTTCTGTATCCTGAATTGCATATTTTTTTCAAGAGCACAGGTCATAAAATGAAACTACAGGAATTTCATGTCTTGCAAATTCATGGTTGTAATAGTAACTACACAAACTCTCTTTTAATCACAGCATTTTGTCCTATTCTGCTTCATTATTGTAAATCTGTTAAAAATATATACAACTTTGATTTTTTTTTTGTTACTGTTGTAAAATGCTACTATCACACTTTTACTAATGAGAAAAAGAACTGCAATTGCAGATGGATTATTTCTCTAATAATGTAGTATTTGAAAGAAGCAAAACAGAATGATTGTAACGGGCTTCACTTATATCAAATTAATACATATATATATATATATATATATATATATATATATATATTATTAACGGAGTTTCATGAATCTAAAATTTCAAAAACAAAACAACATATTGAAACTAACAATAACTAAAACAATTTGAAATGGCTAAAAAAGAAAATATGTTAATGAAGTAGTACAAATATAGACAAAGCCCATAAGAAAAATAAAAGAAGAAAAGAGAAAACATCTTCACATTACCAACAATTTCTTAATGAGAGGCACATTTCCAGCATTAACATTGACAAACAAAGCAGTAACATTTTTTAATTTTTTATAACTTTAACATAAAGAAGGTTCTAACATGTGTAATTAGCAAATAAGGATGACTAACCTTGATTGTTTTAGAGAAGAATTGCAGCAATCTATAAGTCATTGAGGAAGAAGCAATTAAGAAAATTAAGATGAACCCTTGTCAGTTTAGCACAAAATAACATTTGCCTCAGTGATCTCACACAAATTGCACTGTATCTTCATCCTCTCTCTCTCTCAAATCCATGTTGCGAGATGGGAAAAATGGATTGAGTGTTATTGCTAACCCATTAGAAAATCAATTAAGAAATTTAATTAGAAAAAGTGGGTAATTTTTTTATCTGGGTAAGTGATAATTGAATAGAGAAAAATGGGGGATTAAGTAATGGTTAAGTGAAAGAGTAGGAAGGGTTTAGGAAGCGAGAGTGAGAAATGGAGTTTGAGTGGGTGAGATAAGTGGTCATTGGAATTTTTTTTATAAAAAAATATCTTTCATTTGGTGGGATAAGTTGGCGTTAGAAAATTTTACATAATAATGACCGCAATACATATCAATAACTAGGACAGTCAAATTCCCTCACCATTAGTTAACCCTTTAATGAGGCATTTTTTATACTCTTATTATAACTATGCTTTTAATGAGGGATTTTTTATACCCTCATTAATTTTTTGTCATTAAAACCTTATTTTCTTGTAGTGACATATACATGTGTGCTCAAATGTAAAATACTGCAGTATGTGTTACAAATCTAACTACTATTAAAATATGTCATGTTAATCCTTAAAGAAAGATTTAAGCCACAAGTACAATAGATTTTGGTTTATCTATAGTACAATTTGCTGTGTATGGCTCATATGTAGCAGTGGTTTATTGTGGGGTTACGGTTAGATGGATTAGGGGTGCGGGGGCAATGCCTTGTGATATGGTACGTGGGTGACTTTGTAATGTGAATTATACCTATTCTATTAAATATAAAGCATGTTTTTGTGACCCTAGGATGTGTTATGAACAATAACAAAACTCTAGCCACTCACTCCTAAGGACGTAAGCACATTGCCGAAACTCGTTAAATCTCTATGTCCATTTTTCTTTGTTATGTTTTCTTTCTTTACTCTTGTTATTTTTTATGTTATTTCACAATAAATGGTATCAGAACAGTTGCAATGGCTCTAAATTCTAGAGCAAAATTAGAAGTGGGGAAATTCGATGGAACCGATAACTTCGGATTATGGCAGACACGAGTAAAGGATTTATTGGCATTGCAAGGGATTTTAAAGGCACTGCATGCCAAGAAACCAAAAGGCATGGATGATCTTGATTAGGAGGAGTTACAATAGCAAGCAACAGGTACCATACGGCTATGCTTGGCAGATGAGATATGTACCAAGTTATGGACATTAAATCTCAAGGAGAGGTATGACAGAAACTGGAGAATCGGTATATGTCCAAATCACTTATAAACAAGTTGTATCTTAAGCAATTATTGTATAGGTTGAAGATGTAGGAGGGTTCAAATTTGGTACAACTTGTCAATGTCTTCAATTAGATAATCACGGATTTGGTTAGGGTTGATGTGAAGATTGATGACGAGGATAAAGTAATTATATTGTTGTGTTCTTTATTTCCATCCTACGAACACTTGGTGACTACCCTTACAAATGGAAAATAATCCATTAGGTTAGAGGAGATTATTGCAACATTATTGGCTCTTAACCAGAGGAAACAGAATGCAAGTGAAGAATCTCATGGTGAAGGATTGTTTATAAAAGGTAATCTGGATTGTGGTAGGGATGAGGTAGAGAAGGTTCTACAAAGGGGAAGTCTAGGTCAAAATCCAGAAGCACAAAAGCAGTTTAGTGCTTTAAGTGCAAGGAGTATGGACATATAAGGAAAGATTATCCAAAACAAAGAGGGCAGAATAACGATAAGAAGAATGATGACTTGTCAAAGTCAAAAAATGTGGTTCAAGATGATGATTCAAATTTTGGAGATGGGGATATGTTGTCAGTTGCAACATATTAGTTCATGGATTACTGGATTCTTGATTCAACATCATCTTATCATATGACACTTAACAAGGAGTGGTTCACATCATACATGTCAAGTTCCTTTGGTGTTGTCTATTTAGCTAATGATAAACCTTATGCTATTACTGGTATAAGAATAATTAAAGTTCAGATGCATGATGGTATTGTTAGGACTTTATGTGACATTAGGCATATACTAGACTTGAGAAAGAATATGATTTCCTTAGGCTCATTACATGCTAATGGATTTCAATATAAATCTTATATCGATAGGGAAATCATAAGAGTAACTAAGGTTATATTGACTGTGATGAAAGGGAAACAAATAACGGGGAATATTTATAAACTATTAGGGAATACTATTGCAGGTGGAGTTGCATCAGTTGTGTCAGATGATGATAGTAAAAAATTATGGCACATGTGTCTAGGTCACCTTAGTCAACCAACTGCACTAGCATATAGTACCTTTGCCATGTCTTCAATTTCTCTATTTGACTTCGAGCACTGATCTAAGGAAAGCCAGGAGTGACTTGCCAATGGAGTACTCACTAGTTTTGCACTGCTCATCCTAAATCTATCCAACACCTTCTCAGTATAGTTTTGCTGAGATAACCATAGATTTACAGAGCCCCTATCCTTGTGAATCTCCACTCCAAGGATTTTCTTTGCAGCACTTAAATCCTTCATGTTAAACTCTTTCCCTATAATTTCTTTCAACTCAATAACATCATGCTAACTCTTAGCAACACTAAGTATATCATCAACATACAGTAATAGAAAAATAAAAGAACCATCATTAAGGCTTTTAATATAAACACAACAATCATACTCATAATGCTTATAGCCAATTTAAATCATGTAGGAATCAAATCTCTTGTACCACTACCTTAGAGACTGCTTCAACCTATATAAGGACCTTTTTAATTTGCAAACCAAAAGTTCCTGCTCAAGTTAGGTGAACCCTTTTGGCTACTTCATATAAATATGCTCCTCTAGGTCACTGTAAAGAAATGTTCTCTTCACATTCATATGCTCTAAGTGCATATCCTAACTGGCTACTAAAGATAACACTGCCTTGATGGAAGTGTGTCTAACCATAGGAGAGAATATCTTATTATAGTCAATCCCCTTCTACTGTGAGTATCCTTTTGCCACTAGCCGAGCCTTGAACTTTTCTCCTTCTTTTTCTGATACTGTTGGCTTATTCTTATACACTCATTTGCACCCTATAGCCTTCTTTCCCTCGAATATATGAGCAAGCTCCCATGTTTGATTTTTGTATAAAAATTCCATCTCATCCACTATAACACCCATCCATCTATCTTTCTCCTCACTAAGCATAGCTTTCTAAAAAGTTGATGGATCTCCATTGCTAATAAGGAGAGCAAAAGAAGCTAATTCTTCATACCCAAATATGTTAGGAGGCTTAATGGTGCATCTCTCTCTATCTTTGACTAGATTGTAGTGTTGTTCTTCATCTAAAGTGGAGCTCTTACACTATAACATTTATCCCTTTCATTGTATAGGACTTAGGGTTCTAAGTTCACTCATACTACCTTTGAACTGGAACTACTTCCATCGTATGTTGGCATATCACTTTGACTTTTCTATTGTAACATGGATTGCTAATAAAATACCGCATCCCTGCTAATCACCACCTTCTTTGAAACTGGATCCCAAAACTTATACCCTTTTACACCTTTCACAAAGCTTAAGAAAATGTACTTCTTAGACTTTGGATCAAGTTTAGATCTCTCATCACTGGATATGTGCACATAAGCAGGACAACACAAAATCTGTAAATTACCAAGATCAACTGGTTTACCTATCCATACCTCTTCTGTAAACTTCCTACCCAATGATGCTCGTGGTGATTTGTTTATAAGGTAGCATGCCATACTCATAGCTTCTGCCCAAAAACTCTTAGGAAGCCCTACATTCAATCTCAAGCACCTTGCCCTTTTAGCAATGGATCTGTTCATCCTCTCTACCATACCATTTTGCTATAGTGTCTCACAAACTAAAAATTTCCCTTGAAGACCATGCTCTTCATAAAATTTCTAAAACTGTGAATCTTTGTATTCTTTCTCATTATCTAATCTCAAATATTTGATTTTTCTCATTGTCTAGTTCTCCACCTTTGCTTTATATTGCTTGAACTTAGCAAAGACCTCAAATTTCTATTTCAAACAATACACCTAGACTTAAGGGTGGCCACAGTTCAAAACTAAATGGTTCCAATTCAAAGGTTTATGGAATTGAACTTGAATCGTATATAGGATGTTTAGGGCCAGTTTAGAACCGGACAATTTTGGTTTCAATTTTGATTCCGAACTGAAATCCAATTTGAAACCATTCAGTTCCGATTCTAAAATATTTTATTATTTTTTAATGTTATAATTATATTTAAATAATTTAAAATATTGTAATAATTTTTAAAATAATTTAAACTAAGTAAAGGACACTAATGCAATTAAAATTTGAACTAAATAAATTTTAAATAATAAATGCATTAAAATTAACAATGAAAATAAATAGAAAAGAATTAAATGGCTTGAACTTAATTTTCTTATCAAAAATTAAGTGTTCGTAATTATCTTACATTTGAAAAAAGTTTTGATACCCCTTTACCTTATTAGTTTAGTCGCTACCACAACCGGAAGTTGAAGTTTCCTCGGTTCTGGTAGTTGTCATTTCTACAAATTTGCTGTAGTCATTATCTCTCTTAATTTTTTAATCCCATAGAGCTACTCTTGTCCAATTATCAACACGTGTTTGAACTTTAAGTGATTCAGGAGTCATGTTTGAGTATGTTTCATCCAAAATATTCCCTCCCATACTAAAAGCTTACTCAACAACAACTGTTGAGATAGGACAAACTAAATTTTTTTTAGCAATTTTAGCCAATATTGGATATGTATTTTGATGTCGGCTCCACCATTCAAGAACTAGAAATTCTTTACCTGTTTTGCTATCACCATACTGAAAAAAAGTTCATGTAGTAGTAGTAATAGTAAAAAAGTCATTAGATAAATGTCAAGTTCATGTAATAGTAGTAGTAGTAATAGTAATAATAATAATAATAATAACTAGAGAGTAGTAGTAGCAGTAGTAGTAGTAATAACTAGAGAGTAGTAGTAGCAGTAGTACTAGTAGTAGTAACTAGAGAGTAGTAGTAGTAGCAATAACTAGAGAGTAGTAGTAATAGTAAAAAAGTTGTTAGATAAATACCAAGTTCTTGTAGTAGTAGTAGTAGCCACCAACAAGTCACAATGAGCCTTTTGACCCTTTTAAAAGAAATATATATATATATATATATATATATATATATATATATATATAAAAGTTTTAATATTTTACTTTTTTTTTGTCAATAGTTTAGTTATATTACTATGGTTATAGATATTTGAATGTCATATTATCATATTGACACTTAATTATATATAAAAATTATATATAAATTTCTATTTTCTGCAAATGATTTATAATTTTTATTTTATCAAAATTATTCTATCTATATTTATTCTCTAATTTTTTCATTAAACAATCGATTATATATAAAAATTAATTAAATGATTGTGACTTAAAAAAATAAAATCTAACTATATATATATATATATATATATAATCCGGTTCAGAACCATTGAACTGGCAATCATGGTTCAAAAAATTTTGAACCGACCTTGAACCGGTCTTCATCCAGTTTAAGGCCGATTTCTATTCAGGCCGATTCCGAGCAATTTTTTTACTAGCATGAGCCGTGGCCACCTCAACCTAGATTTTTCTAGAGCAATCATCAATAAAAGTGACAAAGTATTGAGACCTGCCTAATGACAGTTCTCTAGTAGGCCCTCATACATCAAAATGCACAAAATCAGGAATTCTCCTTGTTGTATGATGACCAGTCATGAATCTAACTCTAGACTATTTTCCAAGCACACAAAATTCATTGAATTCTAATTTACTTCTTTTAACACCCTTTAACAAACTTTGTTTATGCAATTGTCTACAAAAAAAAGTCTAATTAATTTAAGAAGTTAAGATATTATTAATTACCAGAAAATAGATAAGGAAGATATAGCGACAATGGAGAAATTGCCCAGGAAAGAATCGGCAAATATAGCACCAATGATAGGAAATAAATAGTTGCCTCTAGTAACCAGAATGAAAATCTGAGCAACATCAATGCACTCGAAATTGAATTCTTCTATAAGATAAATAAATAGGTTACATAGATATCCTACACCAAGAAGTGATTATTTATCAGTTTGCTGATATCATGATTTGTAAATTTTTTTTTTTACTAAATTAGATATTTAAATAGTTTAATTTAAATAGAAAAAAATCTTTTAAAAATCTTAAATAATGTTAAAAAGTGTTAATAGATTTTATTTTTAGCAAGTACAAGCTAATTAAGTGGTAAATCAATAAAAAATATGTCAAGTTTAGATAGAGGGTAGCAAATGTATTGTATCTAATAAATAATATAAAAATAATATATTTAACAATAAATGTATAAACTATAACATGATATTTACAATAAATAATGTAATATTTTGAATTTTTATTATTAACTAAATTAAATTATTGTTGATTGATTATGATTATTTTATTATTAGTAGTGTATTATTTTTATTTTTACTTTAATATTATTATTTTGGGAGAGGAATTATTATTGGATTGTGTTCATATATATTATAAAAAAAAAAAGACAACAAACCACTTTTCTTTTCTTTTTTCTTTCTTTCTTCTTGTTGTTCTTCTTCTCATCACTGCCTTCCCATCGCCAACACTACACCTCCGCCAACCAGCAGCAACACAGCTCCTCCCCTAGCCACCAACAGCAGCCCTATCTTCTCTTTCTTCTCGTTTTACCCTTGTTTTGGCAGGATTTTGGTTGGCCTCTAGTGACGATTCCAACGTCGGATGGTCATGATTCTGGTGTCAATGAAATCTTAATCTTCCAAGCTTCCATAATCTACCTTTGGTTTCTTCAATCTCCCCCCGGATCATTCTAAATTGAGGTAAATTCATTTGTTAGTTTTGTTAGTTTTTGGTTATTTGAGTGAGATTTAGGCTTGATGTTATTTAGGAAAGTTGACGTAGAGATTGAATACTATGCTATGATATTTTTTTATATAATTTTTGGATTTTTTTTTTTTTGGAATTTTTGGTTGAGGTTACTATTCTAAGCCCAAAATTTTGGATTTTTTTAATAAATACTATATATTATTTGGAGTAATGTTTGTGAAAGAAATTTTGTAAAATTAGTTATACATAATTTATTATAATTTTTGGAAGTTATATTTGAAAAATAATAATTTTAGAGAAAATTATGGAATTTAATTCTTAATTGATTTTTGGTAAATTTATAGTTAATTAACATGTATAATGATAATTTTAATTGTTAGAAAGTATACATTAATTTTATTATCTAAATTAATATTTTTGTATATTTTGTTGATTTTAGATTAATTTCCAGAAATAATATAAATGTATATAAATATCATAGTATTCAATTATTTGATTGATTTAACTATATTTAGTGTTAAAATATATTTTTATGAATTTCCCAAAATTTTATAAGTAATAATTTTTAAGTATAAATATTATTATATTAAATGAGTTTTGTATATATTGATTATCAAAAAGAATTTATTATTTAATTAGTCTGATTAATTTTTATACATATTTTGTTATATATTTTCATAATTTATATAGATTTTGTGGTAGTGTTGTTGTTGATCTCGGTCGGGAATTACGTATAGTTTGGGAGCGCGATCCGAGTGTGGTACTATGTGGTGAATAGTAGTATTTTTCCTTGCAGGAATGACTCTACTTCGTGTAGAGAGATATTTATTTTATAGAAAAGACTCTGCAGGAATTTCAGTAGATTTATCGTAGAATGTGACATCTATATGTTTCTGTTTAACCGTTAAGTCGTTTTATGGTTGTTTCTTAGATCAAATATTTGTTAGGATTAATTCTAAGTTTATTACAAGTTTCTTAATTTTTATTAATTTCAAAATTTTTGAAAATTTCTATAAATTTTAATTATTTTTCATAAGTTTGTTTTGAATAAATATTATTTTATTTTAGAGAATATTTGAGCAGAAACTACCAACAATAGGCGGACGCAGAACCGTCAGCCGGCTTGCTCCAACTATAAGTTAATAAATTGAACTATGTGTATGTGTTTTCTACACATAGCTATTTTATAAAATTTAAGATAGTATTATGCTTACATGAAATTTAAGTGATGTTACTTTAGGCTATGCTTAGCATTAAGATTATTTTATTTTATTTTATGTTATTTAATTTATAAATTATAGCTTTCTTAAATTATGCTATATTTTTGTTATATATTAGTTTTGAAAAATACTGGTAGAACGAGCTACCTGATGAGTTTCATTAGGACTGTGTGCACACTAGTAGAGATTAAGAGATGGATCCAAATTTTATAATAGGTTAACTGGGACAGATGCCTCAGTGGATGCCTTAGCTTTCGGGGACCGACAGTGATTATTGGAAATGTTATGATTGGTTACTGGGATTAGTGTCTTGGTTGATACCTTTGCTCTTGGGGACAGACAGTAAAATATTGGATTAAGTGAATGATTGTGGTTGGTGCCTCAATTGATGCTTAGCTCTCGGGGGCCGGTAGTCTTATAGTTAAGTGAGCCAAGTGGCTATTAGACTTTATGGAGTGGGGTTCTACTAAGATTTTTCACTTATAAATGATTAAATAAAGAATATTTTATTTTGAAGAAGTTTTATTGTAAATTCTTCATATTTATGATTTGGAGAGTTTATGATTTGGAAATAAATTTTTAATGCTTTAATTTTAATAATAGTAAAATTTATTTTATTATTATTATTTTATTTAATGAATTTTTTAAAACCATACAACTCTCTTTATTATCTTACTTGGTGAGGTATGACTTCCCTCAATATTTTTTTTTAGGAGTTTGGGAGTTTGAGATTTGTCCTTCTTCTCTACATCGGGTTTCTTTTTCTCCGGCTTTATTGTGTAGGTCTATTTGATATGTATTGTATAACTGAATTCTAGATACTGCAATAGTTAATTAAAAAACTTGTATTATTTGTATTTTGATTTTATTTGACTTGAGATATTGTATTGAAGAATATTTGATTTATGCATTTGGTTTGGTGCACTTATTATGATTTTATTGTCAATTAATGGTTTCAGTTACTTTATGTATTCCCATCCCTAGTGTCGATCACGTGCTTTTCGATTCGGTTCGTGACAAATTAATCGAAATATTTTATAAGAATTAAAGTTAAATAAATGTGAATCTAACATTTATCTTCAAATGGTTTTATTAAGTGTTATTTTACTTCTTTATAAAAAAAATAAAAAAAAAAAACCTTTGTCACTTAGATTTTCTTTTTTTTTTCCTAAATTTTGCCCTTCAATTAACTTAATTAATTTCTTATTTATCGTATATTTCTTTTTGAATCTAAATATATAATTATTAATAATAAAAACGAACAATACCAATCTAATGATAATGATAATAAAACTAAAAAAATTGATACTTTTTTTTGGTAAATAAGAAAGTCATATGATCTTAGTAATAATGGACCCCATAATA
The DNA here is from genome assembly GCA_947683625.1 of Mallotus nudiflorus. NCBI lineage: Eukaryota > Viridiplantae > Streptophyta > Magnoliopsida > Malpighiales > Euphorbiaceae > Mallotus > Mallotus nudiflorus. Next base: position 1,621,720 of record CANTUR010000018.1, on the reverse strand, counting down.
GGGACATCTCTTCCTTTTAAATGTTTCTTTTATATCAATGACAACAAAATTCAAACCCTACACTTTAAAATATCTTTAAAGAGAAGTTATACTTAATTATTTATCACTAACAAAGTTTTTGTATATACTTTGACTCAAAGGATTACATATGGAATGTTGCATACATTTGGCAAAAGCTTAACTATTACCTATGTTGAGTATGAATAATTGATCGAGTGTAAACCATATATTAATTTAAAGCATGATCTCAACCACAATGTATGAATGCCACATGCAAAAAATGATTACATGTCATTCATCATTTGGTCAGAATGTGTGTGTAAACACTATATTTTGCAATTCCCGTACGTACACAAGTTTTGACAGATTTTTGGAAATATTTGACAAAAGAAAATAATGGAACTCCAACATTTTCGCAACAGACAACCACTCAGAAGATATTTGTGATGCTTTTCCTTAATCTCCAAGGAACTTTTCACCCTCAAAAAATATCACTAACCCATCGTGATTATATATATATATATTTATTTATTTATAGCTAGAAAGTGACACAATGGTTAACTTATTATCCATTTTCTGCTCCTCGGATAGTTCTTCCAAGGTCTCAGACTATGAGGCAGCGTCTAAGGAAGCAGAGAAATTGAGAAGCAAATCAAGATCATCAAAAGCTCCAATTGTGTTTTCTTATTTCCCTTGCAACTCTTATGCTTGTGTTATGTAAAAATGTTTTTTTTTTTTTTTTTTTTTTTTTTTTTTTTTTTTTTTTTTTATCATCGATGGGTACTATTAATATTTGAGAGCTTGAAATTTTTTTAAAAAAATTTCATGATTTATATATATGTTTTTTCTTTTTGCTTTGTGAGTTGCAATTACTATTTAATTATTTTGATTCAACAAATAGCAAATAGGTTATTACCTTTGATTCATCTAACTTTGATTTTGTTTTAAAAAGGGTACTGTCAAAACTTTTTAGTCCCCTAAATTTCACTTAAGACCCATTTTAATCCCTCAATCTCATTATCTTTTCAATTTAGTCCAGAAATTATAAATAGTTTTTAGTCCCCTAGACTTTGATACCATTCAAAATGATTATGCTCTTAGTAGGCTGAATCAAAATGATTTGTTAAATTTTTCCATATTTCCTATAAATGTATAAAAAATATGGACTTATTTGCAAAAAATCTTTAATTCTAGATTAAAATTGTAATTCTGAACAGTTCATGTGTCAAAAAAATTTTAAGTGACTATTATGGAACGAAATAAAAGTTTGATATGCAAAAAGATACAAATTGAAGTTTGATAACTGAATTGAAATAAATCAAAAGTTCAGTATCCTCTTGTGCATTTGATCCCGAGTGCATCTTAGATTTTAAATTTCAAAAAAAGAATTTTCAAAAGAATTAAAATTTTAAAAAATAATTGTTAATTAATAATGGAGGGAATATTGGAATTGGTCCAAAATTCTTTTCTACTTTTGGAAAGAAAAAAAAAATATATGCGGAGTATTAAACCAAATCGTTAAATTTGTAATAAAAAACTATTATAGATATTCTATGTAGGCGTGTCAAAATGGATTGGGCAGGTCATGTTCATATTGGGCTGACCCACTTTGGTGACACGATTGGGGTCAACATGAACACAACCCGTTTATTAATTGTGTCAACCCAAACACAACATGAAAATTAAACGGATTACATGAACATGACACGTTTAACCCATTTATTTAAATGGGTTGTACGGGTCATAAAATTCAACACGATCCATTCAACTTGTATAACATTTATAATATATAAAAATACTATTTTTATAAAAAAATTAAAAATAATGTCTATAATTTAGTAATTTGCATAATATAATTATAAAAATATTATTTTTATAAAACAATTTGCAATAAATGACTAATTAATTATTTAAAATCATAATAAATTATATGAATTTTTAATGGGTCATGTCGTATTGTGTCGGGTTAACATGATCCAAAATGACACGTATAATTAAACGAGTTGTAAATAAGGTTCACATGTCATCTTGCGACATGATCAGGTTAAACTGGATCATAAACAAGTTGACATGTTTAAGTATAGCAATGTGTCTAATGATGCATTGAGGGGGTAGTGGAACGAAAAAATCGTCATGTTGTGGAATTTGATCGAACTCTCTTACTTGAGTCTTCTGTTCCATCTCATTTTTGGGTCGAAGCTATTCATACTGTTGTCCATCTTATTAACAAGCAGACTACTCCTATACTTGGTAATCAATCTCCTTTCTTTGCTCTTTTTCATAAGTCGCAAAATTACATGAATCTTCATGTTTTTTGCTATGTCCGCTTTGTGTTGCTTCCACCACATGAACAACATAAATTATCCACAAAGGCTACCAAATATATTTTTATTGGTTATATTGATAAACAGAAAGGTTATAGTTGTTATGATCCTTAACATCACTACATTCGAGTATCTCGTCATGTTATTTTTCTTAAATTTGTTTTTGTTATATTTCATCTTTGTGTACATCAGCTCCAAATTCTTCCGTTTCTACGTTATACAATTTTTTGAATCCTTCAAATTCTTATTTGTCTACTAATACTCATGACATGCCCGTTATGTAACTTCCTAATCACGAGCCTAAAGGTCCTCTTCTTAATGTTCCAAGTGATACACCACCACCTACTTTGCCATCTTTGACAAGATCCACCAGTGTCAATTTTCGTAAGCCACCTGACCGATTAACTCTCTTTACCAATCCAAATTATGTCCAAATTCCTACCACTTGATATTGTGATCACCATTATAAGCTTTTTGTGGAATGTTTTGTTTTGACTTTGAATATGCCTCAATGAGGGGACAATTTATGTTTTTTGGTTGGAAATTAAGATGCATTGCCATGGAAAATTAGTTTTCACAAGTGCATGAATTTTCATAAGGTTTTTGAATATAATCATTTATTTTAATGGTAGTGGTTTTTAATTTTTATCGTTGAAATATTCTCTTTTTTTTTTTTTAGAAAGCATGTAACTAGAATCCTTCAAATGATGCATCAATGAAGAGAACTTGGTATAAGGTGGCAGGAAAATGATTTGGGGAATGGTTGTGCAATATGCATTAATGATGAGAACTTTGTATATTTTTTTACTTTCAACAATGTATAAATTAATATTTGTTTTTACAATAAATGTGTAATTTCATTTATTATCCTATTTTCTTACTTATTTAATTTAATTAAATATATATTAAAATTCAAAATAAATTTAAAAATGAACTTTCCAATAATTAGATTTAAAAATTCAAGAAATTTAGTGATGGAATTTACAATTTAGCGACAAAATATTTCGCTGCTAAAATGCATTTGGTGAAAATGAAAACCACTAACTTCGCGATGGAAAGTAGGAATCCATCGCAAAAATAGCAATGGAAATCATAATCCATCAGTAATTTTAGGGATAAAAATTCAATTAGTGATGGAAAATATTTTGCCGCTTATATTTAGCAACGGAATGTTCCTTTTTGTCGCTAATTGACAATTTCCATCGCTAAAGTTTAGCGAGGAACATTTTACTTACAAAAAATTTTCTGTCCCTAATCAGATTTTTTTTTTTTTACCGATGACAATTTTCATCACTACATCGCCAGAATCTTGTGGTGATTGAGAGTGTTCCTTTCCTTAAAGGTCTTGTCAAGGGTTATCTTACCAAGCTCACTATTCATGGTGGTTTGCGTAAGCTGAATCACAACATAGATTGGATCCTCCATGCTATAAGTGGACAATTTAAGATGCACAGTCTATATTAATTAAAACAATTAAGGGATTAATTAGTTTATTAGGAAAAAATAATTGAAATAATTAATCAATTTTTTGGGATAAAAGAAAAACCAAGGAGCAGAAGAAACAAGAAGATGACCTTGAGGTAAAGAATTAATGGGGTAATAAATGCGATTCATAACCATAACTATTGGTTTACAGTTCAAGGAATGGATTATATAAATAAATAACATTGTTATTACTTTTAAAATTTTTATTTAATAATAATAATAATAATAATAATAGTTTGAGTCTAAAAAAATGTTTGTTCATATGCGGATCATGTATAATTATTTACTAATATATATAAATGTACAAAGAGGAGGAGACAGATAAAATTGTAAAAAAATCTCCACTCATTATTATATAAAAATTAAATAATTTTAGTCATTTACTAATAAAAGTAAAATTAATTTAATTTAAATATAATTTAAATTTTATTGAAAGTCTATTTCCTATTTTAATTAGATTAACGTTCATTTTATCTTTAAAAAATTAAATTAGTTCAAATATAATTTTAGTTTAATTCATAGTGTATTTCCTATTTAATTTAGGTTAACTTCCATCTTATTTCTTAAAAAAATTCTAATTTAATGGAACATATATTTTCTATTTGAATTATATTAACTTCTATTTTATCTCTAATAAAAATTAATTTAATTAAAATATAATACCAATATAATTGCAAGTATGTTTCCAATTTTAATTAGGTTAAATTCTATTTTATCTCTAACAAAATTAAATAAAATATAATTATAATTTAATTGAAAGTATATTTCTTATTCTAATCAAGTTAACTTCTATTTTATCACAAATAAAAGGGAATTGAATAAGATATAATTCTAATTTAATTGCAAGTATGTTTCCTATTTTAATTAACTTAACTTCTAATTTATATCAAATAAAAATTAAATTATCTAATAAAAATTAAATTAATTAAAATTTTATTAGTAATTTAAGGATTGTTGATTTTATATTCAACTTTTTTTTTTTTTGTTAATACTTCATTGGTTTGGATTAATAAGAAAATGAATGTTCTAGCTGATAGATGATTGTGTGTAAATTTATTGGTTTTTAAGTTATTTTATTTTAGTAATTAGGTAGTTTTTATGCTTTAATTAATTTGTTAAAGTTAGTTTTTAGTTTAATTTTGCTCTCATGTTTTGTATGTGGTTTGGGACACTTTTGGAGTGATTAGAGAGTATTTAACATGAATTTGGAGTATGTTTTGGGTTGCTATTGCACCGAGAATGCTTGGATGCATTCATAGTGTAAAAAAATAATGGAAGGCTCGACTGTGATAGCAGCCTTGGGGTTGCCATCGCAACCGAGATGTGTATAAGCATTAGAAGATTCGACTGTGACAACAAGGAAGGAGCTGCCATTGCAGCTGAGAAGGGAGAAGTAGGGACAAGCTACTACTACAACAACAACAGCAACACAAAGAAAATGGGGGTGATTTGAGGCTAAGATAGCAACAAAATCATTGTTGTCGCAGGTCAACCTATTTTGGAAGTTTTTATCACCTAAACATTGCCTATTTAAGGAGGACTCTTAGAATTTTTGGGGGATCAATTACTCATCAATTGGAGATGATTTTTAAGAAAAAAAAACTCCAAAAAGTGTAAGCAAATTGGGAGAGCTCAAGAGAGATCGGGAGTTGAAGATTGAAGGACATAATTCCTAGGTTTTATTTTTTTCTCTTTTTTATTCTTGCAATTTTCAAGGGATGTTTTTATAATTTTCTTGAATATTTTTACAACATGTTAGGCTAAATTCATGTTGGCTAGGGATTGATGATTTAACATGAATAGTTTTTCCTTTAATTAATGAATTATTAGTTCTTACAAACTATATTTATTGTGCTCATAATATGTTGATGCTTCATCTCCATTCACATAATTAAAATAGGGTTTTAGGTTGTGAAATCAAATCATAATGGAACTAAAAATGTAGATTTAAATTGCTTATAGGTAGAGATATCATAAGGAAATTGAATTCCATTCAAGAGTGGTGTTTGATTTTTATAATTTAATTCAGGGAATTGAGCTCACAATGAGAATTGAGATTTAATGTTCTTGTTTGAAGGTTATGAATTGAAGTTGGTTAATACTGGAGAAAGATTAATCAATAATTTAGAATTATCCGGCATTTGCAAGACTAGTAGGTTCATTAATTGAGGTTAACTAAGAATTGTGAAAAGATTCAATTTCTAATCATTGTATTCTGCCATTCACCCATATTTATTCTTTCACTTTTAGAATTTATTTTTATTTTATAAATTCATTTATTTGCTATTTAATTTTCTTTCAAAATTCCATCTTTGAAATCCTTAGATAATAAAGATTAGGTTAATAGATGATTAAAATGAGACCTCATGGGAATGACATTTCTTATACTATTTGGCAATATTGTGCTCTTATGGTTTTACAACAATAAGTCTTTGGCGCCATTGCTTGGGACTCAGTTTTAACATCATAATTAATCAAATTTCCATTGGATTAAGGCACCAAATTTAATTTATTTTTGTCTTAATATTTTTTATTTTTTAATTTTGTAGAGTTTTTCAATGTATATATAATACCCTAAGATCAGGAAAGAATTCTCCCATATGCACACAAAGTGAACTAGATTTGAAAAGTAAATGTTTTTTCGAGGAGCTAAATACAATGGCAAATAAAGGGAATCAAGCTAATGCAAGAGTATTGTTAAACACATCTATACCTGGTTTAGGAGGTACAAACAAAGCATTACGAGGCTAAACATGAAAGCTAACGATTTTAATATCAAGTCAGCTTTGTTACAGATGTTCTAATCAACCATTTAATTTTATGGGATGATGAATGAAGATCCAAATGACCATATTGCAAATTTTCTAGATATTTGTGACATGTTTAAGCATAGTAATGTGTCTAATGATGCATTGAGGTGATGATTATTCCATTCACTATAAAGGACAAGGCTAAGATTTGGTTGAAGTTCCAATTATCAGGTTCTTTACTAATTGGAATGATTTAGTGAAGGTGTTTGTAGCTAAATACTTTCCACAATCTAAGATAGCTAAGGTGGTGAAGGAGATCACATCATTCCAACCATTTAAGAATGAATCATTGAGTGAACTATGGGAAAGGTTCACAAATTTGTTGAGGAGTTTTCCACATCATGGACTACTTAAAGACATCCTCATTCGTACATTCTACAATGGAGTCATGAGTTCCACAAGAGACTTAATTGATGCTAAAGCGGGTGGGCTCCTCATGAGAAAGAGAATTAATGAGGCTGCATAATTATTGGAGACCATGGCACATGATAATTGCTTATGGTCCATTGAGAGAGCTCATTAACCAAAGAAAATGGGAAGGCTAGAAGCTGACACAGTGACAATCCTCTAAGCTCAAATTTATGCATTCATAAAACAACTTAGAAACCTCACCTATAAAAAATATTCCAACCCCTTAAGGTGAAAATTGTAATTTTTATGTTCTTCTAATAGTGAGTTTGGTGCTTATAGTGCATGTATAATAAGGGATGGCTAGCTAATTATGTGGAGAGTCAATTTTAAGAGTAAGCTAACAATCCCTACTCTAACACTTACAATCTAGGGGTGGCGAAACCACCTAATTTTTTCATGGAGTAAAAACAATAACATAGTTGCACCTAGCTTCCTCAACAATAACAACTTGCAAAGAAAATAAGCATTACCAGGATTTTAGCATCCATAATAAAATAGAATGGTAACTTTGGAGAATAAGCTAGATAAATTTTTAGATATCATTACTAATAAGTTGTCAAGTCATAAGGAGAACCATGAAAGGATGGAGGCTAAATTTGATTAGATTGCAAAGAACCACTCCTTTTTTATCCATAATATTGAGATTCAGCTAGGGCAACTTGCAAATGCAATGGGATCCAGAGCAAAAGGCAACCTTCCAAGTACAACGATTCTAATCTAAAAGAGTTGAAGACTATCACTTTAAGGACTGGTAAAGAGGTAAAGTCACATGCTGAAATTTCTAAGGAGAATGAGAAGAAAAATGAGGAGCAATATATATTGGTAAAGGATGAGATAAAAGAGGAGAGCAAGACAAAGTAAACAAAAGTTCTAAAATCTACACCTTTCTCTTTTGCACTAAAGATCCCTTTTCCATAAAGGTTAAATAAGCCATAAGAGAGTCAATAATTTGTTATATTTTTAGAGATCTTTAAAAAATTTTAGATTAATTTTCCTTTTATGTAAGCACTTATGCAAATGCCCAAATATGCAAAGTTCTTAAAAGAAATCATCACCAACAAAAGGTAATGGGATAATAATCAAACAGTAGAATTAATAAAGACTTGCAATTCCATCATCACTCGTAAGATACCACCTAAGCTTAAAGACCTAGGGAGTTTTACTATTGCTTGTGTAGTTAGTACTTAAGAATTTCCTAGATGTTTATGTGACTTAGGTGCGAGTATTAATCTTATACCTTTATCTCTTTTTAGGAAATTTCAGTTTGGCAAGTTGACTCCTACAAATATGAAATTATACCTAGTAGATCACTCCCTAAAGAAGCCACATGGAATTATTAAAGATGCTATTGTAAAGGTCGATAAATTTATCTTTCCTGTGGATTTTATGGTTTTGGACTTTAAAGAGGATAGGAAGTGTCCTTTAATCTTTGGGAGGCCATTTTTGAATACTAGGAGAGCTTTAATGGATGTTCATAAGAAAAAAATAACTCTTATAGTTTTTGATGAGAGTGTTAAGTTTTTAATGTCAAATTTAATGAAAAATCCTGTAAAGGATAAGATGTGTATGAAAGATGACATTATAAATGCATATGTCAAGGAAGTAAGTTATCCAAAACAGGCAAATAGAAAAATTAAGGAGAGTGATGGGAATTATAAAGATAAGCAAAAGAACACTGTAAAATCTAAAATTTTATTAAAAAGAGATAGCCTAATACTTGCACACCTACAATATCTCACCAAGAGGGAGATAAGGAAGAAAAAGAAAAGGAAGAAGTCATTGAAGTTCATCTAAGTCAAGCAAGTAAAGATTCGCAATTGGCAATAAATCCTCCATTGCCTTAATGCTTTTGAGAGAAAGTTTGATGAACTATTCGATGAGCTGGAGCATTGCATTGAAGGAATTCAAAAAGGAACCAAATGATCACAACTACAATCTTTGCAAGTTTATCAAAATGTTGGGCTATGATGTTTCATCTCCTACTTTGCTACAGTGAGGGGAGTCCTTCTTTCCATATTTAATTTATTTTATTCCATTTTCTTTTCTTTCTTGTGTGTTTGTTGTCTTTTACTCTTAGTTTTCACATTGAGGGCAATGTGAAAATTATGTGTGGGGGAGGCTATATTTGCATGTATTTTGCATTTAGTTTATTTTATTCTTATTTCTTATGTTAATCTTAATTTTGGAGTTATACTTGTTTGCATGTTAGCATTTACATGCTTAAAATATTTGTAATGTATCCTTATGATAAGTAGAGCACATTGAATGTGATTTTGTTGTACATGTTTCATAATCTTTTTGTTAATGCTTAATTTGTGATTTTGAAGCTAAGTTGATAATTTGCAATTAAGGACTTTTAAAATTTTAATGAACTTAATGCTTACTTGCTTTCATGTGACCAAATTTTGTGAATTGATAGTTAAGAAAAATGATTGTAAGTGATACTCAATTTTTTATTCTTAATTGATCCTTGAGTCTAGCATATGAAATGATAGCCTCATTGAAAAGAAAAATCTCTCTTTTAATAAGGAGCTATATTTAAATTACAATATTGATGTTCTCTAAATCTACTTCAATTGTCTAAATAAAGTAAGAGTATCTAAAAGACCCACTTGGTTTTGTCCATGCTTAGTAGTGTGGGAACAGTGGGGGATTACTAAAGTAGGAAGATTTATTAGTGAGAATTAAAAAAAAGCGAGATGGAGCGTAAAACTCACTCACTCAAAAAATTTAGTGTTGCTATATTTTATGTGTTATAATTAAGGGGTTACTAAGAATTGAGTGAGCAGTATCACTTGCTTTTATTTTCCTTGATTGTCAACTTATAAGATTTTGAAAATTCAATGGTTAAGTTTGCTCTTCAATTGGTAAAGCTTTTGTCTTTAACCTTAATTATCAATTTAATTTTGAGTTATAAGTTTTGTATTAACTAAAGATTATGGGGGATGGACAAATTAAAGTTTGTTAATGTGTTAAATTCATTGCGAGGATAGGTGTTCTTATGTGTTTGCTTGAGGACAAGCAAAAGCTTAAGTATCAAGGTGTTTGATTGTGTGTAAATTTATTGGTTTTTAGGTTATTTTATTTTAGTAATTAGGTAGTTTTTATGCTTTAATTAATTTCTTAATGTTAGTTTTTGGTTTTATTTTTCTCTCATGTTTTGTAGGTGGTTTAGGACTTTTTAGAGTTATTAGAGAGTGTTTGACATGAATTTGGAGTGTGTTTCAAGTTGCTATTGCACCAAGAATGCTTGGATGCATTCATAGTGTAAAAAAATGGTGGAAGACTTGGCTGAGACAACAACCTTAGGACTACCATCGTGGACGAGACATGTATGAGCATTAGAATATTCAGCTGTGACGGCAAGGAACAGCTACCATCGCAACTAAGAAGGGAGAAGCAGGGACAAGCTACTATTGCAACAGCAGTAACAATACAAAGAAAATGGGCTGATTTGAGGCTGAGACAGCAGTAAAATCACTATCGTTGTAGGCTAGCCTATTTTGGAAGTAACTTAAATATTGTCTATTTAAGAAGGACTCTTAGGAATATTTGGGGGATCAATTACTTATCAATTGGAGACGATTTTTAGGAGAAAACAACACTAGAAAAGTGCAAGAAATTTGGGAGAACTCGAGAGATCAAGAGTTGAAGATTGAAGAACACAATTCCTAGTTTTTATTTTCTTCTCTCCTTTTTATTCTTGTAATTTTCTTGTGATTTTTTATAATTTTATTGAATATTGTTACAACATATTAGGCTAAATTCATGTTCGTTAGGGATTGATGATTTAACATGAATTAGTTTTTCCTTTTATTAATGAATTATTAGTTCTTGCAAACTATATTTATTGTGCTTATTATATGTTGATATTTGATCACCATTAACATAATTAAAATTAGGGTTTTAAGTTGAAAAATCAAAATCTTAGTGGAACTATAAATATAGATTTAAATTGTTTATTGGTAGAGATATCATAATTGTAAATTAAATTCCATTCCGGAGTAGGCATTTGAATTCATAATTTAATTCGGGGAATTGAGTTCACAATGAGAATTGGGTTTTAATGTTTTTGTTTGAAGGTTATGAAGTAAAATTGGTTAATGCTTGCGAAAGATTAATCAATAATTTAGAATTACCCAGGATTTGCAAGACTAATAGGTTCATTAATTGAGGTTAGCTAAGGAATGTGAAGAGATTCAATTCCTAACCATTGCATTCGCCAGTAGTTTTTTCTTTCATTTTTAGAATTTTTTTATTTTATAAATTCATTTAATTGCTATTTAATTTTTTTTAAAATTCCATCTTCGAAAACCTCAGACAATAAAGAATTAGGTTAATAGATGATTAAAATGAGTTTTCGTAAGAATATTTTTTATACTAATTAACGATACTGTGCAGTTGCAGTTTTGCACCAACAATGGAGTGGCTAAATACGTAGCAAAATTCACTCTTTTTGTCAATTGGGTCTGTAATATTCCTCAAAACTTGATGTCTTTATTGTAGTTTTGATCAATTTAGCTTTTTCTTGATAAAAAAAAAAAAAAGTAAAACAATTAAAATATTGAAGACTGAACTAACAATCATTTAGATCAATTCACAAAATTATTCTTGCTTAAGCGACACTCCAAATTCAAATCGTTGTACCAAAAAAATTATGAAAAAATTGAGTACGTATAGCCCATTGATGAAACGCGTTTCATGGTGTTAACAGATTACAAATTTAATCTTTAACATTGTAGTTAGCCGTATGACATGCTTGAAGGTTCAGTCTTCTTCTAGGTTGGCTACTTGAACTTTGCTTTGAGTTTACCATATTTCAGTATGCTCTTTCTTAGAATTCATGCTTTCCATGTTGATCAATTGTTGTCAAAATATATATTTTGCATTGCTTGCCTATGGGTAGGATGATGGCATTGCCAGACATGTTAAATTTATATTTGGACTTTGGAGCCTTTATGCAATATATATAGCTCAGCTTTTTTAGAGAGAATGGTTCTCTAATAATTATATGGAATTAAGTAGAGATTTTATTACCAGAAAAGATTTAGAGCTTGTTGATTACCTTCTCACTCTCATATTATTAATTAGAAATTTTAATATTTATCTATACTTCAAATAGCATTTACATATAAAATGTTCCACAAATATTAAAAATTATATATTAAAGAGATTAATTTTTACAAGCATATATATATATATATATCATCGGTGGATTACATAATAAAGACAGCTTTTCCCTCATTAAATCAAATCGAAATTAATTTCACAAACTAATAGTGGTAGGATTTGATTTCTATATTTTAATGGTGGAAAAATTTGAATTATGCATTTTAGAATGTCATTGGATGGAGGTGACCACTGCACCTCAACTTCACTAGCTGCATATTTATTTTGAATATTACACCGAAATCCGACTGCAGTCATGAGTTGTATTCGATAAATATTTGACAAAATTTATCAAGTGAGCCAAATGTACAAAGCAAAAAAAGAAAAAAAAAACAAAATTAAAGAAAAACAAAGGCATGGGATGCGAGTTACTTGAGTTGGCGGCAGAGGAAACTCTACTGTGTCATTAATTAGTTTGTAATGGATTCATGCCGAGATTGATGGGATCAAATAGCTGTTGATGCATGTATCTTTATCATTGGAGGCTAGCTTGAAAGTATATGAGCCAGTTTGTAATTAAGCTCTCCACATATACAGCATGCCAAGACAAAAATAGGGTCTATCAGGACAGAGATAATGGCTTAATTGATTAACAACGGTCGTTACTTTTGAAGGAAAGAGCAGTCTCAGCTCTCATAAGACGGAAAAAGGAAGCAAGAGTTGAGAACTAAAGGACAAGAAAAAACAGCATAATGTTGTGCCAGAGATACTCTTGTAAAGGTCACTGAGGATTATTAATTATGGTACCATTATTCATTTACTCAAGTATCTCATGCATGTTATTGTTCAAGTGAGGAGAAATCTAAATTTTTTAACATTTAAAATTTAAGTTTCACATATAAAAAAAAGTGATAAGATAATTTTATTTTTTTATTATAAAATTTATTTGATTTAAATTTCAAAATAATTAAAATTTATGTAACTATCATAAACCAAGGGCAATAATTAAATGAAAAAAAGTAGTGCAAATATGTATTATATCTAGTGATAAAAAAAACGCATCTAAAGAAAAGATGAAATTCGATTTTGGGTAATGCAGTTGATGTTAAAATTGTGATGGTTGTAAGTTGTAGTTGATGAGCATCTATCAATCATTTTCCACTAGCATAGTTAAAATAAATTTCAATATTTTTTTTTTGTAATCTTCTATTATGGAAAAATAAAATACAATATGATTATAAATAAATAGCGTTATTGATTTCTGTATTTTTAAAATAAATACCGTTGCTACCACGGCTATTGCCATAGCCACCATTGACAGCATTATTAACGATAGAACAATGCTTGACAATAATCAAGAAAAAATAAGATAAAGGAGAAAATAGATTTGAAAATTCGGGGACATTTGCATCAAATGATTAAAATCTTGAGAAATATGATTCAAAAAAAGAAAAGTCTTGAGAAGATATTTTTAGAAGTATAATAAGAAATTTATATATATTAAATGTTGAGTTTTAAAGTTATTAAATAAAAATTTTGAAAGTATTTCTCTTCATAATTCAGTATTCATTTCTAAATGTTTATGTGTTAAATTATTAAATTCATAATATTTTTTTATAAAAATATTTAAAAACCATTTTTATTAAAATATACATATTTTATTTGATGTAAAGTACTCTAATTCAAGACCATTATTCTTCCTTTCCATAAAAGAATTGTATATTTTATTTTAACTAAAATGTACTCTTTTATCCATAAAAACAATGTTCTTTTTTAAAACCTAAAAAATAAAAAATATGTAATTTCTCATCCATTTTCTATATTAATTTAATTTAATTTATTTTATTTATTCAATAATTATTACTATTATGCATATTAAAATAATATGTACTCTTAATAAAAAATAATAAATTCTCACTTTTATATTTGATCAATTTATAATTTTTAAATTATTAAAATATATAATTATTTATTTTAAAACATTTATCTTATTTACGGTCTGTATAAAGCGTGCAATCAGTTTAAAGTAAATTTGCTCTTCACTAATAGGTTCACATTTTCAATTTGACAACTTTCATGAAACTTTTTCCTATCACATTTTTTTTTGGGTCAAATCCATGGGATGGAACTTAATTTTAATTTTATTTCAATTTAATTATCAAATTTTTACTGTATCTTTTTCGACAGTAAATTTCTATTTAATTTCATAACAGTCACTTAAAAAAATTATTTAGTACCTGAATAATCTATAATTGTTATTTTAATCTAGAATTAAAGTTTTTTTTTTCCAAACAAGTCCATATTTTCTATACATTTATAGAAAATAAGAAAAATTTTAAAAATTATTTTGATTACGTATTAGCATACTTATTCTAAGTGAAATCTAGAATTTTAAAATATAATTTAGTCTATAAAAAAAATTATTTTGATTACGTATTAGCAGACTTATTCTAACTTATATTTAAAATTTTTTATAATTTATAGACTAAATTGAAAAGATAAAAAGATTGATATATTAAATAATTTTTAAGAGAAATTTAATTTAATGGACTACAAATTTTTGATAGTATTCCTTTTAAAACAAAATCAAAATTTAGTGATAAAAAATAAATTAATTAAAATTTAATACCCAAATTGTAATACATATGAAATTTAATTGGTGACCACCATTGCATTTAACTCCACATTTTTCGTTTCTAGTTATGTTTGATAAGGATGTACATCTCTTGTGTTTTTCTGTTGTATTCATGATTATCATTGTTTGTTATTATTAGCTAAACGTAGTAACAACCTCAGCTATTCTATTTGTATATGAAAAATTCCCATCAATGATAAGCTGTAGTGTTCTTCTTGTTGACTATTATTAATTGACTTCATCAATTTAGTTTTGCATTCTTTTATTGTTTATCCTTAATTATCCGCACTTGAAGTATACCAATATGTCCAAATTTAGCAACAAACTGACAAAGAAACACATACCAATGATCAAATCAGCTTTCAAATTTGTTTCAAAATCAGTTGCCATTTTTTATTTTTTATTTTTAGCGTATAAAGGCCTAATTACATAAAAATACCTAAACTTTACAAGTTTTATCAATTTAAACATATTTTTCCAACTTTTAATTAAAAATTTCTAAACTTTACATTTTTTTTTAACAATTTTAATATATTCTTTTGACATGTATAAAGAAAATCATAAACTTTACAATTTTTAACAAGTTCTTTTAAAAATTTTGTTAAAATTATTAAAACTCATAAATTTCATAATTTTTTTAGATAATTAAGTCAATATTAAATTATATTTGCTCAATCAATTTTTTTAAATCTTATAAAATATTATAATATTTAATGTTGCTATGACACCAAATTTCTTTTAATTAAAAGCATATTATATAATGACTAATTTGAATACAAGATAACGACTAATTGGAACAAGAAGTGCTTTTGCTTCGTCATTTGACAGCCCAACTTTTTGTCAATGGTTTACAGAATTTCAGTTTTAACAACAAGGCAAAATGATTTCATTATTCTTAAATATAAGCTAATTTTTTGAATAATTATATCTTTTAATTTGTGTAATTTAGATAGTTAATTTTTAGTTTCTTTTATTTTTATCCAACTTTCGGTTGATATTTGTAATTGCTGAAATGACTTGTTGACGTGTTAAAATAGTGCTGATAGAATAAGAAAATCAAAACAATACCATTTTAATTAAGATAAAAAAAAGGTCGGATTTGTTCGGTTAAAAACATTATGTAACGACTAATTTGGATACAAGATAACGACTAATTAGAACAAGAAGTGCTTTTGCTTTGTGAATTGACAGCCCAACATTCTGTCAATGTTTCACAGAATTTCAGTTTTAACAATATGATATTAAAATGAAAGGAGACTGGCGACAAAGTTGATGAAGGCATATACATGGAATAATCTCGATACATACACTGCCACGTAAATTTTTTTTTTTTCAAACAAAGTCCTCTTTATCAAGCAAATAAAACAAGAAACTGCAACAACAACAATAATAATAATATCTAAACCACATATACATCGAAATAATTAAATTTGGCTTATGCAAGTTACATTTAACATATAATGTATGAGTAATCGTTTAGAACACTTACTAAATATTATTTTTATTTAAGTAATGTTTTGAGTTTAAATTATAATATATACAATTACATTAAAATATTTTTTAGTACTCTTATATTATGTCCCTAAAAATGGGTAGTTTAGACTGAAAAATATACATACTGTAACCCCTTGGTGAACCTAATGAAGTATTTACACAATACTATTGTAACACAGTTTAAAAGCGTCTAATTTTTGTCTAATTTTTTTTGAAGGGTATTTTTGTCTAAATTTTTAATTACAATGATTTGGACAAAGATAATATGTGAAGGGCAAAATTTAGGGAAAAAAAAAATCTAAGTGACTAAGGCTTTTAGTTTTTATAAAGAAAACAAATAACACTTAATAAAACCATTTGAAGATAAATGTTAGAATCAAATTTATTTAACTTTAATTCTTATATAATTATTTCAATTTATTTATTGTAAATATCATGTTATAGTTTATTCGTTTATTGTTAAATATGTGATTTATTAGACACAATACATTTGCTACCCTCAATCTTGACATATTTTTTATTGATTTACCACTTAACTTAAAATTAATTAGCTTGTACTTGCAAAAAATAAAATATATTAAAAATTTTTAACATTATTTAAGCTTTTTTTTTTTAAAAAAAATTCTGTTTAAATTGAACTATTTAAATATCTAAATTAGTCACAAAAAAAAAAAATTTACAAATCATGATTTCAGCAAAGTACTAAAATAGTTACTTTGTTAGTTGAGTGAGCAAACTCATAAAATGTACCTTCCAATTCAACAGCCCCGCTGATTCATATATTAAGTCTTATCATTATTATAATTAAATGGCTAGTCCTAATGGCAGCTAAAAGTATAGAAAAACTTTCAGACCATCAACTTCGCCTTATATAAGAGTCCGACCTATTCAGCAATATATTTTACAGAGCAACAGCAGCTAAGTTCTTTCTGCAATTATGGATGAATCACTCCTACAAGCAATTGTGTTAAGCTCTAGTGCCAAACAAAAAGGCAACTGGGTCACTTTCCCTTTTGTCACAGGTATGTGCATACACACGCATATATATCATGTGCTCAATGTATTTGTACCTTCTGTACCAACAAAACATGGGCTTAATTCTTTCACTTTATATGTACCGTAGGGACTATGGTTGGCTTGACACTTGCTGGTGTAGGATATCTATGTAACCTGATTGTTTATCTTATTGACGAATTCAATTTCGAGAGCATTGGTGCTGCTCAGATTTTCATTCTGGTTACTGGAGGCAACTATTTATTTCCTATCGTTGGTGCTATAGTTGCCGACTCTTTCCCGGGCAATTTTCCGTTGTCGCTATATCTTCCTGTATCTCTTTTCTGGTAATTAATAATCTTAGAACTTTTTAATTAATTAGACTTCTGTAAAGACAATTGTACTATAGATAAACCAAAATCTATTGTACTTATGGCTTAAATCTTCTCTGAGGATTAACACGACAGATTTTAACAGTTGTTAGATTTGTAACGCATATTGCAGTATTTTACATTTGAGCACACATGTATATGTGTCATAAAATGTATTTGGATTAGAAAAAACATTTCTGAATTAATAGTTAGTAGTTACATATTTATATATGTCAAAAAATATATTCAGAGTAGGTAAAAAATTTTCAAATTAATAGTTCAGTAGTTACATGTTATTTGCTTCAAAAAATACGTATGGAGTAGATAAAAAATTTCCTAATTAATAGTTCTGTAGTTACTTGTTTATGTGCTTCACAAAATACATATGGAGTAGATAAAAAATTTCCTAATTAATAGTTCAGCAGTTAAATGTCTAATTAGGCCATGTTTGAGGGGGGGAAAAGTCATTATTGTTTAAACACGCAGGGACTGGTGCTTTTGGTTTTAACTGCAGTGCTTCACCCCTTGCGGCCAACACGATGTGAAACAGGATCAAGTTTATGCCAGGCTCCATCAAAATTCCAATATACAATACTATATGGAGCCTTGGTTCTGGCATCTCTAGGCTTTGGAGGATCTCGATATACTTTAGCAACAATGGGTGCAAACCAATTCAATAACACTGAGGATCAGAATACTTTCTTCAGCTGGTTTTTCTTCACCCTTTATTCTTCTTCTGTTGTTGGTGCTACAGCCATTGTCTACGTTGAGGACAGTATCAGTTGGGCACTTGGATTTGGGCTTTGTCTTGCTGCAAATTTCTTTGGTCTTGTCGTCTTTTTACTTGGAAATAAATTTTATCGACATAATAAGCCAGAAGGAAGCCCATTCACAGACTTGGCTCGGGTGGTTGTTGCTACCATAAGAAAGAGAAAGGTTCTGTTATCGCTTAGGAAGGAGGACTATTACCATGGGAAAGATGCCAGGGCAAAGGAGACAACTGTTTCGGTGACAAAGAGCTTCAGGTACGAACCTCCAATTCAATTTTGTTGCTTTATGCATATATCTTTCATGTCTGATAACCTGAATATTTTAATTCATTCAAGGAAACTTAAAGTTCTTTGTTGATATTTTTATTTTTTTTTAAAAAAATAGAATTTAAAATCGTTATAATATTAAATTTTGTTTAAGGGGTTATTGCATAATTATACTAGGAAATTTAATTATTTTTATCAATTTATTCAATTTTTGCATTAGTAGCTAATTGATATATAACTTTTGGACTTGTCACATATCTTTTTATAGTTAAAATAGCATGTAACTATGCTGAAATAGTATGCTAACATGGTATGCATTTACAAATTATTTGGATATATTTGAAAAAAAAAGTTTTTGAAAAAAAAAAGTTAAAGAATAGAAAAATTATTAATTTTTTCTCCTTATTTCTATATCAACAAATAAATTTACACATATATACTATATTAGCATGAGCACATACTATTTTGACTATAAATAGATTTACAATAGATTAAAAAGTTCATATACCAATTCATCATAATTTCAAAAATAAAATATATCGACAAAAAATAACTAAAGTTCATGATAAAATTATGCAATAACCTTTTATTTAATTATAACTATTGATGTATATATAATATATAATAAAGTAAATTAATTACTTAATTTAAATTTGAATGAATACAAATATTTGAGTCTTTTTAAATATACACGTATTTCTAAATAAATAAAATTAAAATTATTATATTAATTATAGCTATAGATGTGTAAATATATAAAATTAATTTATGATTATAATTAAATAAGAATTGATCTAATATATTTTAATTGTAGTTACATAAACATACATTATATTTATATAATACACGCATCTATACGTTAAAAAAGTATAAAATTTTATTGGAGAGCTTGATATAGGACAAGATAGGAGCCACGCAAATTTTTCTATGAAGTCCTCTCAATCTTAGCAAAATATTGATGTACTCCTTCTAATAGATACTTATAGTCCTTGTAGAATATACGTTTGTCATCCTCTTAATTTTAAATTAAAATACTCATATAGTTAAAGTTATGAATATTTTGATTATAATTAATATATGTGCGCATATATCACGAATATATTATTCAAATTTAATATATTTTTCACTGATGAAAACTTTAATAAGCTTTTTATAAAATATAAATAAAGTTTATGCTAAAATTTTTACTAAGTTACCAATATTGTTAAAATTTATTAAGTAATTTATATATAAGACACATAATTAATTTACACGTGAACAATAAAAATAAAATGTATTTTTATATTGTACATTCTACTCTTGAATGTATTGCATCTTACAATTAGATATATAATAGATAAATAATTTATATTTAACCAATAAAAATAAAATACATATTTTTATATCCCACATCTAATCTAATACAAATAAGAATTTTCCATCATATAAAACATTAAAATGAATTCTTTCACACTACTAGCCTTAAATGTATCTCTACTAAACATTTTGGTCTACAAAAGAACAAAAGCTTGCCTATACCTTTTCTTGTAGGAACTTTGTGGGCCGAAGGCTCCAATACCCATGAGTCGCATATCGGTAAGATAAATTTTGACTTGAAGGTTCATACTCATGGACCTTGATGTTGAAATTAACTTCACATGCACTCTAGTCTCAAGCATAGAGTTTAGTATCGTTCTCCACTAAAGAACATGATTTCAGATTTTAAAGAAAAAATTTATCAGCCAAATTGTGCACAATAGGATGATGCAATTGACAATAAAAAATTCTTGGAGTTGATCATTAGAAGTACATCACATATTGGTCCATTTAAAAAAAAAAAAAATTAAAGAGTACCTTATCGTATTTAGCCATATCCATATTTGTGCACACTAAAGAACATGATCATTAATTAGTGTTTATTAATTAGGTCATGTTGTTGGGTTATATAAATAAATTTAATTATTTAATTAAAATAAAATTAATCAAAATATAAACACCTGAAAATTAAACAAAATAATTTTAAATAAGAATCATAACATATATACATTACACTAATTAAACTTATTATGTAAACAAATTATACCTAATTGCCAGTGATGTTTGATCTAATAGTCAAACTCTCATGGCATCATCTGAAGACCGGCTAGAGACCTGAATTCAAAATTCTCCATTTCCAATATATATATAATCATTATATATATATATATATATATATAAGAGGTCAAATTCTACCTAAAATTTCAATTCTGAGTATACCTCAACGAGTAATGGCTCGTTATCTATCCTTAGTTCTTCATTCAACTCTCCTTCCATGGAATGTCTAATTGAAGGAGATACTGGTGCTGGACCGATATCCTATACCTTGTAACCAAACTTTATACATCTCCATAACCCAAAAACATAAACTATACAGAAGAAATTCAACGAAATAATTATAAGTATGAACATGAAACTTACGTGAAAAATAATCACAACGAAATAATTACAAGTATGAATATAAAATTTACGTACAAAATTTTTCAGTATGGAGGGAAAGCTAAGATAAACTCCAAATCAAAGCCACTACTAAGAAAAACATGCAATGATTTTAAACTTTATCATAAATTTGAGATCAACAAAAACAAAAAAAAAAAAAAGGAAAGAAAGAAAGAAAGAAAGTCGCTCATATATATATATATATATATATATATATATATATATATATATATCCCAAACTTCCTTCATTTGTAATGGCAAGCTAGCTAGAAGAGCAGGAATATGTGACCTTACTAAGCTAGCTAGAAGCCTCATGTATGTGTGTGTATATATATATATATATATATATATATTATTTTATTATTATTATTATTATTATTAACAAAATTGAAGAAATAATAATTTTGCAATTCATTTGTAATGCCAAGCTACCTAGAAGAGCAGGAATATGCGACCTTACTAAGCTAGCTAGAAGCCTCATGTATATGTGTGTCTATATATATATTATTTCTTCAATTTTGTTAATTTTATATATATATATATATATAAAATTAACAAAATTGAAGAAATAATAATTTTGCAATTATTAAGAAGTTCAAATAATTTAAATATTGACAAACGGTAAAATGCAACGGTAATCACCCAACATTATATTTATTACAATTTGGGTAGTAAATCTTAATTTGTTTCTTTTTTGTTCCCTAACTTTGATTTTATTTCAAAAATCATATTGTTAAAAATTATTAGTCCTCTAAATTTCTTTTAAAAACCATTTTAATACCTCAATCTCTTCATCATTTCAATTTAGTTCAGAAATTATAAAAAATTTGAAAGTTTACTTCTCCTAGGATGAGATGAGTCTACTCTTAGCAAACAACATCAAAATAGATTTCTAATTTTTTTATTTCCTATAAATATATAGAAAATATGGACTTACTTTAAAAAAAACTGAATTAAAATAGTAAATTTGGATATTCAGGTACTAGAAAAATTTTTGAGTGACTGTTATAAAACTAAATAAAAGTGATATATAAAAAGATGCAAATTAAAATTTGGTAACTGACTTGAACAAAAATAAAGTTTGGCACCCTCCCATGCATTTGACCCATTAATAAACTATATAATATGAGTATTTAAAAAAAATCACATGAAATTAATTGAACAAATCAATGATGGCAAGATATATGAAGGTTGAGGGTGCAAGTTCATTCTCACTCCCTCGTACGTTCTCCCTTCAAAGTGGCATGGGAATAATCATCAAGTAAAAAAAAAAGATAGCAGCATATGCAATTTACACCTTCAGATGCTTTTAAAGATTTAAAGCAGCTACCCAAAATTGTCATGTGAGAAGTGTATAGACTCGGTTGGCAAAATCAAATCCTAAAATCGTAAGATTTTATATTCTACATTAATGTTTTCAAAATTATATTCATGTACATTTAATAACGGTTATATGAATAAAAATACAATAATATACAAGTGTAAATAGTAGAGGTCAGACCATTCCTGATCAGTTAAATTTTTTTTTGTTAACATGGTTACTTTCTATATACCGAAATGGCTGAATTTTTTGCCAAAATATCAGTTGTACTAATATAGAATGAAATCAATTTAAAAATAAGTTGTATTTAAACGTAATTCTTGACAACATTTTCACATATTCACTGAAATATTATCTAATCAAATTCTCACAAAGCAGGTTCTTCAACCGAGCTGCAATGAAAACTGAAGATGATTTCAAACCAGATGGATCCATTGCAAAAGGGAGAATCTGTTCAGTACAACAAGTAGAAGGTTTCAAGGTACTAATCAGAATTTTTCCAATATTGTCATCCTATATATACGTTTGCACTCCAGTAGCAGTCCAAGCAAGCTTGAGTGTACTCCAAGCTCTAGTCATGGACCGTCATCTTGGACAACGTTTCACAATCCCAGCTGGCTCCATCTCAGTCCTGGTACTGATTACCAGCTCCATTTCTGTACCCTTCATTGATCAAACATTCACACCATTGTGGCGGATGCTAACAAGCAAATCTCCAACCCCACTACAAATAATAGGAGCAGGCCATGTTCTGAATGTGCTAAGTATGGTGTTTTCAGCTTTAATAGAGTCAAAGAGGCTGAGTATAGCTCATGCTCATAAACACCCAGATGGTCGGATGACGGTTTTATGGCTAATCCCCCAGCTAGTGTTGGTTGGAGTTGGAGAAGCATTCCATTTTCCTGGACAAGTTGCTCTGTATTACAAAGAATTTCCAGTCTCACTGCGTAGCACAGGAACTGCTATAGTTACTTTCATTGTTGGGATATCGTTCTTTTTAAGCACAGTTGTGATAGCTCTTGTTCGAAGGGTTACACATTGGTTACCTGATAATATAGATGATGGGAGAGTTAATAATGTGTACTGGGTAATGGTGGTGTTAGGGGCCATCAACTTTGCTTATTTCCTAATTTGTGCTAAGTTGTACAGCTACCAATATGTTGACAGCTCAAGTAGTACTTCCAAACCTACAGAAATGAGAACTGAAAAGTGACATTAAATCAGTTAAATACATTGCTAAAACCATGGAGAATCTTTGAGCTAGGTGTATACAGTAGTATTTACTAATCTTATGGTCATGCTCGGATTGAATTGATTAAACCCACAGAAGATCTGCACAGTACTACAAGCTTTTAAGATTTCTAGACACTAGTCAGAACTTCCCCAATAGGCACACCAAGTGGAAGATTTCAAGAGACTAACATTTTGGATTCAATGTAGTATGTAGATATGTGGTGATTACAATTTGCCCCTTTTATTTTCCATATTATGTTACTCACCCTTTGATATTTAAAAATGTTATTTATATATCGCTATATATATACACACCAATATATATATATATATAAAGAGCAAATGATTCTTTTGTTAATTTGTGAGAGAAAAAACCACTTGAGAAAAATCAAGTGATAAAAAATAAAATTTTATAAAATTCATTTACAAATTCAAGCTACTGTGTTTTGTTTAAATAAAAACTTTATAAAATTCATTTTAATTCTTACTTCTTAACTTTGTGAAATTGTATAATACTAAATCCATTTTTATTGATAAAATGTGTTTGGTTCAAACGAACTCTAAATTCATTGTAAATGAATTCTATTTAAAATTCATTTAGAAATTAAATTAATTTCTTAATGAAATTGAAGTAAATAAGAGATAAGTTTGAAATCTTTGTTCACATTTTAAGAGATTAAATATTCTGAGTACAATATGTAAATCTAAAATATAAATCTAAATTTTATTAGGATGTGTTGAATTTTGAATTCAGATCCAACTCAATTAATTAAAAAAAATGCAACTACCAAAAGGCAGTCACCTCCAAAATTACAATAACAACTTCTTTTGAAAAAAGATAGAAGGTATGTAAAAAGACAAGAAGGCAGAAGAATGAAAAATATATAGAACATAAAAAGTTCTGTATAGAATTCCAAAACAATAATAGACAAAATGCTAGTGTAAAAAAAGGTTATAAAAGTATAGAATTTTCCTCTTTTTCTTTAGAGGACGTTTGGTTTGTATTCTGAAATTATAATTGGAATCGAAAAAGGAAAGAGAATGCAAATTTAAGATTATGCAATGAGAATGAGAATCAAAATTATTTATCATTTAAAATACTTTTATAATTATTTTTTATATATAAAAATTAAAATTTTAATTATTTTTATATATTAAAATTAAAATGATATGTTATTACAATATTTTTAAATTTTATTTATTTATTTACTAAAATATTATTATAATTTTTTAAAAATTATTATAAAATTTTTTTATTTTTTATAAATATTTTTTTCAAACATGATAATAATTATTTTTATTAATTTATGTATTTTATTTGAAAAAAGTTTAATAATATATAATAATATTTAAATATTTAATTATGGTTAGCTTAACTTAATTATAAGGGAATCAAAATCTATTATCCATAAAGTAGGTGGGAATGGGTCATTCCCATTCTTGGGATAATGGATTCTCATTATTAATGGGCTTTATTTTCAAAACAAACGCTAACAATGAGAATGGGTCATTCTCATTCTCATTACTGAGTTGATTTTGGCCCAAACAAATAGACCCCAGTGTGATTAACGCTAAATCTATATCAATCTTAAACTTAGTGTGATTAGCCATGGGTCATCACCTTGGACAACACTTCAAAATTCATGTTGGTTCTATATCAGTCATAATACTAATAACACTATAAGAAATTTATTATATTATGACAAACATTGTTGTGGTAAAATAAATTTGTCAGTACATGTTCATTTATTGTGACAAAGCATGTATATATTGTGACATGTTAAAATATTATCATGCTAAGTATAAAAAGCACTAGAAATAGTGATGAAAGTAATTATGACAACATATTTTGTCACAATATATGAATGATGGACTATATATAATGACAAAAAAACCTTTGTCAAAATATTTTTTCACTATAATTTGCCACCATTTCAAATCAAATATTGGGACAAAATTTTTGTCATAAAATATATTTATCCCAATATTTATTAAAATAATATACGGAGACAAAAAGTTTTGTCATAATAGATAAGTTATAAAAATATAATTTTGACAAAAATAATTATCTCATAAATAAAATATTTATTATGATAAAATAAAAAATTGTCATATTAGATCTAGAAAAAGAAGACAATATAGTGACAAAATAAAAATTGCTTGAAATTTTAATTGTAATAAACAAACTATCAACAATATAGTGACAAAAGAACTTTTTTTGCAATATTTCGCCACTAATTTTTTTTTTTTTTTTGGAAAGGCAAAAGGACTTGTATTGATTAGAAAGAGGACAAAAGTCCTTTGCTACATGATCTTCCAAACAACTGGGAACAACATCCCATAATGTGAAATCATTACCATCTAACATAACATTCTGTGCTAAAAGATGAGCAATCTGATTGCCAGACCCCCTAACAAAAGATAAACAAGTTGAGTCAAAGCCATTAGCTAACTGAAGAATGTCTTGACCAAAAAGATCATGGACAGAAAAACCTATACACTATTGATGCAACTTTTAGACTGATAGTAGAAAGTCAGATTCACAAATAACAACTCTGAAACTAGAAGAAGACACCACCTCCAATCCATAGCAAATAGCCAACATCTCAACAACTTGAACATTAAAACACTCCATGATAATTTTACTAGCAAAAAAGACGTTGTAACCCGAAGTAGAGTTCATCACTTTGCGTGCTATGTCAATAACATTTTAAAGCAACCTTAATTCTCAGTAATCAGACAATAAAACTAAAATAAAAAAGATACATGGTACTCACAACTTTTACTGTTGCAGTGGGAACATTTCCAATAGAAATTAGTGGTTGGTTCATGATTGATTCATTAATTAAATTTGAGAAGAATGTAAGAATCTAAGCAAGAAGAATGGCAAAGCAACAATTTAACATGGCAGTTATCCAATGAGCCTACAAATAATGGTAGTCATATATATGCATAAAACAAATACTTCTCTTCACCTCATGGTGCATACCAATATTTCAAACACAAAAAAATTTTATAAACGGAAGCTAAGCAGATAAATCTTACAGGATAATCCTAGCATAAAAGCCCCATTCAAATGCTTAAATATTACTAAAACTACGATAGGACACTTGACAGTCATACAAAAAACAAGATAGATGATGCGCCTCAGTAAAGAAAAAAAACAAAGCAAGTAAATGGTCAAATCACATTAAATATACAAAGCAGAAACAGTTGCATAAACAACCCGATGGTATTGAAGTAGCGAATGTAATGTGTGTGTGCTATTTTGCTGCTCAAACCTTCAAGCCACAAGCCATATTACGAGCAATATTCAAAAATCTCGATTCCCATAAACATCCCAGTTCGTTTATTAACACATAAGTTAGCTAGGCTAACAAGCATAAAGGATAAATGTCTAGCTTTAGATAATCAAACTCACAGCTTTGAACTGCATTCCCTACCTCCAATACAAAACTAAACAAGAATTTTAACTCTAGTAAATTTGGCCACTATCTAATCTAATCCTCCTACTATTAGTAATAAATAATATATTAGACTATTACTAACCACTTTCACAAGCATAAACATCTGAACATATTATTGATATAACACCGAAGAGCCAAGGGTAATAAATTGTAAGGAGAAAATAAAAGCATGTCAAAAGTATGTGGGGATATGATCCTAGATTGATAGTTACCCTAGGATTATACTTGGGAAATCGGGAAGCTAGTCTATTGAAGAGCTGCATCAGTTGAATGGGACTTTCCTTCTCATAGCGCAATGCATATAACATCACCAAGCGCTGATAGTCAAAATCTGTTACACTTTTATTATTTAAAAGGTTTGTTACAGCATGTAAAGAAGCTTATGAAAAGAGGAGGTCATGGTTAACCACTTGCATCGTGCATTCAAATTCTAGTTTCAACATGATAAGTTAGCTAAAATTTTAACAAAATGAGGTAGACTAGTAATCACAATAGTAATTTGAATGGCATGCAATTGTTTGCCTAACTTATCAAAAGGCACATGGAGACAATGGCCATTAAAATAATTCTAAAATCCCAATTATTATGTGAGACAACATATGATGATAACTATAACAACATACAACACAGATAGATCTACTAACGAATAAAAATTGAAGAGCACATATAGTTGTTGCTTTGGTAGTGTTTATGTTTATATAAAGGAAAAAAAAAGGGCTAAAATATATGATTCACATGCACTACCTCAAAAGCTGCAACTTGCCTACCCTTGCAAGCCAACTCTTGTTCTGTTTCTGATACTAACATCAGCTTTCGGTCTTGAACTATATTGCTTATTTCTGTTACCAAACTCATATGCTTTTAGACATTGCCATGCATCTTGTGGTACTCGGGTTAATTGTCAACAAATTTGGCCATATCCTCTTAAAAAATTCAAAGAATTAAGATGCAAGTGATAATAAAAACTAACAAATCATCACATAATGGAAAGTTCTTAATGTTCCAATTTCCAAATACAAACCTATTATCTGTATGTTTTTATTACTTTTAGCTATATGTTTTGATTACTTTTAGTAATTTGCTAAAAATCATCCACCATCCTTTTGATACTCATTCCAATATCTCCAAAATTCTCATACATATTAGCTTTAAAGAAGGCATCTTGCTTTGATGACAAGACAACCTTCTATAAGTACAAAAAGCATGAATATCACACTTCCTACAACTTGCTAAATTTACTATATTTGTAGCAATAGAGGACATATAATCAACCTGCTGATCTTTTGGAAATTTTCCAATACTTCTCAAGTCCACTTTGTTGTCTTGGATGCCTATTAATTCATGAAATATAGCCTAAAAAACAAAAGAGAATAATTGTGGATTTGAGCTCTTAATGTAGGACCAAAATTATTCTATATGCATATCCTATCTACAATAAATGGAAAAATCAAATATTGCCAAAAGAGGAAAAATTACTTTATGTACAAATTTGCATAGATGCACATTTTATATTTATATAAATCTAGATATTACTAGAATGTTATAGAAGTGTCTTTAAGAAAAACTAGATGCAAGAGAGGTCTTAAATGGCTTGTTATACATACATATACTATACATGTACATGCATGTATCCATAACCTGATTCTAAGAAAGAAGTCTGAAGAATCAAGAAAGAATTAAATCAAGTAAAATCCAAATTGGGGAATGGTTTCTGTTACAATATAAGTCCCAATACATGCTTATAAGCAGCTTGCTGCCTACACAATGCTGCCTACACAATATTTTCCAACTGAAATTTTACCCATTAATGTTTCCTATGCTATCCTTTGTGCAACATCAAAGGTTCTCTGGTATCGAATAATCGGTCTTCGTTTTAAAGAAAAAAAGGGCGGTAATGCCATCAACAACTCGATCACAGAAGTGCTGCAAAGTTGAAGGATCTACAACTGTTGGTAGCATATAGAAAGCATGTCAAAAGTATGTAGGGATATGATCCTAGATTGATAGTTAACTCAGGCTTGTACTTGGGAAATCAGGAATCCAGTCTGTTGAAAAATTGCATCAGTTGAACGGGACTCTCCTTCTCATAACACAATGCATATAATATCACCAAGTATAAACAGTCAAAATCTGTTACACTTTCATTGTTTAAAAGGTTTGTTATCATTAAAACACATATATATGTTACTTTGGTAGTGTTTATATTTATACAAAGGAAAAAAAAGCCTAAAATACATTATATATATGCAATACCTCAAAAGTTGCAAGTTGCCCACCATTGCAAGCCAACTTTTGTTCTGTTTCTGATACTAACATCAAATTTCATTCTTGAACTATCTTGCTTATTTCTGTTAACATGTTTTGATATTAAAACTTACCATTATCTTCGGTATCATCCCCATCATCCTCTTTATCATCCATATTAACATTACAATAGTCAATAATAGTGTCATATTATTCTTGACTCAAATATTCTTCATCAGTAAGATCATCATCAACTTTATCTTTTATCTTTTATTTGGACTAATTTCTTATTTGAATCAATAATGCTAGCATTAATTTTATTTGGAAGTGCATCTTCTTGAAGCAATGATTCCATGTTTTCAGCATTTATTTGTTCAATCTCATTAATGTCATTTATCTCATATTGCTGATATGGTTCATCATTCAAAACTAACCTCTCATCTTCTTTTGTAGTTTTTAGAACATTGTATACATTTCTAGGAAATACTTTTTACACAATTTTCCAACTACTCCCATTTCTTCGGTCACCAATATAAAAAACTTGTTCTGCTTGTGTGGCTAATACAAAAGGATCAGTAACATACCATTTTTTACTTGTATTAACAATCACAAGTTGACCGTAAGTTTTTAGACCATTTATTTTATCACCCACATTCCACCAATCACATTTAAACATGTAAACATGATTCCCATGGCAATACTCAAGCTCAATGATATTGGTTAATGTACCGTAAAAATTAATTTCGTCTGAATTATGTTCTCCTTTTACTATAATGCCACTATTTTATGTGCGATGATACTTATCACGTTCAACTATCTGAAATCTAATTCCATTAATTATTATACCACTAAACTTTGCAATACGAATATTAGGACCCAAACCTAACACATATAATTGATCTTGTGATCCAAGTGAACCATCTATATTTAATTGTGATACCTATAAAACAAATAAAAATTATATATCACAAAATATTTTCTAATATTAAAAATAGTACCTAATGAAAAAAAAAACAAAATATACATACATATCGCTTAACCAAGATGGAAATTCATTTTCATGCCTTTGTTGTATATCAATAGTACTTTGCTTTCCAATTTCTACTTTATGTAAGCTACATGCATAAAAATAAATAAATAAATATTAAAATGAAAGAATAATATTTTAAAATGTGCTCTTAGAACATATTTGATAAGAAAAATAGACTTACCTTAAATAAGATTCTATCTCTTCACAATTATTGAGTATGTACCATTGAATTTTCTTAAAATAAGAGGAAGACAACACATCAAACACAGGAGCTCCTAATGTTCTTGCCTTTTGTGATAGAATTGAAAATCCATTATCTATCTCAATTTGAGGTCCATCGTAATTCCTTTCTATCCGATTATGCTTTGTTTCAACTCCATGAAAATACATTGAAAAAAATGAAGGCATTCTTTATTAATGTATGCTTCAGCAATAGAACCTTATGGATGAGCTTTGTTATGCACAAATTCTTTCAAAGTATAAAGATACCTATTGAAAATTATAGTCTAGTAAATATAAAATTAACTATAATAAAAAAATTTTATATATACATATAATTTTTTTTTCATTACCTTTTAATGAAGTACATCCACCGATAGTGAATTAGTCCGCCTAATTCAACTTCACATGGTAGATGAATTGGTAAATGTACCATAATCACAAAAAATGATGGAGGATATGCTATTTCAAGCTTACATAGTATTAAAATAATACCTTCCTACAATTTCTTCACTGTAGCTTTATTCATTGTTTTTTAACACAAATCCCTAAAGAAAAAACTCAACTTCAATAACACATTGTATAAATCCTTCTTTAAATAACCATATGATGCAGTTGGTAGCAACGTTGCAAAAAAATATGATAATCATGACTCTTCATACCTAATATTTTACAATCATTAATATTTACACACCATGATATATTTTATGCGTATCCATCAGGTAATTTGATTGAATTTAAGCATTCGCAGAACTTTTTCCTTTGTAGCATTGGTAAAGTGTAAGTTGCATATGGCATTAAGAATTTGTCACCATGTCTTTGCAAGTGTAACTCTTTTCTTATACCCATTGCTTCCAAATCCATACAAGTCTTGAAATTTTCCTGAGTTTTTCCATCAGTATTCATTAATGTTCCCAAAATATTTTCACATATATTTTTTTTCAATGTGCATCACATCCAAATTATGTCTTAATTTTAAAGTTCTCCAATAAGGTAATTCAAAAAATATACTTTTTTTTGTCCAATTCAATTCTTCTTCTGCACACTCTCACTTTCCAATATTTGATTGCTTTCTGAATCTCACATATGGAGTATTAGTAAATTGTCTTATTATATCATCTCTAGATAACTCTTCAGGTTCGAATCGATACTCTGTCTTCCCATTAAATTTTTTACTTTTCCTCCATGGATGTTGTTTATCTAGAAATCTACGATGACCCATATAACATTACTTTTTTCATTCCTTAAAGTAATTGAAATAATTATTTATAATTTATGCTATTTAATTTCAAATATTTGAAAAATGAATTTTTATTAATATTATTTAATTATATTTGAGATTTTAATTATTATTTTGAAAATAAGTATTTTTAATGTTTTTATTATTTAAATAAGTTGAGTTGTGGTATTTTATTGATTTTTATGAGTTTTGGTGAATTATTAATATTTATTATTATATTATTGATTTTTGTGTATATTGGTTCTCGATTGGATAATAATTATAGTTCAGGGCCCAACTCGAGAAGTTGAGATTTTTTAGTATTTGAAGTGTGTTTGCATGCAGGATCGGTTTTACTTTTAGTAAAGATACATCCATTTTACAAAGAAGATTCTGCCGAATTTTTTATAAAATTATTGTAAAACGTGACATTGGGTCGGTCTTGAGTCTTGAATTTTTGTCGAGTCCTGTCCTAGATTGAGTCATTATTTATAATTTCTAGAAGTATAAAATTAGGATTTCAATTCTAATATATTATTATTTTTATTATTTTCTTTATGTACTCAATATGTTAGGTCTATCAGACTGGACCAGCCGAACCAGGATTGAGGAGCGCGATAGAATTGTGAGTTATTATCATATATATATATTGTATCTAGATTAAATATTGTTAACAGTCATATGTTTTTTTTAATAAATATGAATTTAATTATGCTCTTTTCATTAAATCATATTTATTATTATTAATATTTATATATATGTTTCCATATATATAATTGATAATATTTATTTTGAATAATATATGTTGTCATATTTTTTATGTTGAATTTCCATTATATTATTATAAAATATTGTTTTAGAGGATAGCTATAGAACATGCCACCTAACGGGTTACGCTAGGGCTGTTGCACAACAGTACGCTAGAATTAGGTTTTGAACTTTGAATGATTCTGGATACGAAAATTATGGTTATGGTGAATGATAGATATAGCGGTGTGGCTGTGAATCATTGGTTGTCTTGTAGGGTACTCAGGGCCAGTTAGCACCGGTAGTGGAATTGCGAATCTTCGGTTGACCCTTTATGTACTCGAGGCCAGTTCATTGCCAAAAATTGGATAAATAATATTTTTAAAGTTATGGAATCTTGCTGGCTAATGATATTCAGTGTTGAGGTTGCGAAAATTTAGGGATTTACTTCGATACTTTATTTAAAATTCTTATGCATTTATTATTATAATAAACGTGAATTTTTAGCATATGTATTTATATATAAATAAATAACTATATTATTATACCGATGCTTGAGTGTATATGTTTTTAGGTTGTATGTATATATATTATAATAATTCACTCAGTGAAGTCTGCCTCCCCTCAATATTTTTTTTTTCAAAATTTTCTACTTCAGACCTCTCTAGTAGAACTCTCTGCCATATTCTTTCCTCTCCGGCTGATTTATGTAAATACTGAACCACTACTTTTCTTGTATTTTAGTAAACGCTACAGTAGTAATGTATCTTGTCGTGGTATCTGTATTGTATTAGATAGAGCTCCAATATTTAAATATTGTATGAAAATAATTTCCTATGTTATGATATGGATTTCTTTTATATTAAGAAAAGTTTTAATTCTGAGATATTTTTGTGCTATGTTTGTATGTATTTTTATTTTTAAGGCTTGTTACGGGTTCCAAATTCCTGAGAATTCTCGTTCCTTAGCACCGGTCATGACTCTCCGGTTTTGATCGTGATAGATTTGACCCGGAAACTACGGTTAGAGATGGCTTCTTCGCTTTTGCATCTCTACATATTTTTATATTCTTGTGTTTTGTAGTTTAAATGACAGAAAATTATATATCTTCCTCTTCTTCCCTCTTTTCTCCTATAATTTTAAGCTACTTTCAATTGTATGTGAAAAAGTTCTGCAATTTTATTATTTCTTATTCAACGCAACTTTTGTGTATGTATTGATTGAACATATGTTTCCCAATAAGAAAGGAACACAATTCTTATTAGAAATTGTTGAAGAAATAGATCATACAAAAAAATTTGACAACTACTACAAAATATTGAGAATTAAGGTGTTAGATCCTCATCTTATTACTATAAGAAGTTGCAAACAAATTTGCAAGGAAATAGAGAAGGATATTAGAAGTATAAACTAAAAGATCCAACAGATAAAAATTATATTGATATAAAATAAAAAAACATGTATTGTTGATACTCAAGTATTTAAAATTATATTTACTATTAAAAATTACATGTCAAATATTATAATATTATATAAATTTATAAAATATAATTTATAGTTGTTTACATATTAAAAATTTTATTATTAGATTATTTAAAAATATTTATAATATGGATTTTATAATTTTCAATTTAATTGTGTCATTTATTATCTTTAAATAAAATATTTATTTACTTGCAACATAAAAATAAAAATAAATACAATACAAATATATATTAGAAAAATAATTAAAAACAACATGTGCAATGCACGAGTTTACAACTAGTTATACTTATAATTTATTATAATTTTAGTAAATTTTTATTTGACCTATGATACTTTATTTTTCTAATTTTTTTTAATATTAATACATTTATTTACTCAAAAATTAATTTAATGTAATTTTTTAAGTTCAACCAATAATTAAATGATAAATATTAATTAATTTAATTTTAAATCTCTTTTGTTAATTTTTTTTAAATCTAAAAATGATAATTATACTACTTTTCATACAGAAAGTATACTTTCAAACAATTATATGTTCTATTTTTTAAAACATAATTACAAATACAAGACAATAAAAATTTCAATTAATTATAATAATTTACTTAATAAATTTTAATTCAATAAGTATTTAAAAATAAGAAGAGTATTATTTTATATCAATTTAATTTTTTTAATCTTGATAGTGTTAAATTATAACATAGTAATTTATTTCAATTTTAGTAAATTTTCTATTTGAACAATTATACAACACTCTTTCAATATTATATCTAAATAATCATCTAATTTACAAACTTGATAGAGTTACAATATAGTAATTTATTACATTCTTTTTGAATTTGTATATAAACACAACAATCTTTCAACATTTTTCACATTAATATTTTCATAACTAATTATTTCATAAAATTTATTAATTTTGATTTTAATTATTTACTTATTAAAATTAATATAGTAAGACTTATAAAAATGTGTTATCTCATTTGATTTATATTAGATAAAATATAAGTAGATCTAGTTAAAATAGAAAAAAATATATTTAAACAAAATTACCACTAAAATTTTAATTAATTTAATTTTATTAGAGATAAAATAGAAGTTAACATACTTTCAATTAAACTATAATTATTTTTTAATTAATTTCATTTTTAATAGAGGTAAAATAGAAGTTAAGATAATAATTAGAATAGGAAATATCATAATAATTAGAATAGAAAATATACTTTCAAAAAAATCAGAATTACATTTTAATTAATTTAATTTAATTTTGTTAGAGATCAAATAGAAATTAACTTAATTAAAATAGGAAAAATAATCTCAATTATATTAAATTATATTTTAATTTCTTTAATTTTTATTAGAGATAAAATAGAAGTTAATCTAATTAGAACAAAAAATATAACTTCAATTATAATAAAATTTTTGTTAAAGATAAGATAAAAGTTAACCTAATTAAAATAGGAATCGTATTTTCAATTAAATTAGAATTATATTTTAATTAATTAATTTTTTATTAGAAATAAAATAAAAGTTAACCTAACTAAAATGAAAAATATTCTTTCAATTAAATTAAAATTATGTTTTAATTATTTATATATTTTTTTTATTAGTAAATGATTAAATTATTCAATTTTTATATAATAATAAATGAAAACTTTTTTTTTAATATAATTATTCAATTTTATTTATTTATATTTATATTTAAATTGAGACGTATTGAGGCATTGCTTGCAGAAAACGAAAGGACGGAATAGTTTAACTAGGTTTTATCAATTTTTGGCTGCAGTTACTCCTATTAATATTAATAGTGATTCATGCTATTGATCTTAACCAGGGAAAAAAATAAAATAAAATAAAAAACTATTACAATTAATGCTAATACTAAAAATGTAGAGCATGAAACGAGAAAAATGAAGTTTGAAAGTCGTTGTCAGTGGCCAAAAAGCTTCACATTCAATGCTGGCATTCCCCAGTCTCAGGTTCAGCTTCAGCAGCTACAGAAAGCTCCCCTGTCTTCTCCGGATCATTGCCTTCAAGCTCAGAACAAAGCTTATCAATGCTGATAGTAACTAATTTAGGATTTAAAAACCAGTAATCGTCATTCTTCACCGTCTCCTCCTCTGTCGTTTCTGATTTTTCCTTCACAATAACTAATGTTAGGTTGGCCTCTGATTTCACAGTTAAGGATGATTCTTCTTGATGTTGAAACTTGTTTCTCTTTCGGGATGTTTCCTTAGGTTGGCTGCTGCTTCTTTTAGTTGTCTCTCTATAGTATTATCTCTGCCATTATTTCGCAAGCTACAAAGCGCCAAATCGAAACTTTCATTGGGAAGACTATACTCGTGCAGTATCCAAGGTTCCTTTTGTTCCCGTACAGTTAAGTTTACATATTTAACTTCTTTCTTGATTGGTTAAATAATATGACTCAACTGAAAAAAAATAGAGAGCAAAACTTATGAAATTTTATAACTTAGGGTTAGAAAATTAACAAATGATACTTCAATTACTTTTGGATATGAGAAAAGAATTGATATGAAAAGAAACATAAGTATGAAATTAACATATCCCATTTTTAGAGATGAAGTGAGAGCACAGCAGCAATCTTGAGAAACATATTCCTTCTCTCGGTTGGTGTATTGTTTTTTTAAGGATTTTTTTTTCTTTTTTCCTGGCTATGCACAGGAGAAAAAAAAAAAAAAAAAGAACTGGATCTACCAGTCTTGGATTGATAAATTTGAGTTCAACAATTGTTTTATCAGGTTTTTTTTTTTTTTTTTACATCAATGATTATAAATTGAATATCACTTTAATAGTTTTTAACTTCATTGTATCTAAACAAACATTTGCACTGAAGAATGGATGTAAAATAGAAGTTAACCTAATTAAAATAGTAAATAAACTTTCAATCAAATTAAAATTATATTTTAATTAATTTAATTTACTTTTATTAATAAATAACTAAATTACCCCATCTTTATATAATAACTAATAGTGAATTCGTGTGTTGCGTGAACTGTGAAATAAAATAATTATATGAATAATTTGAATGAATTAATAACTAAATATATTAAAGATAGAATAAATCACATTATTTTTATTTTCTTGAATTTTTGTTAGCATAAATTTTTAGTTATAATAAGATTTGTTTTTAGAATTATTAGATTACTAAGATTTGTTTTTAAAATTATTAGATTACTATTGAAGTATGTATAATAGTGTTTTAGTTTAAAAAAAAATATTAAGTACTTACTGTAATTTTTTTAATTGTTTAAAAAATATATATATTGAGTGATTTAAGGTAAAAAAAAAATGTAATATATAAATAAGCTTAGAATTTGAGTAGTATTGAAATATGTACAATAGTGTTAAAACTACAAATAAATTAAATATAAAAGTAAAAATTTAGAAAGTTATTATATTAATTATATTTAATAAATTTTTTTATTAAAAGTATATATATATATATATATATATATATATATATATATATATATATATTTAATATGTATAGTAATAATAATAATTAAAAAAATAAAATAAAAATAAAAAATAATTAATAACTTACGCATTTTTAGGTATGTTAAATAAAAAGAAAAATGTGTTTTTAATTGAATAAAATGTGAATATTTTAATGAGAATAAAAGATATAATTTCTAATGAAAAAAGAAAGAGTAATATTTTAGATATATTATAATTAAAATATTTTATATCAAATAAAATATATGTATGTTAAAGTAAGAATTTTTATAAAGAGAAAAATGGAACTAAAAGTCAAATTACCCCTAAACTTCCCCAAACTTGTAGCGAATGTATAAATAAGTTGAATTTTAACTTTTCTGGTAAATAGGTCCAAAACTTTTATTTAAAGACTAAATTAATTCTAATTTTATGTAAA
Organism: Mallotus nudiflorus; assembly: GCA_947683625.1. NCBI lineage: Eukaryota > Viridiplantae > Streptophyta > Magnoliopsida > Malpighiales > Euphorbiaceae > Mallotus > Mallotus nudiflorus. The sequence goes on along the minus strand of CANTUR010000018.1, from coordinate 1,583,740 downwards.
ATTAGCATTTATACAACACACCTTGAGGTAAAATATTTTAATATTACAAGCTATTTTTAAAAATTTTATATATTTATTTTTATATTATTTTGTTCCCTTTGATCATGTTTTTTCAATTACCGTTCATTCTCTTTTACCATCCACCATCACCGCCTCCCTATCACTATCCTCCACCACCGCCTCTCTATCCCCATTGTAGCCGCCGCCCTCTCCACCACTGCTGCCTTTGTTTTTTTTAGCCACACCCAATGACTTACAAATTAAAGCCATCACCTTTACAAGCACTAACAATGATAATGGGTGGATCAGTGAGGACAACCTTTTCTTTAACATCTCTTGCACTTGCAAAGCCTACAATAATAATCATAAATAAACACATGCACACATTCAGGCAACAGTAAGTGCATTGCATTTGGAGTCTCAAGATTCAAGAGTAATGTAGCATGTAAGACTTGTAAAAATAATAGGCCAATGAGAGGAGAAGAATGAAGCAATTTAGAAGAGTCTCAACACCTAAAGTGTACTAGAGAAGCCATTGATACACAAAAGTGGGGTAAGCCGTAAGCAAATCAAATCAAAGCAGCCTTAGTTAATTTTCACGAGCTGTAAATTCATTTTTGACGTTTTTACTCTGTTTTTTTTAGAGAGAAAGCATTGGTAAAGAAGATTCACTTGGTTACCTTCTTCTCCACCAACAAAAAACAAAATTTTATTCTTTATGTATGTATATCAATTTTATTCTTTGATTTCTCACAGCTATAATTGAAATTCAAAACAACAAAATAAGTAGCAAAAAAAAAAAAAAGCCGATCTCAATTCTCAACAAAAACAAGAAGCACAAAAAGAAATTGAATTAAAAGAAAGAAAGAAAGAAAAAAAAGTTTTACACATAGAGCATTAGCATGTTGAACATCAGCTTCTAAAACTTTGAGAGACTCTTGATAAGAAGAGTTACCCAGTTGCAAATACATCATCTCCATGCCTCTCAAACACAAAAGCACAGAGTTAAAGAACAAAAAGAAGCAAAAAAAGCAACTGGGTTTTATTTAACGAATCAATAAACTTAATCCACCAGAAAACCAAACACGAAAAAGAGTTCAAAAAGCTTTCTTTCTGGGTGGCTAAGATAAAGACTGATTTTTTTTTTTTGTGTGGCTGTGACAGCTTTTTTATTATAGTCAGCAAGATGAAAGATATATATAGATATGATAAAGGAAGGAGAAGAAAATTGAAAAAGGAGAAAGAATAAAATTGCTATGTAGACATGCATTTCAATGTGTTCGGCTTATTGTTTGTGCTTGACTGTTATTTTGTTCCAGGTTTCGATACCTATGAGTACGAGGAGCTCAATATTTTCAGATCAAATCAATTGAATTTGAAAATTTCCAAGATTTTTGTTCACTTTTACTTTCCAAGTGAAAGAGAATTAGAGGAAAAAAAATGGCTGGAGTGAATTAGTGAATAGCTGATGGTGACCGTAAGTGGTGGTCGGTAGTGGAGGACGTTGCAGTGGTTGGTGTCGACGGTGATGACAACTGAGATGAGAATGATGGGTAAAAAAAAAGGTTCATTGTTTAGTTTTATTTAAGTTTTTCTTAATTAAAAAATAGTGTTTTAGTCATATTAAAACAACAAAATACTTTTTTGTAGATTTGTTAATAAAATACTTAACTCACATGCTTCCATAGGCGTTTGTACTCCACACGTATAATTCAACTCTAATTTGAAGTTATTTGGCCTTTAAATAAAAGTTTTGTACCTATTTACCGAAAAAGTTAAAATTCAATTTATTTACACATTTGCTACAAGTTTAGAGGTAATTTTACCTTTAGTTTTAGAAAAATGTAATTAAATAAATTAAAAATAAAATATATTACATTAATTTTATTTCTTTAATTTTTATTGTCATTATTTTTAAATATAATAAATATTAAATTTAATGGAGATTAAAAAATATGTATTATATAAAATTTTTTACTCATTGCTTGCAGAAAACGAAAGGATGGAAAGGTTTAACTAGCGTTTTCGGTTTTATCCAATTTTCTCTGCACTTGATAAAAAAAATATAAGAACATCCAAAAAGCCAAGAAGGAGATGAACAACACAATGTTGAGAAAAAGTAATTCACTTGTTAATAAGGGAGTTATTAGATCCCTCACTTATCTCAGCCAGTCTTCATCATCTCCTTTGATTTGTAGGCAACTGCCTCTTCTTTAGCCAACAACAATAATGAACGTCGTCTTTCTCCTTTCACTACTTCTTTCCGCAATTTCCGCAGCTACAGTGTCGATCCAGAATTAAGGTATTGCATTTTAATCCATAATTCCATACTTTTATGCGTTAGCTGGATGGTTGGCTAGTCAACTAGCTAATTGATTGTATTTCTTTCTTGAAAAGTGAGGTATGTGATTTCTCCACCCCTAAATTGGGGCTGATAAGGATACAAATCAGATGTACATCACTTAGTTATTATTTTCTGTTAGCTATCTTTATCTTTTGTATTGTTACAACATTAACTTACTCTTGTATTTATATATTGTACATTGTAATGCACTGAACACGTGAAATACAAATAAATCTTGAACTATTCTTCATAAGGTATCAGAGTAGTATGGCCAACAACAATCAGATTGCTCTCCCATCTTCAACCTCTCTTTCATCTCCTTCCACGATAACTCATACTTTCTCCTTCAAATTGAATAGCAAAAATTACTTGGCATGGAAAGTTCAATTTCTTCCTCTCTTGAATTATCAAAAATTAATGGGCTTTGTTTATGGCACTCAATCTCCTCCATCAAAAACAATTATGAATACTGCTACCCCTGTTGCTAAAATCTCAAATCCTGCTTATGAAACATGGTTTGAACATGATCAGCTGTTACTTTCTTGGATCCTCTCTTCCATAATTGAAGAAATATTTCCTTATGTTCTTGGCCTTTCATCTTCACAGGTAGCATGGACAGCCCTTGCCAATACTTTTGGTGCAGTCTCACAAAATAAGCAACTCCAATTGAACATTGAATTGTAGGAATTAAAGAAGAATGACATGTTTGTTTCTCAATATTTACAACGAGCAAAATCTCTTGTTGATGAACTTGCTTCTGCCGGTAGAACCTTAATCCCTGCTGAGTTTAATGCAATCATTTATCGAAACATTGGTGTTGAATATCATAACTTTATTACTACCTTTAATCTTTAACCGGAACCAGTTTCCTTCAATGAACTCCATAGCCATCTCCTTGCACATGAGATTCTCTTAAACAACACTCATGAACCTCCTCTTGCTCACCTCTCTTACTGCCCCTCCCACCCACCATCATCTCAACCTCCATGATTGCCAACCCCTTCTCCTCTACACCCTCGCTCTCTATGGCAAACTCGACGATGCCCTTGGCATAATTCACGAACCTGTCAAATTTATGGTATGAATAATCACACCACAGATCGATGTCGATGGTACACATCTCTACTTCAACATCGGCCTCCAACTCATCAAGCTGATATTGCTTATACCCACAACTATGGTCATCATCCATACTCGAACACTTACACACCATAGGTGGCTGATACAAGTGCCAACACTCACATCACTCATGATATTTCCTACCTCCATCTTCCAAAACCATACACTGGTGGTGGTCAACTTCTTATAGGTAATGGCTAAGGTCTATCTATTAATGCCATAGGCACTACCTCTATTCCCTCTCACTCTCACTCTTTATCTTTTCAAAATGTTTTACATGTTCCTCAAATTTCTAAACCCTTACCTTTTGTTTCATAGCTTTGTACTAACAACTCTTGTTTCTCTGAATTTTCGCCTTCCTTTTTCATTGTTAAGGATCAGAAGACAAAGACTCCACTCCTGCGCGGCGTGACTGAAAATGGGCTGTATGTTTTGCCTTTAATTCCAAATGCTCAAACCTTTCTATCCGAAACCATTCCCTATGATGTCTGGCACTCTCAACTTAGTCATCCTTACACTTGTACTCTCTCAGAAATTCACACTGCTAATGCTCTCCCTCATGCTTCCAAAATAAATTTAGCAAATGTTCTTCATTCATGTTAGGCAATGTCACGACCCAAACTAAAAGTCATGACCAGCGCTAGGGAACGAGAATTCTTTTGAATCCGGAACCCGTAGCAAGCCTAAGAAAATAAAATCATACAATAAATAAATAAAAAGTATGATATAATTAAAATTTTCAAATCAATATATAAAATAAATACTCCAAATCCTTTCATCAATGAATAGATATTCGTACAGTTTCAAATACAATTTTTTCAGAGTATACAATATCAAAACAATATAATACTCTTCCGATATAATAACACTACTACTGTAGTTTCTAGAATACAAATCAGAATTCAAAATATACGTTTGCATTAATGGCCGGGGCTGAAGAACACCGGCGAGGAACTCTATAATTAAGGTCTGACGATATGGGATCTCCTGAAAAAAAAAATAATTGAGGGGGGTCAGACCTCACTGAGTGAATTATTATATTATATATACATGCAAACTAAACCATAACAATCAGGCATTCATATATATATATATATATATATATATATGTATACACACACACACACACACACACATTTCATATGAATGCCAAACTCTGCCTTTATAAATATACTAAATGTAGAAAATATTTGTTTTAATTCATGAAGGATCCATAGAACCCTAATAATAGCGACCTCAAACAATCCTATCATCACTCTAGCCATACAGGCTCATTTGATTCCAAATAGAACACTTATTCCAATCTAGACAGCAAACTGGCCCCGAGACACTAAGTCGACCGAGCTCCAGCAGTCTGACTGTCAGTGTGATTGGCCCTGAGACACTTGGTCAACTGAGCTTCAGCAATAACACTATCTATCACCTCACATCTCAATCAACCCAATAGATCATTCAATCCACTTATGGACAGTAGACTGGCCCGAGACACTAAGTCAACCGAGCTCCAACAGTTTGACTGTCAGTGTGATTGGCCCCGTAATCACACTATCTAACATACCATTAATCTTAGTCAAATCCATCAAATCAATTATAATCACCATAATTATTTCTCACTCAACCCTTATCTATCGTACCGGTATGTACACGGTCTTAGTGCTATCCACTAGGAAACACGTTCTATTGATATCCTTCATTTACAAAAATCATTTATTTTGAAAATAATTAATGTTGAACGATATTCATAATAATAAAATCAACCATATATATATACCAAAATATACCTAAAATACACTCAGTATATTTTGGGTATATATATATATATGTCAAATAAAATATGAAATAAACTAAAGATAAATCATTAATATGGTAAAAAAAAAAAACAATTTAAATAAGTAACAATAATATAACATGCATTTTCTTAAAAACATACTTAAATATACAAAAGATATACCCTAAGTACACAATCATTTAATAAAACATTTATATATAAATACTCATTTAAATATGTGTTTAACATATATTCACAGATATACTAAAAATAAACCTAATTATCTAGCATGCATATATCAAAAATAAACCCTAAATATATCACTAATGTGTTAGGTTTAATTTAATAATAAAACATGTGTTTATTTGGAAATAATTCAAAATATACCAAAAATAAACTTAAAAATAATTTAAGTGTAGGTTTATAATATAACATGCAATTATTTAAGAATAAACCTAAATTATACTAATCATTTAATAAAATAATTATGGTTCAATGCAAATCATGTATAAATATTAAATTATAACAAACATAAACCTAAATATCTAACATACATATATCAAAAATAAACTCTAAATATACCAGTGATATATTAAATGTATATAGAAAATATACAAACATTTATATATCAAGATATACTAAAAATAAACCGAAAATATACCAAATTATATATAATTAAATTACTGTTTAAACATATAATGAAAATATAAATCCTAAGTCATGCATCCTATATGCAATGCATATATATACAGTATAATAACTCACATGTTAGCGCTCCACGAGACAAACTCGGCGCGCCTTATCCGTTAGGCCTCGGTCTTGGCGCAGCTAGACAAACAAATGACAATATGAAATCAGAATAAATTTAACGGAAATTCTAAAGACTCGATTTAGAATTTTAGACACAAATTAGAATAAGGATTTGATCGGACATCACGTTTTACGAGAATTCTACTGAAAATCCTACATAACCTCCCTTGTAAACGGACATCTCTCTACTCAAAGAGTAGAGCCGGTCCTGCAAAGAAAACACACTTCGAATAACACCAAATTCACAATCATAATCCCTCGGTCGGACTCTAAACTATAATTCACCGATCGAGGTTCACAATTCACAGAATAATTATAAAATACCGAAAATGCCCTTATATAATAAAAATACATTTTATAAATCCAAATTACGTAATTGACCTTAAAACACGTTAAAACCGATAAAAACTCATTTATTTAGAAAAAATCGTATATTATATATATAATTTGAAAATAATTTACGAAAAATAGTTTTAATTAGTTAAAAATACTAAATAATTTGTAGAAATCATTTTTATATCCTAAAAAACTATTAAAACCAATTTAATTACATTTTTAGCCAATTTAGTGTAAAATTACCAAAATACCCCTATATATATAAATTTACTAAAATAAATCCAAAAATTCACCAAAAATAATATAATTACTCAAAATTAATCTTCTCAACATATATTTCCACAATATCAATAATATACTCAATTAACCAATTTATTTCAATTAAACACATAATTAACCCTATTTTTCAAAATTACATAAATTTAATAAATTCCAAATAAATATATAAAAGTTCACAAAAATTACAAATAAATTTCTATAATTCATTTTGACTCCTATAATCACCATAAAACACAATTCATAATTAATTAATTAATTTTCGAAAATTAGAAAATATTAATAAAATAATAAAAAATTCACAAAAATTAAAATAAATTCCAAAAATTCTAAAAAAATTACAACATGTAGATTAAGCTTCCAGGAACAAATTTTGTGAAGGAAGTTTTCATGAATAAATCAAATTGAAGCTAAAAAAAATTTGAAACCCAAAATGGCTGAAATGAAGAAATTGAAACCTAAGCAATTCTAGACCAAATCAAGTGAAACAAAGCTTGGAATCACACTCACCCGGAGCTCAAGGAGAAGATAGATACTAGCGGTGTCAAAAACGGTGGCCGGAAATGGCTTGATCGGAGTTGAGAAGAAATTCAGCCTCTTCTTGATTTTTCGGCCAAAACACATCGGAAAAGGGAGCTTTAGGTGGTGGAAATGACTGGAGGTGGAGGATGAAGGCTGAGGGGCACAGTGGCAGCAAAGAAAACCAGCTGAAAATGGCCAAAATGGAAGAAAACGTGTTGGGAAGAAGAAGATGCAGAAAATGGCAAAATTATAATTTCTGCAAACTTTATTTTTTGTTTTTTGATTAAAAATTGTGTATATATGTATATATATATGTCCACCTTATATAATAATATTATATATATTCCCACACACAAATAATACTCACCACACAAATATTTTAATAATTTAATAATTTATACACTTAAAATTAATTAATTAATACAAAAAAATTAAATAATAAAATTAAGGAAATTAATTAAGCTCTAATTAATTAAATAAATAAACATATATACATTTTATTTAGCACTTAAAAATTATGTATGAGTTCATGCAAATTTGTAAATCTAGTCAAAATAATTAATATTAAATTATTTACGTGTCAATTTCCCTGAAAATATAATTCCTGGGAACATTTTGCGTAAAGTACTTAAAATAATATAAATAATTAAAATTAGCTTTAAACAAATAACAACTCTTAAAATATCATAAATATATACAAAAATTATTAACACTGCATATCCCGATGCAGTATAAAAATATTTAAAAACTCGGGATATATAGACAAATTGTCTAGAATTCCTCTTGCTCTTGTTGAACATAAAGTACCAAGCCATTTGATATTATTCATTATGATGTTTGGGGGCCTTCCCCAGTTTTGTCAAATTTACGTTTTTTGTTATTTTGTTCTTTTTATTGATGATCAGACTCGATACACTTTGGTGTATTTTTTGAAAAATAAAAGTGATGTTTACAATATTTTTCTTAATTTTCAATCTCTTGTTCATACACAAATTTCTAAAAAAGAAAAGCTTTTACTCTGATTGGGGTGGAGGGTATTAAAATTAAATAAATATTTTCAGTCCCATGGCATTGTTCACCATATTGCTTCTCCATATACACACGAACAAAAGGAACAATTGAACATAAAATTAGACACTTGGTTGATACATGACTAACTTTACTTGCCCATAATTCAGTTCCATTTCGTTATTGGCCCTACTCATTTGACACTGCAATTTCATTAATTAATAATATGCCCACTGATGTTCTTCATGGCCAATCTCCTTATTTTTGCCTTTTTGGTTGTCATTTCAATTTTAATTCTTTACGTGTTTTTGGATGTAGTATCTTTCCATTACTCCGTCCTTATCATAAACATAAATTTAACTTTAGAACAACACCTTGTGTTTATCTAGGACCTGCCACTTCTCATTTTGGTCATCGTTGTCTTGGCCACAAACTAATAAAATTTATCTTGCCAGACATGTGCAATTTCATGAAAGTTACTTTCCATTTAAACATATACACTCCTCACCTAACCCACTTTCTTCCATGGCCCACCAACCTTGGCTTCATATGCATACATCACATCATGGCAAAGACACTAATACAGCCCACTCTTCACACCAATCAGGTTTGGTGGTCCCTCTCTTCCTTTACTTTCTTATTATGATCCTAATCCTACTTCATATATTGAAACTACACCCACACCCAATTCTCCCTCATCTCCTAGACGTTTATCTTCACCTAACCAACTTTATCCTTCTACTTTGCTAGCAAACAACACCTGAATCCCATTTGAAATAAATCCCCCTTCTACCTTATCACCGAACATCATTACTTCATCCCCTCCTAGCCTTAATCTCGTTGTGGACCTCACTACTTATCCCACCAAACAACCTCATCATGTCCAACAAACTCGCACTGCAACCTCACCCGAAATCAATCCACTTCACACTCACCCCATGGTACTTCGGCCCTCTACTCTCCAAAAATATGAAGCTCATTTATCCACTTCTTCTTCTCCTGCCACACCAACATCTTCACCTCAAACCTTTGCCCAAGCTGTAAAACATAATAAATGGTGTACAACAATGAATGATGAATATCATGCTCTCATTCACAGCAACACTTTGCATCTTGTTCCTAGACCTTAAAATGCTAATATCATTAGCAACAAAATGGATATTTTGAGTTAAATACAACTTTGACGACACCATCTCTACATATAAAGCCTGCCTTATTGCTAAGGGCTATAATTAACAATTCGAAGTTGATTATAGTGACACCTTCAGCCCTGTGGTAAAGGCGACTACCATTCGAACCATTGTTGCTCTGGCTACTATGTTCAAATAGACAATGCATTAATTAGACATCTCTAATGCCTTCCTCCATGGCAATTTACATAAGACAGTTTATATGGAACAACCCAAGGGCTTCATAGACAAAGTTAATCTAGATCATGTTTGTCTTCTCCATCGTTCTCTATATGGTCTTAAACAGGCTCCTAGGGAGTGGTTTCATTGTCTCAACACTTTTCTTCTCTCTTTTAGTTTTTGAACATCACAAACTGATACCTCATTGTTCATCATTCATCTTGACTCCACTTTTTTATTTGTTCTTATCTATATAGATGATATTATCATAATTGGGAATTTAATCACTTTACTCAATGATTTTCTCCATCACCTCAAATATGAATTTCCAGTTAGGGATATTGGCTCTTTATCCTACTTTCTGGGCATTGAAGTCACCACCTTATCTAAAGGTACTACACTTTCTCAAACTAAGTACATCCATAATTTACTTGAACGACACTCTATGCTTTATGTTAATGGTTGTTCCACTCCAATGGCATTTACACCTCCTCTCTTTAAAATCATTGGCACTACTTTAAGAATAGAAGATAGTTCTATGTATGGTCAAATTGTAGGAGCTCTCCAGCATGCTACTTTTACAAGGTCGAATATCGCATTTGCTGTCAACAAACTTTGTCAGTGTATGCATCATCCTACTACCTCACATTGGTAAGCAATAAAATGAGTGCTTCAGTATCTCAAGCATACATTGCACCTATTACTCCCCTCATTTACAATGCTTTACATATAGTGATTGGGGAAGCTGCCCCGATGATCTTCGTTCAACAAATGGTTATGCAATTTACTAGGGAAATTCATTAATCTCTTGGATGGCCAAGAAGCAGCCCACAATTGCTAGATTATCAATAGAGAGTGAATATAAGGCTATTGCAAATACCACTTTAGAGGTTCTATGGCTTCAATTATTACTCAAAGAACTTGGTGTCAAGTCTCCTCACAAACCTATACTTTGGTATGAAAACATTGGTGCAATCTACCTCTGCAATCTACCTCACTTCTAATCCAATTTTTCATGTCCACACAAAACACATTAAGTTAGATTATCACTTTGTTCGGGAGCAAGTGACTAAAGGTAGCATTGAAGTTCAATTCATATTTAGTGATGATCAAATTGGAGATATCTTTACCAAGCCATTGGGAACTCGTAAATTTCTTCATCATCGAGATTCTCTCCGATTAACTGCATCCCCAATGGCTTAGGGGGGCTGATAAGGATATAAATCAGATGTACATCACTTAGTTATTATTTTCTATTAGCTATCTTTATCTTTTATATTGTTACAATATTAACTCATTATTGTATTTATATATTGTACATTGTAATGCATTGAACACATGAAATACAAATAATTCTTGAACCATTCTTCACAGGGGCATCCGAATTGTGCCTGAGAGGAAGGCATAAGTGATTGAGCGATTTGGGAAGTATGTCAAGACTCTTACATCAAGTATTCATTTTTTGATTCCAATTGTGGATAGAATAGCTTATGTTCATTCGTTGAAAGAAGAGGACATTCGCATTTATCCTCAGTCTGCTATAATTAAGGATAATGTCAGTATTTCAATTGATGGCGTTCTTTATGTAAAGGTCATCTTCTTGTTTCTTATGCTTCTTGGTTTTTCTTTTTTTTTTCCAATAAACTAATTAGTCATTAATGGTTTCAATTAATATAGATTATGGATCTAAAATTATCCTCTCATGGTGTGGAGGATCCAATCTATGCTATGATTCAGCTTGCGCAGACCACTATGCGTAGTGAGCTTGGAAAGATAACCCTTGAAAAGACTTTTGAGGAAAGGGCCAGCCTTAATGAAAAGATTGTGGTATATAATTTTTTAAGCTTTTAATTAATTGATTCATTTTAATTAATTGGTCTATTTTCATTATCTATTTATTATCTATTTTTGAAAAACTATAGTTCTTTTTAACCTTAACTTGCCTGTTATTGAGTCATTTTTCTTAAAAACAATTACAACAGTCATATTTAGCAAATATTTTAGTAAATGTTAGAAATTCTATAAATTATGATGAGATTTGAACATTTTATCAGGCGTCCATCAATGTGGCTGCCAAAGACTGTGGACTACAATGCCTTCGATATGAAATAAGTAAGCCTCATGTTTTAAATGTGATTCCTGGTTTTGGTTTGTTTCAGATAGTTTTTTTTTGTTACTCATATTTTACTTATTTATAGAGGATATTATGCCAGCCACTGAGGTGCGAGCAGTTATGGCACTACAAGTAGAAGTTGAACGTAAAAAGAGAGCTCAAATTTTAGAGTCTGAAGGTTATAGAGTTGACTTATTGATTGTTTTTGTTTTAGGATCTAGTTTTTATTTAATGTTGTATTTAAATAGTGTTTAAAATATTTTATTAGTTGTCATTCTCTGAGTAATATATATGTTTGAAAAAGAAAATTATTGGTTAAATATACTTCTCACTATTACATCTTCTGTTGCCTATGAAAATTATATATTTTAACAGGAGAGAGACAAGCATACATTAATATCGTTGATAATAAGAAGGCTGCTGTAATTTTGGCATCAGAAGTTGTAAAGATGGATCAAATTAACTGAGCACGAGGTTAGTCATCCTACTATTGTAAATTGAGCACATTATATATACTCAAGCAAACATATATACTTTAAAAAATGTTTTTCTTGATTGAATTTTTTATCTTGTTTTTTTTGGACCTGTAAGCCACTTCGGATAATTACACTATGTTCATGCAATAGTTTACTTTTTAGGCAATTAGTTCCATGCTTTCATTTTATGCTAATACTTTTTTAAAATCCTTATCAAGGGAGGCAGAAGCTGTTAGATATTTTCAAAATAGTCACATATAGTCATATTTTTTAACAAAAAGACAAGAGTATTACCAAGAAATATGTCTACTTATTCAAATAAATATGTCTATTTGAAAATTATAACCACTCATTTATCTTATATAAATAGAGAGTTATTTTTCTATCATAAATCAATTCTGCATAAAACACCATTACAAACACCCAAGCTTCATTGTATCCTAAAGGCAAATTGTACATTACAAATATTGCCTTTAGGAAAGTGGGATTCTTACATGTCTTGGAGCAGATTTTTCAAGATTCTTATTACAATTATCTAACAATCTAAAGGCAATTTTTCTCTTGTAGAAATTTGCATCCATGACAACACTCAAAAAAATAGCAACTAGTATCTCTTGTAGAAATTTGCATCCATGGCAACACTCAAAGAATTAGCAACTAGTATTGTGAAATTAGATCATTTTGATGGTAAAAATTTTATGAGATGGCAAAAAAGAGTGCATTTTTTATTAGTTTCTCTATAAGTAGTATATGCTTTAAACATGCCAAGGCTAGAAGATTTTTAAGCAATATGTACAAGCCTTTGGCAATATTGCCAAGAAGGTAATGAGGAGTTTCTAGGAGTTTAGTTTAGTGTGTGCTTTGATTTTAGATTTTACTAAATTAATTTTGTTCCTTTTTTATGTTCTCCACTATTTCATAGTCGACAACAATGTTACTTCTTAGCACTTGTGAAAATTCTACCAATTTGATGGCTTAAGCTTTAAGTATATACAAAAGTATGCTCGGGAATATTTCAAGTGATAGTTCTCATGAACCTTCTTCTTTTTCTGAGTTGATAGAAAGTATGAAGGATGGTGCTTCCACCGAAGAAAAAAAAGGATGAGAGTGCTATAGTTGCTGGCATAGATAATGCTAGTCCAATTCATGGACCACAATTCTCATTTGTAAGCCCTAAGAAAGAATATTAGGATTTTTTTAGCATGAAAGGATGGTAGAGTTAATTATAACATACTCACCTACAAAATGACAAGAATTTTGCTATTATAGTTTATAAGAACTTAGCTTTATATCCTCTTAAATGGTGAGGGATGGAATTGGTTTTAAAAGCATTCCTTGGAAAGATTCATACATTCTTATATAGGAGTAATTATCATTTTGAATAATATGTATTGAAATTCTAGAGTCCTTGGAAGAGAAGGGTGTTGGGAAAATTAATAGAGTTGGTGCAGCAGAATAATTTTCATAGAGATAAAATAAAATTACTGTAGAAATAATCAAATAAATAAATAAATGGAGGTGGTTAAACTAGCCAATGGGTGAGTAAAATAGGTGGTAAAATCTATTGTATAAATAATAATAATAATAATAATAATAATAATAATAATAATAATAATAATAATAATAATAATAATAATAATAATGACACAAATATTTTGATGTGATTCATCCTTAATTCTTAGGCTACATTCATGGTACAAAGTATAAGATTTTCTTCCAATATAAAAATAGTAGGTATAAGAGAGAGTCTTCTCTAGATCAACATTAGAGGTACACAATAAAAAATTCTCACAGAAATAGTGGCACTCAAAGTGTTTCCCAAGCACTCCAAAAATAATTATCTCACTATTTTATCACTCACCCTTTGAGAAAAAAAAAATTTCCCAAACCCTTAAAACTCTTTCACAATTGCTTTGATTACCCTCACAAGCACACACCTCACTTCAGCTTTTCTCTCTCATTGCTTGCTCCTTCTCCTTATGTATGTCCTCCTTCTATGGCCTTTATATAGGCATTAACATACACAAAAAACAAAAAAAAAATTACAAACTTTTAAAATTTGCTGCACTAAATTGTGACTTTTCATTTTTTTAAAATTTATGGGCTCCACTAGGAGGGACCCATAACAATTCTCTCCCTCTTGACTACATGGAGGTCATCGCCATTATGGTGGCCAATTGACATAATTCAAACTTCTTCCTTGGTAGAGTCTTTATTAACATGTTTGAGTCATTTTCATTAGTATGGATCTTTTCTAGTTGTAATAGCTTTTTCTCCAATACATCCCATATTCAGTGATATCTCACATTAATCTAATTTGATCTTGAATTAAAGGAGGAGGTCTTACCATGGTGGATAACACTCTAACTATCATAAAATAGCTCGTATCTATCTTGCTAAAAATGAAGTTCATTTAAGAACTTCTTCATCCATAATAACTCTTTACAAGCTTTTGTTGCTGAAATAAACTCTACTTCAGTGGTAGACAAAACAACATATTTTTGTAATTTTGATTGCCATGACACAGCTCCCCCTACAAAAGTAATTAAGTAACTAGAGGTTAATTTTCTTGAATCAACATCTTCCGCCATATCTGCATTTATAAATCCAACTAACATAGGTTTGGCATCTCTAAAGCACAAACATATTTTGGATGCTCCATAAAGATACTTGAAAATCCATTTCACTATGGCCCAATGCTCCTTTTCTAAATTTAAAAGGAATCGACTTATAACTCCAACTAAGTGTGCAATATCTAGCTGTGTACACACCATGACATACATTAAACTACTAACTACTGAAGCATATGGAACTCTATCTATCTCTTCCTTCTCCTTGTTAATCGAAGGGCTTTGATGAGAAGTCAATCTAAAGTGATTAGCAAAAGGACAACTAATTATTTTAGCATTGTGCATGTTCAACCTTTGAAGTACCTTCTCAATATAATTCTCTTATGACAACCATAGCTTCTTGACACCTCTTTTTCTAATAATCTTTATGCCAAGAATCTACTTTGTTGGTCTTGAGTCTTTTATAGCAAAAAACTTACTCAATTACTTCTTCACACTGTTGATTCTGAAAACATTCCCACCAATAATCAACATGTCATCCACATAGAGAAATAACATAATAAATTCATCATCAGAGAAATTCTAAACAAACACACAATGGTCTGAAGTGGTCTTTTTATAGCCTTGCTCCCTCATAACAAACTCAAGCTTCTTATACCATTGTCTTGGTGCCTATTTCAAGTCGTATAAGCTTTTCTTCAATCTGCAAACATAATCCTCTTTTTCCTTTTCTTTGAAACCCTATAGCTGCTCCATAAATATTTCCTCTTCTATATTACCATGAAGGAAGGCAATTTTAATATCCATTTATGTAATCTTTATATCAAAACTTACTGTTAAACCTAGCACAGTATTGATGGATGTCATTTTCATAACTGGAGAAAAAATCTCATTAAAGTTAATACCCTTTCTTTGGTTGAATCCTTTTATAACTAGTCTAGCTTTGAAATGTGGCTGGAGACTGTGTTCTTCATGCTTGATCCTGAATGCCCATTTATTCTTCAAAGCTCTCTTACCTTTAGGTAACTTTATCAGCTCAAACGTCTTATTCTCATACAAAGACTTCACCTCATCCTGTATGGCTTTAAACTATTTCTGTTTATGTTCATTATTCATAGCTTCTTCAAAGCTTTCTGGCTCTCCCCCATTAGTTAATAACATAAACTGGTCTTTAGGATGTTTGGTAGAAGGTTGTTTGATTCTATCACATCTCCTCAGTGGCACTGGAGAAGCCTCATCTATCGATAGCTGATCATGAACACCATCATCATCATTTTCAGATGGAATCTCAATGGGAGCATCTTCATTACCTCCATCTAATGAAATAACTTCATTTTCATGTCCAACTTCCATTGGCACCATTATTGGAGGAACTAACTTTAAATTTGAATCATCATCAGAGCTGAGAATGTTCTTTTCAACTTTAGCAATATCTTCAATTGTCTTATCTTTAATAAACACATCACCATGGCTTCTGACAATCTTCTTCTATATTGGATCATAAAATCTATAGCCAAGTTAATCTTGACCATAGCCAATGAACACACACTATCGTGTCTTGACATTAAGTTTGGACCTCTCATCCTTAAGAATATCACAAAGGCTTTGAATCCAAAACCGCAAAAGACTATAGGAAACATCTTTTCCTAACCACACCCTCTCTGGAGCGTTACACTTTATATGAACACATGATGAAAGGTTTAACACATGCACTGCCATAAGTAGAGCTTCACCCCAAAATGTCTTAGGCAGCTTTGAGTGTGAGAGCAAAGATCTAACTCTCTCCATTGAAGTCTTGTTCATCCTCTCAGCTAAACCATTCAACTGCGGCATCTTTGGAGGTGTTATAGCATTAAATAGTCTAGAATACTCTCCACCATTGTCTATTTAGATACACTTTAGTTTCTTACTAATTTATCTCTCTACCAGAGTGCGAAATTCCTTGAAGACATTTAGCACTTGATCTTTTGACTTCAAGGTGTATGCCCATGTCTTTCAAGAATGATCATTAATGAAAGTAAAAAGTACTAACAACCACCAAGTGACTTTGGCATTGGTTCATATAAGTCTAAATGGATTAAATCCAGCATATTCTTCAAGAGGAGAACTCTTGAAAGCAACCTTAGTTTGCTTTCCTGCATGAAAAATGATACATTTCTCTATATGCACATGGTTTACTTTGGATAACACATTTTTCTTGGCCAGCACTATTATCCCTTTCTCACTTATGTGGCTAAGTCTTCTATGTTATAACTCAACTGTACTATTTTTCTCCACAACATTCACTATGTCTTTAGAGATATTTGTATGTATAAAGTACATTGTTAAGTCCTTTTTACCTCTAGCCTCCACCAATGAGCCTTTAGTGAGTTTCCATTGGTCGTTATGGAAGGTATTGCAGAAACCTTCATCATCAAGCTTGACTGTTGAGATCAAATTCAGGAGAATATTTAGAACATACTTGACATTCTCCAAGATTAGTTTTGTGTCATTCATCATTTCCAAACACACTTCTCCTTCACCAGAAACTCTTGTTCGATTGTCATTTCCCATATTTAGAAATCCAAAATCTCTTAGAGTGTAGGATGAGAAGAATTCTCTTTAAGATGTAGTGTGAATGGAAGTACCGCTGTCAATCACCCAACTGGTCTCATGGATAGTATGATTAACAGTTTCATCATAAAAAATGACATTGAATTCTCTGAGAAGATTAGCTTCATCATCATCACTGCTGTAATCTTTTCTCATATCTTTGCCTTTGTTCATGTCCTTGAACTTTTGACGAAACTTCTTGATGTAGCCTTTCTTTTTGCATTAGTGGCATTCAATATTTGTATACTTATTTGACTTTCCTTTGCTCTTTTCTTTTTGCTTTGAGCTTCGAGTGTCATTTCTCCCCCTGGAATTTACAACAAGGATATCTGAATGTGTTGAAGAGGCACCTTTTGATCTGCATCTCATTTCTTCATTCATAATACCGCTTTTGATAAATTCTATATTCATTACACTGTTTGCTGTAGAGTTTGTAAGTGAAATCTTCAAAGTCTCCACGACTCTGCTAGAGAAGCCATCACCATAAAAGCAAGAATTTCGTTGTCAAAATTTATGCCCATTCTCGACAACTGATCTATGATCCCTTACATTTCATTCAAGTGATCGGCAATAGAAGAGTCTTCTCGATATTTTATTTGTATTAATTTTGTCCGATAAAATAATTTTTTATTGCCAATCTTTGAAGCGTACATCTCCTGAAGCTTGTTCCACAATGTCTGTGCATGAGTTTCATTACATATGTGGTTGTACACATTGTCTTCAACAAACTGTTGGATATAGCCATGCACTTGCTCACGCTTAAATGCCCATTCCTCATCCATCTTGCCTTCGGGTTTTTTGTAGCAAAAATCGATAAATGCAACTTCATCACAAATAGGAGATCCTTCATCTTATTTCTCCATATGTGGTAATTTGTGTCATTTAAGCTGACCATTTTGTTAGTCTTAGTCTCCATCATTATAGTATTTAATAGTGCCCCCAAGACCCGAACCAACAGCTCCAATACTAGTTGTTAGTAAAATTAATAGAGTTGGTGCAATGAAATAATTTTCATAGAGACAAAATAAATTTACTACATAAATAGTTAAACAAATAACTAAAAGGAGGTGGATAAACTGACCAATGAGTGAGTAAAATAAGCGGTAAAACTTGCCCCATAAATAATAATAATAATAATAATAATAATAATAATAATAATAATAATAATAATAATAATAACAACAACAACAACAACAACCATAACAACAACAACAACAACAATAATGACACAAATATTTTAACATGGTTCACCTTAATTCTTGGGTTACGTTCACGGGATAAAATTTAAGATTTTCTTCCACTATAAAAATAGTAGGTATAAGAGAGAGTTTTCTCTAAATCAACACTAGAGGTACACAATAAAAAATCTTCACCAAAATAGTAGTACTCAAAGTGTTTCCCAAACACCCCAAAAATAAATATCTCACTATTTTTTCACTTACCATTTGATAAAAAAATTCTTAAACCCTTAAAACTCTTTCACATTCATCAAAGCAAACTTGTTTTGATTACCCTCACAAACACACACCTCATTTTAGGTTTTCTCTCTCGTTGCTTGCTCCTTCTCCTTATGTATGTCCTCCTTGATAGCATGGTTTTAGAGATGGTAGACAATTTGGTAGTGAAGGGTGGCTACTTTGGCTGTGGAGATTTTTTCAACATCAAGGATTTGGAGTTGGACTTTTAAAGCTGTCAAAGCATGGTGATAAGAAAGGGCCTCTATGAAGGAGTATGCTCTGTACTTGCCTCTATGAAGGATCTGGTACATCAGAAACTTAATTAAGAAAATGATTCAGTTACCAACTCTATTAAAATTATAATTTATAGTTGTATAGATTATAAAAAGGGGATAGATTGTCTGGCCGAAAATTGGTTGTGTGATACTGTAAGTACGACTTTGAATCCTCCACCATAGTCCTCAGAACAAACAGAAACTCTTGAACAACTCAGAATTTGTGCAAAAAATCTTCCTGATCTCCAGACTCCCTCCACAGGAAAAAGAATCCTTAGCATACACAAAAAAACAAAAATATTTTTTACAAACTTTCAACATTTGCTGCACCAGGGCAGTAAAATGTGAACTTTCATTAATGTTTTAAAAAAAATTTGTGGACTCCACTAAAAGGGACTTACAACAAATATTGAAATTGACATTCAATTGCTAATATTTCTGTTCTTTTTTTTTTTTTTTTTTTTGAGTGTTAGTTCTTTTTGAAATCTCAAAGGTTCCACTGATGTATGCATAATTAAAATTTTTTTCTTAT
This sequence comes from Mallotus nudiflorus, assembly GCA_947683625.1. Lineage (NCBI taxonomy): Eukaryota > Viridiplantae > Streptophyta > Magnoliopsida > Malpighiales > Euphorbiaceae > Mallotus > Mallotus nudiflorus. The sequence continues at coordinate 1,564,193 of CANTUR010000018.1, read as the reverse complement.
TGAAAGTAGAATGGAACCAATTGCTAATAACGTTCATGATACCTTCGGTGCTGATCACTCCAAGCAGACTTGCATAGTTTCTTACGAGTATGTTCATGTGATTATTTGATGAACTATTTTATAGTAATTGCCTAAACGTGGTTTTCTAATGAAAGGTCAACTTGCTTCATCTTAATAGCCACTCAGCTGGCAGAAGCCAAATTATATATATATATATATTGCATGTCAGTGCAGTTCTAGTTCCTGGGTTCAAGGAAAAAATAACAATAAAGATTTCTGCTAGTTGAATGATACCCACGTGACCTTGCAATTTGAACAGGACAAATAGACAATAAAGCCATTTTTAAAACAAGAATTTAAAGATAGATTTGGAAAATGCTCTCTTTTTCATCTTCATTTATATTATTATTATTATTATTATTATTATTATTTTAAAAGTTGTTATGTTGGAGAATGGGTGCGTTGCGAAAATCCTTGGTAGAAAAATGCCAAAGGGGTTGGTGCATTACTAAATATATATATTTACTTAAACAAAATTTGCAGTAGCATGTCACTTGTCCTTGTAACGTGGGTTTTTTATGACAGATTTTTTACTATAAAAAATTATTGAACATATATTTTAGGAGAATTTTATTTTTATATAGATTTATCTTGTTGGAATTTTAAATTGATAAAAAATTTTATAAATATTAAATACTGAAAATATCATATATTTAACAAATGCTGCTAAAACTTTTAGCAACACTTTTACACTAGTAATTAATACAAAAATTTTGTTTTTTTTCTTCTAATATATGATATTTTCAGTATTTAATATCTAAAAAAATTTTGATTAATTTGAAATTAATCTTTTATCACAATGTAAACCTGAAATTTTTTATCAGCTTATAATTATCAATATATAAACCTAAAATTTTACCCTCAACTTAAACCATTTAATTCAGATGTTATTGAGTAATTTTGGTCATTTAATTTCTCAAAAAGGGTATTGCTAATAATGTTCCCCTAAAGGGTTTGCATGTTGTGTTTATGAAGGGGACCAAAAAAAAAAAAACCCCCCCAAAAGTTGCTTAAATATATAGCGACTTGTTCATGCATTGAATTTAAGAGTAATGAAAGGTGTTGCGGTCCATAACAATTGTAAATTATAATATAATAAAAAAATTATTTTTATTTTTATATAATAGAAAAAATAAATTAAGGAAGAAGATAATAAAGTAAATTTATTATTTGCAATGGAACTATTCACATCAGACAAGAAATTTCAATTAATTTAATCATGCGTGGTCACTAAATTGTGAAAAAGGAGAAGGCACAATGTAAGGGCTGCTATTTGTACGTATTCGGTTGCACCACATGTGGTCAAAATTAGCATGGATTTTAAAACAAATTTTTGTCGTCATCTGGTGACTTAGCCAGACAAAAACTGTCTGTAGAAAATTTTTTGCACCTTTCTCTGGCTTTTACCTAATTCAAAATTTTTTTCAAACAAAACAAATTAGGAACGTTGTTGTAAATCTTGAATAATAATAATAATAATAATATGAATATGAATTTATGTTGATTTAAATAGAATGAGTGTAAATTTTTTTAAATAAGATTTTCGATTCAAATTTGATGTGATGAGAAAATAAACGTCGAAGAGCTTTATCGTTTTTATAAATAAACTTAATTCAAGTTTTTAAATAGTTAAAGTCTGTGTGGGTATTGGATACTGTACATATCAAATGTAAAATAATAATAATAATAATAATAATAATAATAATAAGTGTACTATTACTATATTTACATACATGGTAATAACAAACAATTAATCCACCATTAGCCCTCTATATAATCATCATTTTTCACAAACGAACTTTAACCCAAGTTAATTACACCTTTGATTGAGGAAAAGAGAGGTATAAAATATGGGCAGAAGTCCTTGTCCGAAGGAGGGTCTAAATAGAGGCAGTTGGACTGCTGATGAAGATGAGCTTCTCCGAAAACATGTAAAAAAACATGGCGAAGGAAAGTGGGGCAAAATTGCAAAAGAAACAGGTAAGTTTGTTAATTATAATTTAGCCTTGTAATTAACATTAATCACTATATTTCTTGTGCATTAACCTCAAGTGTAATACAAATGCAATAGGTAAGAATTTCCCAGAAAGAAAATCGAAGTAATAGATGTTTGATTCATATATGTATATATCTATAATTCAGGTCTCAAGAGATGTGGCAAGAGCTGCAGGCTACGATGGTTAAATTATCTTAGGCCAGATATTATAAGAGGAAACATTACACAAGACGAAGAAGATCTGATCGTCAGGCTACACAAGCTCTTAGGCAACAGGTTTTTATTTCTTTCATTAAATCTACTACATATACATAGTAACCCCAGTGTAAGGTTCTACTAAATTCCTGTACGAGAACGTTTTATTCGTGCTCTTATTAGATCAAAAGGCCAACACCACCCACGAAACTCGAATGAGGACTAGTCTCATATCCAATATGATATAGGAACACGGTATTTACACCCAAAAAAGTTTAATTCTCTTGCAACAGCATGTTCTGATTTCTTTCGATTATGCTATATGTTAGGTGGTCTTTAATAGCAGGAAGGCTTCCGGGCCGAACAGACAATGAGATAAAGAATTACTGGAATTCAAAGTTGAAAAAGAAGGTAGAAGATAGCCATTCAAAAAAGACTATCAAGAGACGAAAGAAAGCTACAAATACTAACTCTGATAAAAGCATTAATCGTTGCAAAACTGCTGTTCTTGTCGAACCAAAAAATGTGATACCAGACCAGGATACGAAGGTTAATGTGCCAAGAACTTGTTGTGACAATATTGATACTTTCAGTTCTTGGGATTTCATGGTAGATCTTCATGAAGAACAGTTTGGATTATCTAATTTTGTGCAGACAGATTTCTTGAAATTTTGTGGAAGTAATTATCATGTTGATGGGTCTTCAGCTTCTTCCCCTGAAGCCTCTGCTTCGATGTTCCTCTCTGAAGCCATGTTGTTCAAGAATTGGGCTGGAGAAGAGACAGCTACATTGTTTATGGATCTTTAAGACCATTTGAAATTTCATGTAAACCAAAGATAAAATCTGGTTGTAGGCCGGTAGTTGCTTCTTTTTTATTCACCCAATGTGATAACAAAAATGAAATCAGACATGGAAATCACCACGGTTAGGTAACTGTTAATCTGATTTCATTTTTGTTATTGATTTAACGCATATATCAGTAAATGGTTGGGTACCATTCGCAAGTTTTTTGCTACATATTTTAATGAGCATCTGGCCACAAAACGACAATATTATTTTTTTTAAAGACTATATTACCTCCGTAAACAGGGGACAATATTATTTGAGATGATGTCTTTTTTTATAAATTCACAGCCTGCTATTCAAAACATGCGGCTACGAATATATTTTCGCTATCAGTGAAGACGCCAATCACTTAATAGAGGAAGTGATGATGACCTTATCTTACTCTTCAGGCTTTTGCACACCATTGAAAACTTTCATTGGCTAAGAACTGCTATCAGCTACTGTATTTTCCTTTTTTTTTTTTTTCCTTTATTAATGTTGCAGGTCTAGAATTGTTTAGATAGTTTAAGCAGGGTTAAGAAATGGGCTAATAAAAAAATAAAAGTTATCGAAATCCCATATTTTTACGTTACTGTTGATCAATATATGCATATAATATGAGTGTGAAATAAGTAAGTGTTAGCTGTGTTTTGTTGTTCTACTTTGGTCATCAAGATCGTCAGTTCAAGCCATTGTTGTGGTTAGGAATCTGATGGAAGGAGGCAAGTCCATTGTTAAATTTGTCTTGTAATGAGTACACGTTTGGTTCTTGCTGAAAGGAAAAGGGGTTTGTCTGTGAATCTTTTTTGGTCATGCTCATGTGCAGGGTGAGCACGGTTCGGTGGAAAATATATGAAATTTAATTGGTTTTTTTGAAGAGTTATGGTAAATTGGACCGAACCAAATATATTTGAAGAATACATTGATTTGATAAACTGATTAGTTCGATTTTGTCAATTCGGTTGACCGGCAATTGATGGGTTGAGTCAAAATTAATAATAATATATATATATATATATATATATATATATATATATATAGACACACAAAAATTTGGGCGAACCATAATTATTGTTATATAATTACAAAAGGTCCAAATTGGGGCCAACATAGTTACAAAATATAATTAAGCATATAATGATATAACATAATGGTGTAGACTATTTGTCATGTAACTTTGACCACAATTACAGAACTAGATACAACAAAGTATTTCTAAGTCATTAGTCATTACATTTACAGCAATAATTAACTGCTTCCACTTCTTATAACATGACTTCAACAAAAAATTAGAAGCCAAAATTGAAAGCTTCCACAAATAAGTTCATATGCAAAAGACCTGCATATTATTTGCAAAAAAATCTGAATGCAGACCATAACTTTTGTGCACTTAAAATCTTACAAGTTACAATTCATTTTTGCATTTGAACACAAATATAACAACACAGATTAAGAATAATTCAAATTCACTAAGAAGCAAATTAAAATCAACAAGTAAAAAGGGCTTAGTTTTTTTAAGTTTTCAAGTCAGGTCCAAATGGCACCAAAATTTATGGCAACAAAGAGATGTCACCTGAGAGATTTCAACAAACACATTTACACAATCTGCATAAAAACTTAGGTGGAAGCTTCTTCTTTGCCTAACCCAACTAAATATTCACAGAAATGCAACCAACAACAAAAAGCAAAAGCAGATAACTGAAAGGCAAGTAGACATAAATAAAATGCAAGGTGGGTTGAGATCTCATGAATTTTAATTTAGTGTAAAAATGTGACCATAATTTTTGGCAACAAAACACACACCACAAAAAAATTTCAGTAAGTAGGTTTACTTATCAGCTTCATGTAGGTGAAAGAATCATCATAGCCTATAATCAGAAATGAACACTGGCAACTAAAAATCAGCCACATCAGAATTGTTATTTAATAGGTTTAAACAAAAAACTGGTAATTGAATCATAGTCACTTTAGTGTTGTTAACAAATAGCACACAACATAGCACATGTAGAGAAGTGAGCAGTTAGAGTATTATATAATGCCAAGTAAATTTTACTGAAATTTCATGTTAAGTAGCACTTAGTGATGCCATAAATGGGCCAAATTCAACTGCAGGTAACTCTGTCAAACAAAGAAAATATAAGTAACTTATCAAATTGAGTAGAAGAAGCATGATTAATAAAATTGAAAATAAACATAGAAGACCAATTTAGCTTCCACAAACCTTTCTCAAATTGCTTAACTTCATCTATGGACTCCTCTATTGAGACTTGTAGAAAATCTCATCCAGTCTGCACAACAGATTAAAGCTTCCATAATTTTGGGTGTCAATGAACTTCTAAAACAATAAAGCACCCTCCTTCTTTTGCTAAAAGTATATTCAGAGGCTACTGTGGATATTGGCACAACTAACACATCATGTGCTAGAGTTGAGAGAATAGGAAATCTCTTGGAATTAATCTTCTACCATATAAGAATGTCAAATGTGCCATCTTCCTCAATCATAGCCTTAAAGAGATAGATATCTAATTCAGATTTTTCACTCCCATATTGTCCAACTTCCAGCTTGTGTTTCTTAAATTTAGTTTTTAGCAAGGAGTTAGATTTCACATAATCACCAGAAACACCCTTAGTAGCAATAGATGAGTGTCTAGCTTGAGAAGCATAATAAGGAGGTTGTTTGTCAAAAGCACAATAGTCATAAAATAATTCATACAATGCAGCTTTTATATTACAGTTCAGGCTTTCACCCATAGATTCCCCATAAATATGCTTAAGGATCAACTCCATGTATTCCAACTTGTCTTTAGGATCAAGCACCCTAATATTTATCAAATTTGGCTTTCATAGAAAAGCCCATTACTCTTTTACTAGGATCAACATCACTTTTGTACTCATTTAAAATATAGTAAAGATAAGAAATTTTAAAGAAAAATGAGTTAGTAATAATTTACTGAGAAACAAAAATTCTCAAAGTCATCTTATAAAAATGATGCAAGAAGGCAACAAGTGGTTTGACAAAATTCCAATCCAATATATTAGGTACATCATCCCTTAAGTCAACTCTAAATGCATGCTCACATTCCTCATAATTTTCAAACACTTTGTCAAATAAGCAAGCAGTAACATGTCATAAGTTGAATTCCACCTAGTGGCCACATCTAAAGACAATGATCAATTTGACTCTACACCAAGTAAGTAAGCAAATTCCCTAAATTTGTGCATCCTAGCAGGTGAGTTTTTAAAATATCTAATTGCTTCCTTAACCCTTTTAATTGACTGTCCAAATTCTTTCAACCCCTTATTTACTACTAAATTTAGGATGTGTGAAATGTATCTCATGTGAACATATTTTATTTTGACAGCAAATGTGCCCTAAGAAAATAATTTTTTCTTAAAAAACCAAGTGCAGTATAATTTGAAGATGCATTATCTACTATCACTGTGAATATATTTTTCAAACCCCGATCAAAAAGATAATTTTTTAAAGCTTTTGCAATGTACTCACCCTTATAAAAAGTAATAGGGACAAATGAAATTATCTTTTTCTAGAGTTTCCACTCAAAATCAATGAAATGAGTTGTAATGCACATGTAGTTTATGCATTGAATTAATGTCCAAGTGTCTATTGTTATGCAGACTCTTTGACTTTGGCAGTGATCAATGAAAACATTTTTCAATTTTAGCCTTGCATCTAAATATGCTTGATAACAGTCTTGAATCAATGTCCATTTACTAAGTATTTTGAACCAAGGGCATACAACAAATATAAACTATTTGAAACCCTCTCCCTTAACAAATTTAAATGAAAGGTCATCAATAATGCACATGTTAAACAATGCAATCCTAATAGCATCATTATCAAACTTCTAAGTCCTAATTACACCCAAAGTTTCATAACTATGCAAATCAAGTTACAGAGTTAAAAGGCTGTATCTAATGGACTTAGGGTTAGGGTTTTTCATACAAGTCAACATGTGATTTCTAATAGATGATGTACCATTTTTTTTGGATCAACATGTCATTTTTTAGCACAGTATATACATTTAGCTTTTACCAACTTGCCTTATGGATTTTCTCGAAGTACTCCCACACCTTGCTTTTACTTTCAGTGTACTTTCTCTTTTTATCTTTTTAGCAACTTTTAGTTGCTTTGGAGCTTCCACCTCTATAACACTATAAGTAGTAGCTTGATTGCCATTGGCAAGTTCTGCTTGAGTTTTTCAATTTTTTAGTCGGTTCAGTTAATTCAACACTCTAAATAAATAGTAAATCGATAACCAATTTTCTGCATTCTTTCTAATCGAACTGCCACTCACCTCTTCTCAATTATCGAGCCGACCATGATTCTTTGCTCAGTCCAGTCCGATTTAAGCAGTTCGATATGTTACTGCTCACCACTACCCATGTGGATTTTAGACCCACCAAATAGTTTAGTCGGGAGATGCCAACTTGGTTGATTCCAATGCTCTAATATTTTAGATGTTGACATGCCTGTAAATCTTGAGTATATTATAAAAGTATTTTAACTATTGGAGATAAGACTGCCCTTTTTAAAAACATCTTTGTCAATTCAATTCAACCTTTGATGCATTTTTTTTATATATTTTTTCTTTAAATGAAAGTATTATTGGGTGGATCATGATATCCCCACACTATGATAATGCATTTCCATCCAAAATTTAAGCCAAAAGTTGACATTGAATTGAATTGAGATGTACAGATGCTTCATTTATGGGGGGGCCAATTAATTAAGGAATCATAAATGTCTTTGTTTTCTTTGCCTTATACTCCCTTTGTTCCTTTTTAATTATCGTTTTAAATTGGATTTATTGTTCCAATTTATTTGATGTTTTCAATTACCAATGCATTTTAACTACAGTTTTTCCTATCATACCATTATTTATACATACGCTACTTTTGAGAATATACAAAGCTAATAATTGATTGAGGAAATTATTATAAGGGTATTATAGTATTTTACACAGATATTAATTACATTTCTTAATCTATGTGCATAATTGTTAAACGAGAATTAAAAAGGAACAGAGGGAGTATAATTGTACAAAAATTAACAGATTTTCCAAATTTTCTAATTGCTAAAAAGTCATAATTACATATTATTGTATCATTTTTTTGTTTTAGATTGAGGTAATTAACTAAACTATTATTCTGAAAACCATAATTATAAGAGTTCTAATTAATTAAAATTGAATCAATGAACGTCGTAAGGCAAATAAAATTGGCCAAATGTCTATTTTTAAATACACACATCAATTTTGAATTTTTATTTTGGAAAATTTAATTTTTTTGTCATTTAAACCATTAAATATTAGTCTTTTTTTAAACAAAATCAAATGTATTTTCTTTATCATTTTTTCTTGCTTCTTTCTTATTTGATTTGAAAGGTCAGGGCTACAAAGGGAAGAGGGTGGGAAAGAATCTGTGATGCAAGAAAAAACTAAAATAGAAAAAATACTGCATGATAGAACCAAAAATCTTATATACAATCTTTAAAAAAAACTAAAATAGAAAAAATAAATCGAAAACCAAAATAAACCAAAAGGATACAAAAAGAAAAAGAATAAAAAAATGAAGAATAAACTAAAAGGATATAAAAAAATGGATCGAAAACCAAAAGTAGATTCAAAGAAAATCAAAATAATAACTCTCCTTCAACTATGGAATATTTGGACATAAAATAAAGATTACATAAATACAACAAACATACAAAAAGAAACTCTATGATACAACTACATTGTCATTAATAAAACCAAAAAGAATAATAAAGAAACCAAAATGATACCAAATTAAAACAAAAAAGTATTAGAAATAAAAAAATAAAAGAAAATGATACCAAATTATAAATGCAGCATAAAACGGCAGCATCCACTTACGACTAAGCAACACCAACAGACTTAAAAACATATTCTTTTCTTTAAAATTCTTCTACTACAATAATTACAACTCACTTAACTCCAAAGAAAATGTTTAGCTTTAAGTTATAGTATCTTTTTTGTATACTTTTACTTTATTTTCAGTTTTCAATACCATAACAAAAGGAGACTTTAAGATATAACCAAGTCTGTGCTCCCTCTTATATGGATGAGGATTGACAAAATCATTTTCAGCATCATATGAAAATAAAATTAAATCAGAAACCAAAAAGCAACAAAAAATAAGTTACAAAAAACTAATAACAATAAATACAACATCAATACCCTTCACATTTTGTCCACAAAGATCACTAGAATGAGTAGGATCATAAACAAAATCAACATTTTCAACACCCTATTCAATAAAAAAATTATAACGAAATAAAACATTAAAAAACAAAAATGTATTCTATAAAAAAAATGCATGATAACCTCTTTTAACAAAACCAAATAAAAAATTAATTTAATAATACTACTAGATTTTTTACTATTTTATTTATAGGATTATATAATTTTGTATTTATTTTGGTTTATTGGAATTAAAACAAATTTTTTAATGAATAATTAAACTTGTTTTGTTTATGTAGTCTTAATCAAAAGAAGAAAAGTTGCGGCTAAGACTAAAAGAGAGGAATGATGATTAAGACCATGTGAAGTTGTCTTTCCATTTGTATGTTTTATTGGAGTGTTAGTTGTTGGATATAATATGTGTCACATTAAAAAATTTGTATTAATTTATTTATGAGCATATTAAATGGTTTATATTAGTTTGGGGTTAGTATAAATACCCCATCTCCCTGCATTGTAAGAATCAAGCAAAAATAATAAAAATATAAAAACTTGAGTTATAAGAGTTGCAAAAACATTTTTTTTAATGTTTTTTTAGAGTTTAAGAGAGTTTAATAATGATTGTTTGAGAGTTTAGTGATGTGTATAATATTTGCATTTTTTTAATTGAATTCCAATGAATTATTGAATAAAAATTATAATAAATTGGGTAGAATATAAGTTTAAATAGGAAATATATTATTGTTATAATTTAATTAGGATTTTATTACTTAAAGTATATTTTTAAGGAGTTTTTGTTTGATATTAATTAATTTTATTTTTTTTGTTGTAGTTAAGGCTAAAGTGTATGCATCATGGCGTACGTCATGGCTTGTGTAGACGGCGGGGTTTAGCGCACGTCTAAGATTTTAGCAACCGCGACACTGTTTAGGCTCAAGGCCTTAGAGAACACACTAACCACTGTCACAAAGACATGACATGAAGATGAGGAGTTACCACCCAAGGTAATAACTGGAACAAATCGAAAAAGTAGTACTAGATTCTCTAAAAGAAAGCTAGCACCACAACCAGGAGATTCCAGATACGAAATACTAACTTCTCTTAGTCTCGTGTTCATTTAGAATAATTTTATAAATGATTATTTCATCCTCTAATTACATGCAATTTTATTAAACCCTAATTAACATCCATCTAACCTAAAAGGCAACAAGTCAATAAAATTACAAGTAAAAATGCATAAAAAAGACAATGTCCTTATGTCTAAACTATGTTAATTTTATTTTATAAGTTAGCTAAATCTACATATTTTATTTATAAGTGAAATGGACTAAAGGTGGGCCTACATTTTTATTAATTAGTGAGTCTAGATCTATTTATTTTAGTATGTCTAAGATATGGGCTTAAGTCTATTCAATTTTAAAGGAAAATTAAATTAGTGGGTCTAAGTCTAACTTGGTTTTATTTTAAATGAAATGTGGGCCTAGGTCTATTTATTAAAAGAAATGAATTTAAGTGGGTTGAACTAAGTCTAAACAAGTTTTTAATTAACTAAGTAGGTCTAAAATCTAATTAACCTAATGGGCCTAAATTGATTTTAATTATTTAAATTCCAAAATCATTTTTAAGCCTATTTATTAAGTGGGTTAGACCTAAACGTGGGCTTGGGGCCCAAAAACATAAAAAAACATAGCAAAATCAAATTAAAACACATTCACATATGATTTCTAAAAAACCTAATTTAATTACATATAAACCCTAATTAACTAAAGCCACCATTAATTTTAAGTAAATTTTACCCACTTGAACCTAATTACTAATTGATTTTAAATGTAGAAAATTAAATTTTTTACTATTCCCACTACTGGAGCTGTTACAGACTATGTACAAAAATTAAAATTAAACGATTATACACTTATGAATAATTACACATAACACATAAAGGTAAAATGAAAATTAAAACCCTAATATCTTCTGAAAAATAGTACAGATTATTCCATGGCATTTCATGGATCTTCTATTTATTAGGACACAAGCAGTATCCTCCTCAATCCACAATCGAGCATCAAAACAAAAAAAAAACACAAAAGATTATATTAGTAATGAAATTAAACAAGAAAATAATAATGAAATAAAATAAAAATTCACAAAAAGAGAAAAGAAGAAAAAAAAGGGAATGATGTGCATATGCTTTGAGATAGCCCCTCAGACTAGGATTTGCACCGTTGTTTTTGACTTGTTGTTTGATTTTGGATTGAAAAGGGGGTTCTCATTAGCTTTTTGACTTTTAGGGTTTTTTTTTTCTTTTTTACGTAGTCAGGTTTTTTTACGCTGTTATTTCTGCGAATCATCAAATTTTTTTCCCCAAAAAAAGCCCCCCTGTACGCACACAGACTCTACTTTAAAATGCAGAGTCTGCACGTATTGGCCTCCTCCAAAGGAGGAATAGACTTATCTCCTTATCAAAACAAATTGATAAGGATTTGATTTTTGAAGGTTGCATGTTTTGAATGCATCAAAATCTTTTCCAAATAAAAAATAATTATAAAAATTCAATTTTTAACCAATCAAAACACTGAAAAATTGATAAAAAATACGCAAAATTTTAAAAAAAAGGGATTTTACGAGTCGAAACTGTGCAATGCTGATAAAAAAATTGGATTTTTGATCCGAATTGTGGATTTCCAATCGAAAATCCATAATTTTGATTGGTATTATGGATTTCCAATCAGAAATCCATAATTTCAATTTTCAATTTTTTTCTTTTAATTACCAAAAGACCCCTGAAAAATTGACTTATTTGCAATCAAATCTTAAAAAATATTGCAATTTAGTCCCTAAAGTCTTGAAAATCAACAACCAAGTTTAATTTTTAAATGAATTTCATCATAGGGGCTTACATCGTAATTGTGCATAATTGCATCCCAAAATTGGGTGCTTACAGCTTGCCCAAGCCATGTCCAATGAGGAATTGAGCAAAGTGGAAGTGTCACAGCATGCATCATGGCTTGCCCAAGCCATGATCCAAACCCTGTGCATGTCCTATCCATCACAACATAACATGTGTCAGGGCTTAACTAAGCCATGATGAAAGCCCTAACAAAAGCCCTGATAAAAATCAAAATAAGAAAAATAAGTTTGTATACCTTAATGAAGCCATGAGTTGAGCCATGATACAAACTATTACAAAATCATAAAGTAGTGGGCATACTAGCTGGACGTATAAGACATAAAATGGTGAGCGTATATGGTGGACGTACAGGTGCATGAGCTATTGTGACAACTTTACATTGTTCAAGAAGTGAGCTATTGATGTAAAAAAGAGTGAGCTGTTGTAACACCTTTGTCAACAAATATGATATGAAGAGTGATGATTCACCAACGACTAATAAGAGTGATAGTGTAACATGTGCAAATGATGGTGGGCATATAAAGGGTGCATGTGCTCGACATAACAAGTTATCTATCAATGATGTATATTCTTTAATATAAGAGAAAGGAATTAAAGGCAAAAAGGACTTTCATCAAACCTACCTTATAAAAAGAAAGATAGAGACAATAGAGAAGAGTAGGGAGATAAGGATGAATAGAGGTGTGGACAGAGTTAAGAGATAGAGGCAATAAGTATGAGCTTTAAAAGAGTTTTATCTTTATTTCTTCTTTATTTTAATTTCTTTAATTATGTTTATGTGTTTCGTCATGATCATGCATGGCTAAATCTCATTTAGATTTTTGGGTTAGGAGTAACTATTTCATTATATGATTGAACATGGGTTTCTATTATTATATTTGATTTTCAGTTAATTATTTAAGTTGAACTTATTTTATGCTTTCATTCTTGGCCAAATTGTTTGCATATTTATAAGTCAATTCATTAACAACAGTTAGGAAAAATTATTAGCTTAAAACTTATAGGATTTAGACCACTCGACCACGAGAGTAGAGCTTTACGGGGAATCATGACAGTAGGCAGAAGTTTATAGTGGTAAATTAATTATTAAGAAACTTAATGAGTTTAGATTAGCTTCTTAACCATGAGAGTAGGTTAAACTTTAATCTTTACATGCTTAATTAAACTTGAGAGAGTCTTTAGGTGTTTTAGAACAATTACCTTTAATTGAAATCATTGTCTTTGTTTGTTAATGTGTTTATGATCAAAATTGAATAGTGAAACTAAACCTAGGCTCTAATCTTTTTATTATTTGATTACAATTTAATTAAATTGCTTTGATGATTTTTATTACAAACTTAACTTTTTTTTTACCAGTTGAGAACATAAGTAAAAATATTGGTACTCAATATACAGTCCTTATAGGAATGATATTCTTGTGCTATAATTCACGATCCGTGCAGTTGTGGGTTTTAAAAACACAATAAGTTTTTGGTGCCATTGCCATGGATTGATTATATTGATATTAATTTAATTTTACTTCTTTTAGACTAGTATTCTTTTGTTTAATTTTACCTATTTTACATATTGATTATTCATGTGATTTTTGCTAATTTATGAAAACTTGATCTAAGGGGAAAAACTTAGAAAAGATCAACCTTGAAATCGAGAAAGCATGCAAGAAAAATCAAAAGGAAAAGCACAAGAGAGACAAGAAAAAGATGGCTAAAAATCCAGCAGCACAAGTAGTAAGGAATCGTACTCTTTAAGAGTACACGATGCCTAACCCAAGAGATACCCATAATAGTATTGTGAAATCTATTGTAGATGCTAACACTTTTGAGAGCAAGCCAATAATTATTCAAATGGTTTCACAATTCCAATTTGGAGGTCTCCCAAGCAAAGATCCTAACGCCAATTTAGCTCAGTTTTTGGAGATTTGTGACACATTTAAAATGAATGGGGTTAGTCAGGATGCAATAAAGCTGAGATTATTCCTTTTTTCTTTAAGAGATAAAGCCAAACTATGGTTACACTCTCTAGCTTCATAGTCAATTACCACATGGGACACATTGTCAAAGGCATTATTGGGCAAGTATTTCTCACCAGGCAAGATAGCAAAATTTAGGCAAGAGATCACAAGCTTCATTTAGCACCATGGTGAATCCTTATATGAAGCATGAGAGTGATTCAAGGATCTACAACACCAATGTCCTCACCTTGGAATTCCATAATGGCTACTCATTCAAACCTTTTATCAAGGACTCACCAAGCCAATTAGAATCACCATTGATGCTACTGCTCAAGGCTCATTCATGAGCAAGACACTCGATGATGCATTTAACTTGCTTGAGACTATAACATCTAAAAACTACCAATGGCATGGAGAAAGAAGTGCACTAAAGAAAGTTACAGGGATGCATGAAGTAGATAGTTAGGCCTTTGATGACTAGTCACTCCCCCCTAAAGAGCATAAGGAGCACAATGAAGGGTGGTAGGAGGAGACATCAATATGTTCCACCCATCACTCTCTTGAAATTACATAAAATAAATTAATTATGAAATGTCTAAAATACCCCTATGATTACAAAATGCTACCCCTTGATATTCTCCCCCACTCAAGCGGTCGACGCCCTCGTCGACTGGGACTCAATGAATTGCTCGATCTTGTACTTGAAAGCTTTAAGGTCCTCTTCCTTCTCCTAGCTATTTTCTTCTTCTCCTTGGTCCTTCCACTTTACTAGATACTCCTTGTATCTGCGACGATTAGAAGCTACCACTCGCTCTGCTAGAATGTCCTCCATAATCTTCATTGTTGGTTCAAACTTGGAAATTGGAGGTCTCTTGATCTGGTTTCTGCTAGTGTCTTCTTTGTCTGCATGGTATGGTTGCAAATTGCTCACATGGAGAACTGGATGGATGTTAAGTCCTTCTGGCAATTCTACTTTATAGGTAGCTGACCCCACTTTGGCGGTAATGGGGAAGGGGCCTTCAAATCTCCTCAGTAGTCTACGATCTTTGCTACGTAGACGAACTTGTTCTGGAAGTATCTTTATTAGCACCTTGTCTCCAATCTGGAACTCCTGTGGCCTGCGCTTCATATCTGCCCAGTACTTCATTCTCTGTGCTGCTCTCGCCAAATGTGCTTGAGCAATTTCTTCATTCTGCCTCCACTCCTTGAAGAAGTTGTATGCCTTTGGGTTCCGCCCTTTGTATGGGCCCTTTAATGAATGAGGCAAAGAAGGTTGTTGACCTGCAACAATCTCAAAAGGACTTTTGTTAGTACTAGAGCTCTTTTGTGAGTTAAAACAAAATTGTGCTACATCTAACAAAGATGCCCAATTCTTCTGGCTAGAGCTGATAAAGTGCCTTAAATATTCCTCCAATAGGCCATTGAATCTCTCTGTCTGTCCATCTATTTGTGGATGATAGCTGGTAGACATGTCTAGGCGTGAGCCTAAGAGTCGAAAGAGTTCTACCCAGAAGGTTCCCAGAAATTGCCCATCTCGATCACTGATGATGCTTTTAGGTACTCCCCAGTATTTTACCACATGTTTAAAGAAGGCTCTGGCTGTGTCTTCTGAAGAACTAAATTTTGGCATTGGGATGAAGGTGCAGTACTTAGAGAACCGATCTACCACCACTAAGATGGAGTCATACTCCCCCACTCGTGGTAAACCTGTAATGAAGTCCAGTGACACACTCTCCCAAGGCCGATTTAGGACAGGCAAGGGTTCCAACAATCCCGCAGTCTTTTTCCTATCAACCTTGTCTTGTTGACAGATTAGGCAGGTCTTCGTGTACATTCTCACATCATCTTCCATTTTGGGCCAGTAATAATTCTACGTTAAGAGAGCCAGTGTTCGTTGCCATCCAGGATGACCTGCCCACAGTGTGTCGTGACATTCTTGAAGCAACGACTTCCTTAGGTTTCCAATCTTTGGTACATACAACCGAAACCTATTTGCCACTAACAGATCATTTTCCCAAATGAACTATCTAGTTTTCCCTTGCTTTGCCAAGTTGATTAAAGCAATCGCTTGAGGATCTTTTTCCAAGTTCCGCTTGATCTGGTCTCGGATATGCTTATAAAGAAATTGGAAGCCTCAACCAAAGTGTAAAATCCACTGTCCATTTACTCTTATTAGTATTGCAGAGGAGGACACTCAACTCTAGAGTGTCAAGGGAGTTTCTCTTCTCAAGACCCTTCCATTAAGTAACTCAATGCTTTCAATAATTTCCAAAGGAATCAAGGGAACCCCTACTCCAATACATATAATCCAAGATGGCGCAACCACCTTAACTTCTCATGGTTTAACCAAGGGGGAGTCTAAAATGACAACCAAGGATTTAAGCAACCTTCATTGGGTTTTTTTAATAAAAGAGTTCTTTCCATCAACATCAAAAGAGCAAGCCTAACCTAGTGAGTATGATGGAAAAATTCTTGAGGAACCAAGAAGAACAAAAGTAGACTATAAAACATCTAATGTCTCAAATAAGCTAACTTTTTACTCATAACAAGATGTTAGAAAACTAAATTGCATCTCAAGCCTCTAGCTCAAGATAAAGCGGTATGTTGCCTAGTTAACCCGAGCATCCTAGGGAGCAAGCAAAGGCAGTAACACTTTAGATTGGAAAATAATTATCTAAAGTTGAGACCAAAAAGCAAGTTGATTTTGTCATACAAGACTCTCTAGAGAAGGAGTAAAACAACAAAGAGGTTCAAGAGAAAAATGAGGAGAAAAAGGAAACAACAAGCCACACTCTACCACTACCCTTTCCTAAAAAATAATAAAAATCCAAATTGGATAAGCAATTTGAGAAGTTCATGAAGTCATTCCAATAACTCAAACTCAACATACCACTCTTAGACATGATAAATATAATGCTTGCCTACACTAAGTTTCTTAAGGACATTATATCTAAAAAAGAAAGTGGGAAGATAATGAAACCATTCCCATCAATAAGGAGTGTAGTGATGTTATCCAAAATAAACTTCTATAAAAGCTTAAAGATCCAAGGAGTATCACTATCCCTTACACTATTAGGAATGGATTTATTGGTATGTCTCTTTGTGATTTGGATGCATATGTGAGCATGATGCCTCTCTCTTTTTACAGGCGTTTGAATATAAGAGAACTGCAACTAATAATGGTGTCACTACAACTTGCAAATAGATCCATCATCTATCCTTATGGAATTCTTAAGGATGTGCCCATTAAGGTTAAAGACTATTATATACCTGATGATTTTATAATCTTAGAGATAGAAGAGGACTAACAAATTTCAATAATTTTAGGACATCCTTTCCTAGCTATAGTTGGTGCAATAATAGATGTCAAGAGAGGAAAATTTTTTCTTGAAATTAGGGACAACAAAGTAGAATTTGATGTGTTCAAAATAACAAAGCAAATCTTAACAATAGGGTCATGCTTTAGAGTTAATACAATAGAAAGTCTTGTGTAGCAAATTTTTGAACAACAACTTACCTATGATCCACTTAGAGTATGCTTGGTCCATAATGCAAAGCAAGATGATAAAAATCAAGAGGTAGTAATGTACAATCATTATCTCAATGCTAGTCCCGCACTAAACATAAGACAATCAATCAGGTATGAGCCTTTAAATTCTAATGTATATTGTGTAAATACCTTAAAAGAAGCAAGTGCACCCAAGGTAGCGTTAAAAGTTCTTCCTTTATCTTTGAGGTATGCTTTCCTTAGTCTAAATTCTACTTATCCTATTATTGTGAATGCTGAGTTGAATGATGAACAAGTAGATAAATTTCCTAGGAGAGTTAGACCTCATAAAAAAATTATAGGGTACACCATTTATGATCTTAAAGGAATTAGCCCTTCTAATTGTATGCATAAGATTCATATGGAAAAAGGTTCTAAACCTTCCATTGAGAACCAAAGAAGATTGAACCCTAATAAGAAGGAGGTAGTCAAGAAGGAAATAATGAAATTACTTGATGTTGGGATTATCTATCCTATTTCGGATAGTGATTAGGTTAGTCCAATCCATGTAGTCCTTAAGAAAGGAGAAATGATAGTGGTAAAGAATGAGAACAATGAATTGATTCCCATTAGGATTATCATAGGTTGGCACATGTGTATTGAATATAGGAAATTGAATAAGGCCACTAGGAAAGATGACTTTCCTTTACCCTTCATTGATCAATTCTTAGAAAGACTTGCAAATCATTCATTATTTTGTTATTTAAATGGATATTCAAGTTTTTTCCAAATTCCTATTCATCTTAATGATCAAGAAAAACCACATTCACATGTCCTTATGGAATATATGCATATAGAAGAATGCCTTTCGGGTTATGTAATGCTCCAACCACTTTTTAAAGATGCATAATGTCTATATATTCTGATTTTGTTAAGGACATTATGGAGGTTTTTATAGATGATTTTTCTATGTATGGTTCTTCATTTGATGTATGTTTTGATAATCTTTCTAAAGTGTTACAACATTGTGAGGAAACTAACCAAGTGCTTAATTGGGAGAAGTGTCACTTTATAGTGAGCAAAGGTGTGGTACTTGGGAATATTATGTCTGAAAATGGAATTGAAGTAGAAAAAGCTAAGATTGAAGTGATTGAAAGACTTCCATCACCCACTTCTGTCAAAGGGATAAGGAGTTTTCTTGGTCACGTCGGGTTTTATCATCACTTTATGAAAGATTTTTCCAAAATTGCTAAACCTTTAACTAATTTACTAGCTAAAGATGTTCCTTTTGAATTTAATCATACTCATCTTAATGCTTTTCACATGTTGAAGGAAGCTTTAATCATAGCACCTGTTTTGCAACCGTCAAATTGGAGCCTCCCATTTGAGATCATGTGTGACACAAGTGACTATGCTGTTTAGGTTGTGTTAGGGCAACGAAAGGATAAGAAAGTTTATGCCATTTACTACATTAGTCACACCTTTGATGAAGCTCAACTTAACTATGCAAAAACTGATAAAGAGCTTTTGGTAGTGGTGCATGCAAGGGACAAATTTTGTTCGTATTTAGTTAGAAGCAAAGTGATTGTCTACACTAATCATTAAGCCCTTAAATACCTCATGACAAAGAAGGATGCTAAGCCAAGACTCATTCATTGGATCCTTCTTTTATAAGAATTTGATTTAGAGATTCGAGATCATAAAGGAACAGAAAAATTGGTGGCAAATCATCTCTCCTGTCTGGAACAACTTCTAAATTTTAGCTCTCTCCCTATCTTTGATGATCTTTCAAGAGAGCAACTCATGAAAATTCAAGGAAGTATTCCATGGTATGTTGATATAGTCAATTTCCTAGCATGCAAAGTTCTTCCCCTTGACCTAGATTACCATCAAAAGAAGAAATTCTTTTGGGATGTGAAGTAATATCTATGGGATGAACCTTATCTTTTTAAAAGATATGGAGATGGGTTGATAAGAACCCAAATGATGAAATTTTAGATGTTCTCATACATTGTCATTCTTTTGAGTATGGGGGACATGCAAGTTCAACAAAAACAACTGCCAAGGTGCTATAAAGTGGTTTCTTTTGGCCTTCAATCTTTAAGGGAACATAAGCAGATACAATGAGATGCCACTTACAAACATCATGGAAATTGAGCTCTTTGATGTATAGGGAATCAATTTTATGGGTCTATTTCCAAGCTCCTATGGAAATAAATACATATTGGTTGGGGTTGATTATGTATCTAAATGGGTTAAAGCAATTGCATCACCAACCAATAATGCTAAGGTAGTCACTATGTTCCTTTGACAGAACATATTTACTCATTTTGGAACCCCTAGAGCTATAATTAGTGATGGTGGTTCTCACTTTTGCAATCGCCAATTTAAGAGCCTTCTTGCAAAATATAAGGTAAAGCATAAAGTTCCTACACCATACCATCCCCAAATAAGCAGACAAGTGGAGGTTTTAAATAGAGAACTAAAGAGCATATTGGAGAAGACAGTCAATGCTTCATGCAAGGATTGGTTTACACGGTTAGATGATGGTCTTTGGGCAATAGAATAGCCTTCAAAACTCCAATTCAGACTTCCATTTTGCTTAGTTTTTAGGAAGTCCTATTACCTTTTAGTTGAGTTGGAACCTAAAGCATTTTAGGCTACAAGATTTCTTAATTTTGATTTAGTAAGAACTAGTGCTAAAAGACTTCTCTAATTGAATGAGCTTGAAGAATTCAGGATGGATGCTTGAAAATGACAACATGTATAAGGAAAGAACAAAAAAGTGGCATGAAAAAAATTTGCAGAAAAAGGAATTTAAAAAAGGGAATTTAATGCTCCTTTTTAACTCGAGATTAAAGATTTTTCTTAGAAAGCTCAAATCAAGATGGTTGGGTCCTTTTAGGATTAAGTAACTCTTTCCTCATAGAGCAGTTGAACTAGAGAATCAGGCAAATGAAACTTTCAAAGTTAATGGACAGGGTCTTAAGTCTTATTGCACTAACGAAGAGAGTTTCAAGAGTGTCACATTTACACTCATTGACCCTAGCTGAAGGCACCATGAATCAATCAAGATAAAGACCTTAAACTAGTGCTAATTGGGAGGCAACCTAATAATTTTTCCATTTTCTTTTATTTATTAATTTATTTTTATTTTTATTTATTTTTATACCTATTTTTTTTTATTATATTTCCATGTTTAATTTCACTTTTATTTCTTTTAATCTTTCATTCCTTTATTTAGGTTCATAATGCGTAGCAAAAAGAAGCCCATTAAGTTAGTGAATGGAATGTTTTCAACACCTTATGGGATTGAGCATGGCATGACTAAGCCATGACCAGGTATGTCCATTTATCGAAACTTATGTCACAGCTTGTATCATGACTTTGTCATCCCGTGAAATGTCTACTTTATTTCATCATGGCATCTATCATGACATCCTCATGCCGTGAGCGATTGGACTCAATTTTGCATTTTCATGTAGTACATCCCATGAGTTATCTCATGGTTTCCTTGAAGCTATGACACTAACGAGCAAAATTTTGAACATCTACCCATGCCCTAACTAAATTCATGCCGTGACTTAATATTTTCATGTTTTCATGCATTAAGTTGATGGGCTTATTGGCCCATTAAGTGTGCATTTTCGGTTCAATAATTTAACTATTTAATGGTTTATTGATTAAGATAGTTGTACATGGTCATTATGTATGGGCAATTTAGTTTTTATAACCTAAGCATGAGTTTGGAGATTGACTTTATGCATGATTCTAGGAGAGGATGCATATGGGTTTGTAGCTCTATATAAAAA
The DNA here is from genome assembly GCA_947683625.1 of Mallotus nudiflorus. Classification (NCBI taxonomy): domain Eukaryota; kingdom Viridiplantae; phylum Streptophyta; class Magnoliopsida; order Malpighiales; family Euphorbiaceae; genus Mallotus; species Mallotus nudiflorus. The sequence continues at coordinate 1,542,738 of CANTUR010000018.1, read as the reverse complement.
AAATCTCTCTTTTTCCTTAAGTAAAAGCAACACTTGATTTAAATTATCTTTATGCTTTGAATCTACTACAATGCTCTAATTAGAGTATGAGTATCCAAAGGACCCACTTGGCATTATCCACACTTAGTAATACAAGAACAGCGAGGGATGACTACAAATAGGAGGATTTGATTAGAGAGAATAAAAAAATTAGTGAGATGGAGCGTAAAACGCACTTACTTGAAAAAAAAATTATGAAATGGAGCATAAAATGCATTCACAACCATCATGTTGAATAAAAAAAGCTATAAACCTTAATGTTTCTTTTTTTTTAAAGTTGTTTCAAAGGATTTCAAAGAGTTATGTGTTTGGGTTATGATTGGTAAATTGTTCATATATATATGATGTATTTTTGTTTGATTATCCTTTTTTTAAAAAAAACAAGTTTCAATCTTAGTATTATTGGTTTGCATATCTTAGAAGCTATAAATCTTTGATTGTGGTTGAGTTTGTTCTTTAAATTTTTAAAATATGATTTTTGCTTGAGGACAAGCAAAGTTTTGGTGTGGGGGAATTTAATGTGTATAATATTTACATGTTTTTTAGTTGAATTTTAATGAATAATTGAATAAAAATTATAATAAATTGGGTAGAAAATGAGTTTAAAATAGGAAATATATTACTATTAGAATTGAATTAGGATTTTATTACTTAAAGTATATTTTTAAGGAGTTTTTTTTTATATTAATTAATTTTCCTTTTTTATTGTAGTTAAGTCTAAAGTGTATGCATCATGGCATATGTCATGGCTTACCCAAGCCATGTCCAATGAGGAATTGAGCAAAGTCAAAGTGTCATAGCATGCATCTTGGCTTACCCAAGCCATTATCCAAACCGTGTGGATGTCCCATGCATCACGACACAACATGCGTCAGGGCTTGACTAAGCCATGATGAAAGCCTTGACAAAAGCCCTAACAAAAATCAAAATAAGAAAAATAAGGTTGCATACCTTACTGAATCTGTAAGATAAGCCATGATACAAACTATTACAAAATCATTAAGTAGTAGGCATACCAGTTGGACACATAAGAAATAAAGTGGTAAGTGTATACGGTGGACGTATAGGTGCATGAGCTATTGTGACAACTTTACATTGTTAAAGAAATGAGCTATTAATGTCAAAGAAATAAGCTATTGATGTTAAAGAAATGAGGTATTGATGTCAAAGAAGTGATTTTTTGTAACATCTTTGTCAAAAAATTTGATTTGAAGAGTGATGATTCACCAACGACTAATAAGAGTGATAGCATAACATGTGCAAATGATGGTGGGCATATAATGGGTGCATGTGCTCGACATAACAGGGCCCTCTATCAATGATGTATATTATGTAATAGAAGAGAAAGGAATCAAAGGCGAAAAGGACTCTCATTAACTCTACTTTATAAAAAGACAAATAGAGTCAATAAAGAAGAGTAGGGAGATAAGGACAAACAGAGGTGCGAACAGAGTTGAGAGACAGAGGCAATAAGTAGGAGCTTCAAAAGAGTTTTATCTTTATTTCTTCTTTGATTTTATTTATTTAATTATGGTCATGTGCTTCACCATAATCATGCATGGCTAAATCTCATTTAGAGTTCTGGGTTAGGAGTAACTATTTCATTATATGATTGAACATGAGTTTCTATTGTTATATTTGAATTTAAGTTAATTCTTTGAGTTGAACTTATTTTATGCTTTCATTATTAGCCAGATTGTTTGTATATTTATATGTAAATTCACCAACGAGAGTTAGAAAAATTTATTGGCTTAAAACTCATAGGACTTAGACCACTCAACCACGAGAGTAGGCGAGCTCTACGGGGAATCATGATAGTATGCAGAAGTCTATAGTGGTAAATTAATTTTTTAGAAACTTAATGAGTTTAGATTAACTTCCTAACCATGAGAGTAGGTTAAACTTTAATCTTTGCATGTTTAATTGAACTCGAGAGAGTCTTTAGGTTTTTTAGAACAATTACCCTTAACTGAAATCATTGTTTTTGTTATTAACATGTTCATGATAAAAAATTGAATAGTGAAACTAAACCTAGGCTTTAAACTTTTTATTATTTGATTACAATTTAATTAAATTACTTTGATTATTTTTATTACAAAATTCTCTTTTTTTATACTAGCTAAGAACATAAGTAAAAATATTGGTACTCAATCTATAGTCCTCATGGGAACAATATTCTTATGCTACAATTCATGATCGGTGCACTTACAAGTTTTAAAAACATAACATTTAATGTTCAACAAAGTGGTATCAAAGCCATATTGGCATATAGCATACCTAATCAAAGCTTTTGGAAAGAAAAATCCATGCCGCTAGAATCATCCTGATTGAAGGTCGAATGTGCTGCTAATCATCGTTGAAAGTTGTTGCCAAAACTGAGTTAAAGCTAAGTTGAGTCAAATCATTAACTGAGACGCTAAACTATTGATCGAGCCACTAAGCTATTGGCGAATTCATTTGATCGAGCCACTAAGTTGTTGGCCAATTCATTTGATTGAGCCATCAAGTTGTTTGACTAAGCTATTGATTGAGCCATTGACTAAATTTAACTTTCTGACTAGAGTCTCTCTTAAGGTTTTTTAGCATTTTGAATCCATCCATGCAATTAGATTTTATAAATTTTTTTTGGATTAATCTATATGGCAAATAGTATGACGTCTTTCCAATTTCCAACACTCAACAACAATAATTATAATAATTAGAGCATTAAAATGAAGGCTCTCCTTACTACATATAATGTTTGGGATATCATAGAGAAAGGCTACAATGAACCACAAAATGAGGCATCACTATCCCAATCTGAAAAGGATAGTTTAAAAGATTCATGAAAGAAGGATAAGAAGTATCCCTTTCTGATCTATCAAGCCCTAGATGATAACAGTTTTGAGAAAATTTTAGACATAACCTCTAGTTCCAAACATCATTTAAAGAAAAAGCAAGAGTGAATAAGGTACGTCTTCAAACTATAAGAGGAGATTTTGAATCTTTACACATGAACCATTTCTAATTATTTTTCTAGAGTTTTAGCTATTTCTAATCAACTAAAAAGAAATGGTGAAAAGTTAAAAGATGTGAGAATAATGGAAAAGATACTCCTTAATTAGACCTAAAGTTTGAGCATATTGTTGTAACTATATATAAGACTAAGGACCTAGAGGAAATGAAGATTGACCAGCTTTTAGGCTTATTACAAGCCTATGAAGAGAAGCACAAGAAGAAGCAAGGAATCTCTAAGCAAATCCTTAAGCTAAACTCAAAGATATGCATGAAAGCTAAGGCAATGAAAGAAATCAACATGGCTGAGGCAAAGGCAAAGGTCACGGATGAGATGGAAGCTATGATCATGGACTAGGTTAGGGTTCTTATAATAGAAACTTCAATAACTATGAGAAAGGTGAATGTTCTACAAAAAGTCATGGGAGAGACAATCCAAACTCAAGAATATCAAGTTTAATGTTATAATTATTAGAATTATGGGCATTATGCATCATAATGCAGAGTTCCCAGCAGTAAGGTTAAAGAAAAGATCAATTATATAGAAGCAAAAATCGAGGAGAAGGAGACAGTGCTACTAGATTACAAAGACAATGTTGAAGATCAAGGAAATACTTGGTACTTTGATACTAGTGCAAGTAACCATATGTATGGGAAAAAAAGTATGTTCATGGAACTCAACAAATCAGTGGCTAGAAATGTTTCTTTTAGTGATGATTCAAAAATATTAATAAATGGAAGAGGTAACATCCTTATTTGTGATAAAGATGGTAGTCATTAATTAATTTCTAATGTCTATCATATGCTTGATATGACATGTAACATTTTGAGTATGGGTCAACTCTTAGAAAAAGGCTATTATTTATACATAAAAGATTATTATCTTTTTATAAAAAAAGGCAAATGAGATTTAATAGCCAAAGTAAAAATGTCAAAGAATAGACTATTTCCTTTGAATATTCAAAATAATGTTGCAAAGTGTTTGAAAGCTTATTACAAAGATGCATCTTGGTTATGACATCTTCAATTTGGGCTCCTTAACTTTGGAAGCTTGGAACTATTATCGAAGAAGAGAACGGTGAGAGAACTACCTTGCATTAAACATCCAGATCAATTTTGTGAAGGGTCTTTACTTGGAAAGTAGTTCAGAAATAGCTTTCCCAAGGAATTATACTTAAGAGCCAATAAGCCAATAGAGCTCATTCATATTGTTGTGTGTGGGCCAATTACTCCAAGCTCTCTTAGTTAAATAACTATTTCCTTCTTTTTATTAATGACTTTTCAAGAAAACTTAGGTATATTGCTTGAAGCAGAAATTATAGGTCTTTAAAGTATTCAAGACATTTAAAGTTGCTGTGGAGAATAAGAGTGGTCAAAAGATTAAAACAATTAGATCACATCGAGGCGGAGAATTCACTTTAAAGGAATTTTAAGAGTTTTATGAAACAAATGGAATTCAACATTTTCTCACTGTTCTAAGATGTCCATAATAAAATGGCATTGTAGAAAGATAAAATAGAACCATCCTTGATATGGCATAAAGCATGCTCAAAAGAAAACATTTGTCGAAAGAATTTTGGGATAAAGCAGTGACTACAACAGTTTACCTATCCTATTGATCTCCAATAAGAAATGTTTAGGGAAAGACGCCACAAGAAGCTTGGAATGGAAGAAAGCCCAAAATTTCTCACCCTGTAGTATTTGGAAGTGTAGCCTATGTTCATGTACCAAATGAAAGAAGAACCAAGATTGACGATTAAAGTGAAAGATACATCTTCATCATCTATTCTACTCATTCAAAAAAGTACAAACTGTACAATCTAAACAACAAGAAGTTTGTGATCAGTTAAGATGTGATGTTTAGTGAAGAAGGTGAATGGGATTTTAACTTTTCCATAGATGAATTCAACTTCTTTCCTTAGTTTGATGAAACAGAGCAAAGACTAGTAGAGCAACTAGGTTAACATTAGAAAATTCAAGAAAATTCATCACCATCTTTCCTAGCTAAAAGAAATAAAGAATATATAAGCAATCTTGAAGATCTCTATGAGGTGATTGTTCGACTTGAAAATCTCACTTTTTTTTATCTTTTTGCTTATTGTGAACTAGTGCACTTCCAAGAAGCTACACAAGATAAAAATGGAGAAATGCAATGGATGATGAAATCAAAGCCATTAAAAAGAATAACACATGATAACTCACTACTCTTCTAAAAGGATACAAGCCTATTAGTATCAAATAGGTTTATAAAACAAAGAAGAATACCAAAGGAGAGGTTAAAAAGCACAAATCAAGGCTGGTTGCCAAAGGATTCAATCCAAAAACTTGGAATTGGCTAGTATTTGCTCTTGTTGCATGCTTAGAGACTATGAGATTGATTATTTCTTTAGCAACTAAAAATAGGTGGAAGATTCACCAAATGGATGTAAAGTCTGCCTTTCTAAATGTAGTTCTTAAAGAGGAATTTTACATTCAGTAACCACCAGGCTATAAAGTCAAAGGACAAGAATTCAAAGTTCTAAGGTTGAAGAAGGCTTTTTACGGGTTAAAGCAAGTACCAAAAGCATGGAACAGTCAAATTGATAAGTACTTCCAAGAGAATGGTTTCACTAAATGATCCTATGAGCATGCTCTTTATTTTAAAATCACTAATTGAGATGTTTTGATTGTTTGTTTATATGTAGATGACTTAATCTTCACAAGAAATAATATAAACATGTTTGAAGATTTTAAGAAGGCAATAGTGAAAGAGTTCAAGATGACGAATATTGGATTGATAGCATACTACCTCGGCATTAAAGTCAAGTAAAAGGAAGATAGGATCTTTGTCTTATAAGAAAGTTACACAAAGGAGATCTTAAAAAATTCAAGATGGATGATTACAACCTAACAAGCACATTGATAGAGTACGGAATCAAGTTATTTAATGATAATGAAGCAAAAAAGTTTTATTTAACACTTTTTAAGAGCCTAGTTGGATGTTTACAATATCTAGCTTGTATAAGGCCCAACATTCTCCATGCAATAGGATTTGTGAGTCATTTTTTAGTTTCTGATGATTATAAGCTCGTAGGATATAATGACAGTGATTGGGTCAGAGATAGTGATGATAAAAAAAGTATAACTAGTTTAGTGTTTTTCTTCAGAGACACCGCTTTCACTTGGATGTCAAAGAAGTAACCAATTGTCACTCTCTAAACATGTGAAGTTGAGTATATTGCTACTATAATGTGTGTTAGTCATGCAATTTGACTCTGAAATTTTTTGAAGGAATTGAACATGTCACAAGTGGAACTAATAGAAATTTGTGTCAACAACAAGTCAGCAATAACTTTAGCCAAGAATCCAGTGTATTATGATCATAGCAAACACATTAATACTTGGTATCATTATATAAGAGAATGCATTACGAAGTAAGATGTGAAACTGGAATATGTGAAGTCTCAATATCAAATTGCAGACATCTTCACCAAGCCATTAAAGAAGGAAGATTTTATCAGATTGAGAAACATACTTGGCATTATAAAATAAGTTTAAAGGGAGTGTTGAATAATTAAAATTGTTTTGTTTATGTGGTTTTAATCAAAAGAAGAAAAGTTATGGCTAAGACTAAAAGAGAGGAATGATGATTAAGACCATATGAAGTTGTCTTTCCATTTGTATGTCTTAGTGGAGTGTTAGGTCCTGAATATAATGTGTGTGGCTTTAAACATTTTGTATTAATTTATTTATGAACATTTTAAGTGGTTTGCATTAGTTTGGGGTTAGAATAAATAACCCCTTTTTAGTGCATTGTAAGAATCAAGCAAAAGCAATAAAAATATAAAAGCTTGAGTTATAAGAGTTGCAAAAACATTTTTTCTTATGTTTTTTAGAGTTTTAGAATTTAAGAGGGTTTAATAAAGATTGTTTGAGTGTTTAGTGTCCAACAAAAATAACAATTAAAAAATAATGGTAAAAAAGAGATTGTATTTCAACATAAAATGTAAAAAAAATTATGAAATAAAATTCCAAAAAATATATATTGGCTAATGCTCCACTAATATAAAAAATGACAAAAAATAAGAAAAAAATGAGAAAATAAAAGTTTTGAAAAAAGATGAAAATGAAAAAATAGAGAAATAAATAATAATAAAGAGAAAATAAAGTAAAAAATTATAAAAAAAAAAGAGAAATAAAAAAATAATAAAGAGAGAATAAAAATAAATAAATCATAAATGAAAAAAGAGAAATAAAAATTAATATAGAGAAAATAAAAATTTTAAAAAGGAAGGAGAAAAGAATAAATATGAAAAAAGAAAAAAATGAAAAGGAAAAAATAATTTTTTTTAAAAAAAGAGAAATGAATGAAGAAGAATAAAAATAAAAAAAAAAAAGAAAGAAAGAAAGGAAAAAAATAAAAAGAAGGAGGTTTGTATATAAAATAGGTGCTCATGTAAATAAAATGGACAAAATTAGTAAATCATAAAAACTTGAGATATTTAGGTTAATAAAATTTAAAAAAAAAGTCTTTTTTTGTAAAAAATCTCTTTATTATATTGGCTAACAAAGATTATGATGTTTATGACATTTTTTTTTTGAGAATTTAATAACCTAAAACACAAGGTGCAATTTTAGTACAATGTGTAATTTGATCAAAATTAATAAAAAGATGCATGAAGGTGGGTGTTGTTTAAGATGACTACATGAATTTATTTAAATTAATTTTGATTGAAGTGCAAGTTGTGTTAGAATTGAAAACTATCACAGGCTATAATGTTACATTCTAATTGTTAAAATGAAGGGCTCTAACAATCTGACTGTTACAGCTTATATATCTTTGGCAATTTGACTTATGGCTTTGCTATTGATATTGCAAAAGACTTTCTAGCTATTTTAGAAGACTTTCTAAATGAAGTTCTCTCACTTTTTATCATATATATATATATATATATATATATATATATATATATATATATATATATATATATATATATATATAGGTCATTTAGGTGAGTGAAAATTCAGGTCTAGGTTGTTTGGGTGAGACAGAAAAGTGAGAGGGAAGACTTAACTTTAGTTTGCCACTTCAAGAGTGTTTGTGGTTAACATCGCCAACCCAAGGAGAAGTGCACTGTGCCAACGAGTCAGTGCCTAAAGACCAATCACCAGAAGTGACTTACATGAATCTCATGCACTGACAGAAGATTCTATCAAGATTTCATATATCCTCATATGAGAAGTCAGAATCTACTCCGATCAATGTTATTCTACTTGCCTTTTCCTGTACATCTTCATTTCATACCTATTTGGGCCCACATTTGCACCACTATGAGATCGTTCTCTTATTAAAACTATTAGTATTGATTTTTTTATTGTGATTCTTTAGCTTTATGGTCTGTGGATTTTAAACTCTCCAAAAAATAATCCATTATTCTTGAAAAACAACTTCACATCACTCTTAATCCTAAGAAAAAAAAAAGTCTTAGTAAAAAATTAGAAAATCACATGATAGACAAACCTATACAAAAGATCCCACCTTAGTCATTTTTCAAAAGAAATAACCTAAAAAAACATGTTTTCTTTATACGATAGGTTTTTTACTGCTTATTTTATTCACTCATTAGTGGGCTTGACCGCCTTATTAACTTTATATTAGCAGGCTAAGCCTCCTTTATCTTGTGGTTTTGTGTTTTATGAAGAAATATGGCTAAGAAAAATGCTATAGTTATTCCTGATGCAGTTCCAATGGCATCCAAAATTACTGAACATGAACTCAATAATACAAACTACCTTGACTGGAGTCAAACAATCAAGTTATATTTACTCAGCATTTCCATAAATAGTCATTTGACTAATGATCCTCCTACATATGAGTCTAAATTTTCTTGGATGAGAGATGATGCTATATTATTTTTACAGATCCATAATTCTATTGATGGTGAAGTGGTTGGCTTAGTAATTCATTCTAGGACAGTTAAAGAATAATTAACTACTTAGAATTTATGTACTCTAGTAAAGGAAATATCTCATGTATATATGATGTGTGCAAAGCATTCTACAGGGAAAATAGAGGTGATAGATCTCTCACTAATTACTTCATGGATTTCAAGAGAAAATATGAAGAACTTAATATGCTATTTCCTTTTAGCACTAATGTGACTATACAATAAGTGCAATGGGAGAAGCTAGTTGTTCTGAGTTTTTAAGTTGGTCTTCCATCTGAATTTGAGACCGCTAAATCTCAAATTCTTTCTAGTTTAGAGATTTCTTCTCTATAAGATGTTTTTAGTAGGGTTCTTCGTATAGAAAGTTCATTAACTATTCAAACTACTCAAGCTAACATTGCTTTTGTTAGCCGTCATAACATCTCTGAGTCAGGGAAACAACCATACAAGAGCAATAATAAAGGCATAAGATCTAACAGTTATGATAGAAATATTAGTCCCTATAGACTAGAGCCACTATTGCCATATACCAAGTAACATCAAGCAGGAATGTTGAAGGTTTCAGTATAGAAAAACTCAATATGCTAATATCGTATCTACTTTTAAAACCTCTGAAAGATCTGTCAATGAATACACTAGACTGACTTAACTTCTAGAAGCAATGAAAACTTAGTCTAGTCCTAACCCTACAGTTAAACCCAATACATGTCTTGTTTCCTCCCCTTCAAACTGGGTTATTGACTCTTGTGCTATAGATCACATGACACATAATTATAGTTTATTCTCTAATTTTTAGTCATATAAATCTTCCTCTCCCATTACTTAAGCTGATGGTTCCACATCTTGTGTTGTTGGATATGGAATAATTAATCCAATATCATCACTTACTTTATCATTTATTTTAAATTTACCCCAATTATCCTTTAATTTGATCTTTATCAGTAAACTAACTTAGAATCTTAATTATTATGTCTCATTTTTTCCTAATCATTATTTAATTTGAAATCTTATAATGAATAAGATTATTGGTAAGGGACATATGTTTGGAGGTGTCTACATCCTTGATACGCAAATACCAGAGTTTATTGCATATACCTAAGTTGTCTCTCCTTTTGAAGCACATTATCGGTTGGGTCATCCTTCTTTTCCTATTCTTAAGAAATTATGTCCTCAATTTTATAATATTTCTTTTTTAGATTATAAGTCTTGTCAGTTTGCCAAACACTATCGTCTCAGTTCTAGTCCAAGAGTAAATAAATGGGCTAATGCTTCTTTTAAGTTAGTACATTATGATGTTTGGGGTCCTTGTCCAGTTACATCTAAAACTAGATTTAGATACTTTATTACTTTTGTTGATAATTGTTCTTAAATGACATGGTTATATTTGAAGAAAAATAAATCAAAATTATTCTTTTATTTTTTCTGCTTTTTATGTTGAAATTCAAACTCAATTTAGTGTGCCTATATGAATTTTAAGAAGTGATAGTGCTAAAGAATACTTGTCAGAACCTTTTCAAAATTATATGATCAAACATGGTATTCTTCATCAAACATCTTATGTGGACACACCTTCTTAGAATGGTGTTGCTGAAAGAAAAACTAAACATCGTCTTAAAACTGCTAGAGCATTATTATTTCAAATGTAGGTTCCAAAACATTTCTAGGCTGATGTTGAGACTCTTTTCTCTGTTCTCTTTCTTAATAAGCCATTGTTTCCCATTGAACCTAGGATATTTGTTTGTACTTGCTTTGTTTAGGATGTCTGCCCTTAGGTTTCCAAACTTGATTCGAAATCTTTGAAGTGTATATTTTTTGGATATTCTCATGTGCAAAAGGGAAATTAGTGTTATTATCCTAGGCTGAATAGGTATCTTGTGTTAGTTGATGTTACATTTTTGGAACATACACCATTTTCTTTATCTTCAGATCTTACAAGTTAGGGGAAGGAGGATGACTGGCTAGTTTATAGTATTACTTTTTCTCTTTCAGCTCCTGTTAAGCCTCCTATTAGACATACATATTCACACTAACCTCAACCTCTTATTACTAATGTTGCACCTATTCCTTATCCTTCTGCTTCATGTCTTAATGAGCCAATTTTTTTGTCATTAGATCTGGGTCCAAGTGATGATTTACCTATCACTCTCTATAAAGGTAAATGCACATGAACTTATCTAGTATCTTCTTTTGTTTCCTATAACCATTTGTCATCTTTTCTTGTTCTTTTATTGTCTATCTCAATTTTGTTTCTATCCCTAAAACTATTTATGAAGCTTTAGCATATTTTGACTGGTGTAATGAATGATTAAAGAGATGAATGTGTTAGCTGTCAATGGTACTTAGACCTTGGAGACTTTACTTGTAGGAAAACATGTTATTGGATGTAAATGGGTTTTACGGTAAAATTTAATCTTGATGGATCTGTTGCCAGATTAAAAGCTTGCCTTGTTGCTAAAGGATACACTCAGACATATGGAGTGGATTATTCTAATACATTTTCTCTTATTACTAAACTTACTTCTATTAGGCTCTTTATTTCCATGGCAGCTACTCATCATTAGCATTTGCGTAAATTAGACATCAAAAATGCCTTTCTTCATGGCGACCTACAAGAGGAAGTCTATATGGAGTAATCACCTAGTTTTGTTACTCATGGAGAGTATAGGAAAGTTTATCAACTTCTTAAGTCCTTGTATGGCTAAAAATAAAATCCTTATGCCTGATTGGGTAAGTTTAGTCAAGCTATTAAGAATTTTGGCATGTACAAAAGCAAGACTGATCATTTTATATTTTATAAAAAATCTCATGGTGGCATTATTCTATTGGTTATCTATATAGATGATATTGTGATCACTGGTAGTGACATTACAGGGATTTCATATGTTAAATCCTTTTTCCATACTCAGTTTTATACTAAAGATTTAGGAATGCTGAAATATTTTTTAGGAGTTAAAGTGAGTAGGAGAAAGAAAGGACTTTTTTAATCCCAAAGAAAGTATATAGTAGATTTACTATCTAAAACATGAAAATTGGGGACAAGGGACAAAACCATTTAGAACTCCAATGGTTCCTAATTTACAACTTATAAAAGATGGTGAATTGTTTATAGATCTTGAGAGATATAGAGGATTAGTTGGGAAGTTGAATTATTTTACTATGACCCATCTAGATATTACATATGCAGTTAGTGTAGTTAGTCAGTATATATCATCCCTAACTGTCGATCATTGGAAGGCAGTAGAATAAATTTTGGGCTATCTAATAGGAGCTCCTAGACATGGAATTCTTTTTGGCAATCATGGTCATACTAGAATTAAATGTTTTTCAGATGTTGATTGGGTAGAATGTAAGGAAGATCGAAGAACCACTTCAGGATATTGTGTCTTTGTCAGAGGTAATTTGGTTTCATGGAAAAGTAAGAAAGAGAATGCAGTTTCTCGATTAAGTGCAAAATATGAATACAAGGCTATGGCCTAGTCTGTGTATGAAATAATTTGGGTGCATAAGCACTTTAGTGAAGTAGGTCTCAAGGTCTCAATGCAAGCTAAATTATGGTATGACAACCAAGCTACAATTTATATTGCATCTAATATAGTATTTCACGAGCGAACCAAACACATTAAGATTGATTGTCACTTTGTTCATGAAATAATTTAGCAAGGCTTGATTTTTATAAGATATATGTGATAAGGATATGTTTTATATTAGTACACCTTGGTAGAGTTCTACTTCACTTTAATTACTTATGTAGCTTATCATATCAGTTGTATAGTTGTTATCATTACTCTCTTGTAACCTATATGTACGTACTCATTCATTCATGTTACACAACTCTACAAGTATACAAATCATGGCAAGTAATAAAGTGATAAGTATAGTATCATTCCCATAAGGAAAGGGTACTAAGCACTAACTGTTAATCAATTTTATCTAGCTAGCACCAATCAATATAAATTATAGGAACTAAATTAAATAAATTAAAATAAACTATCTACTCTAATTAATCTAATTAAATAAAAAAGGATAAAATAGAGATTAGGTTTGTTTCATTAGATAGGACTTGAATTATGAAATTAAGTTAATCTATTTCATTGATCACAATTAAGGGTAAACCACTCAAATTACCTAGAGTCTCTTTCAAGATCATCTAAGAATACTAAAGTTAATTACAACATATTTTCATGGTCATGTTAATTAACTAAGGCTCATTAAGTTTCTTAGCAATTTATTGATCCCCAAAAGGATTCATCTACTTTCGTGATCAAGGTTCCTAAGTTTTATAAGTCTTTGAGTTGATAAATCATGAAACTTTCATTATTTCTAATCTATCCACATAGATGCAAACAATTGGGCCCTTAATTGATCACAAGACTTTAAGCACAACTCATAAAATTGAATGAAAATCAAATCATTAATAAGAAATAAAAATCCTAACAAGTATTAACTAGCTACTCTTGAACCAAACTCTAATTAATTTAGCTATTCATGAGAAAAGAAGAAGAAGGAAAGATAAAACTTATTGAAAGAACTCTTCAATCTTCAATCCTTATTAAACTCTTCAATTCCATGCTTCACCTTCTTGGCAACGGTGTTCCCCTCCTAATGGCTCTAGTAGCTCCTTTGTATCCCTTTTTATAGGAAAAATCTAATGGAAAACCTACTTGCACTTGAATTCTCAAAAAGGAAGTTTTTTTTAATAATAATGATTCTCCTTGATAAGAAATGAATAAAAACCCCTTTTTATCCTCCTTTCATATTACAAATTCAATGGAAACCTAATTTGACTTGAATTTATAAGTGTCATTGAAAAAGGAATGTTTTTCTACTCGACATGGCTTAAGCATGGTCGTGTCATGTCCTCACTTTTATGGCATGGCTTCAAGCATGGTTGTGCTTAAGCTATGTTGAGCTTTCACATTTTCTTTAACTTGGATAGAAGCAGTCATAATTTCAAGCATGGCCATGCTTAAGCCATGTAGTCCTTTATAGATTCTTCAATTAACACATAAGAGGGCACAATTTTATGCATGCTCATGCTCCATCCTATGTCGCAACTCGTTCAATTCGAGTGGTTGACACAACTTCCAACATGGTCTTGCTTAAGTCAGCCTTGATTCTTCTTTCAGAACATGACATGGGCACAAGCACGCCCATGTCATGGCCATGCTCAGCATTCCTTGACTATTTTAAGCTTCCTTTTCAATCATTCTTACAAAAAGGGGAAACTCTTATTAATATCAAATAAAAACTCTTAAATAAACAAAAAGAAAATAGGAAACTAGAATGAAGGTAAATGCCTAACTGAACCTAAATTCTTCCTAATTATTACTAACTATTTATTCAAAATTCATTAAAATTCAACTCTAGAACATGTTTAAAATTACACTCAACAAATTCCCCCACATTAGAGCTTTTCTTGTCCTTAAGCAAAATCATATTTAAACACTATCATATTTAAACATTTAAACACTAGATCAACTATAACCAAAGAGTTACAATTTCTATGACATGTAAATGGACAATACTGAGATTGAAATATGTTTGCTAAAGAAGATAATAAGATAAAAATACATCATATATGAAAAATTTACTAATCAGAACCTAAGCACAAAACCTATTTAAAATTCAATGAACATAACCTAAGGAGAAAAATAAAATTGGCTATGAATGCGTCTTATGCTCCATTTCACAACATCTTTTCTTTATTTGACCAGTGCGTATTACGCTCTATCTCATCACTTTTTCTCTCTAATCACATCTTCCCACATTTAATAATCCCCCACTATTCCCACACTATTAAGCGTGGATACTGCTATGTGGGTCCTTTGGATACTTTTACTCTAATTAGAGCATTGTAGTAGATATAGAGCATGTAAAAAAATTTAGATTTAAGCATTGCTCTTACTTAGGAAAAGAGAGAGTTTCTTTAATTATTAAAATTTTTTTAATCTCCTAAAATCATGCCCAAATTCAATCTTTCAATTCATGCTTAGGTCGTAATAACTAAATTATACATACATAAAGACCATGTTCAACTATTTTAATTACTAAACCATTCAATATTTCAATAATTGAATAAAAAAATGATACTCATACACTATCCATACCTAATTGAAATCGAGCTTCAATTTTGCACAAAACCAAAACAAAAAGTTTTAAAGACAAACATCACAACAAATGTGGAGAAATCGAGTTGAAAGTTAATGATTCTTATCATTTTTT
The DNA here is from genome assembly GCA_947683625.1 of Mallotus nudiflorus. NCBI lineage: Eukaryota > Viridiplantae > Streptophyta > Magnoliopsida > Malpighiales > Euphorbiaceae > Mallotus > Mallotus nudiflorus. The sequence goes on along the minus strand of CANTUR010000018.1, from coordinate 1,527,556 downwards.
AAAAAAAAATTATTTTCTTAATTTAGTTAATACACATGTAAAAATAAATAAAAATACACATACATAAAACACACAAACCTAAAACATAAAAACATTATCCTAACATTTGAGATCCTTCCCCTCACTTATCTATGGCATTGTCCTCAATGAAAAAATATTAAAATAAGAAAAATAAAAGGAGGACTTCCCTAGTAAGCATTTGTCTTCCTTTTGTGGTCACTCCAAATGTTGGATGACCTATAAAATAAAATAAAAAAACTAAGAAAATAAAAGGAAAAAATAAATTAATAACAAAATTAAACAAAATAAATAAATAAATACACATTGGGTTGCCTCCCAATAAGCGTTGATTTTAGGTCATTAGCTTGACCCCTTGAATGTGCAGTATCATGGGTGCAATAGAACATAAGGAAGTGTTCTTGGAAGCATCTTTCTTTCTTTGCTTTTTCTAGGCTTCCTTATGCCAAGGTAATCAAGTGCAAACTCCATATACCAAATTTTTTATTCTAAAATTACTTGAAGAATGTAAGGCTTTTCATGCGAGCTTTCAGACAGTCCAACACCTTTCACATATTTCTCATAAATGACTATAATAGGTCATGGAACATATGCATTATTAGTTATAGATGGCTCATCTGTATCCCTTGTAGCTTTAAGAACTTTTATAATTTTGTCATCCAACTCATCTTGAAGTTGAGTCAAGTGACTTTGTACTTCGTCATCCTTAATTCTACAAATTGATTTTTACACTTGGAGACTTCTTTGATTTCCTTGGTGATCATATCTTTTTACTCATCATGGCACAACTTAAAAGTAACTTAATCATTTTGATCAAAATTTTTCTCATCATCCCATATGCTTTCTCCCTGTGCTGGTTGCGTTTAGTAATTTATAGGTGCCCATAATTGAAGTTTTTGGAAGCATGAAATTTTTCTTTCTACAATTTGTTCTAAATTTGAATTGCCATGCCTAAAATGCTTCTCATGTTGCCTAAGAGTCTCCTCTAATTTATGATTTGCCTTAGTTTGTGCTTGAATGAATTCCTTCAACTTGTCCTCCAAGTATCATTCTTAGAACTTCTTTGTTTCTTAAATGAAAATTTTCAACATTATCTCAAGATTCAACTTAGGTTCTTATTGATAATTCCAAGTATGATCCATATAACTTCCCTAAGATGGGTTATAACAAGGTGGTGGAGGTGTATATGAATAATATGGACAATTTGCTCCATTGTGGTTCTCTCTACACTAAAATAAGATGTAAAATAATTAAATTGCATATGTTCTACATTATATATAGGATCACATGCATTAGACCTCAAAAATTGATAAGAAAATTCATCATTATCTATGACAAATTATTTACCAATAAAACAAGGTGCTAGTCTAACAAAAATGAAAAATGTGTTAATATTAGTAACGCTGATCCCCAACAATAGCACCAAAAACTTATTAGCACAACTCCACAAGTGTACAGATTATGGCAAGTAATCAAGTGATAAGTAAATTATCATTCCCATGAGGAAAGGGTACTAAGCATTAACTATCAATCGATTTTCCCTAGCTAGCACAAATTAATATAAATTGCAAGAATTAAATTAAACAAATTAAAATAAACTATATACTCTAATTAATCTAATTAAATAAATGGGGATAAAATAGAGATTGGGTTTATTTCACTAGTTAGGACTTGAATTACAAAATTAAGTTAATCTATTTCATTGATCACAATTAACGGTAAACCACTCAAATTACCTAGAGTCTCTTTCGAGATCATCTAAGAATACCAAAGTTAATTACAACCTATTTTCATGGTCACATCAATTAACTAAGGCTTATTAAGTTCCTTAGCAATTTATTAATCCTCGAAGGATCCATCTACTTTCGTGATTGAAGTTCTTAAGTTTTACAAGTCTATGAGCTGATAAATCATGTAACTTTTGTTGTTTCTAATCTCTCCACATGCATGCAAATAATTGGGCCTTTAATTGAACACAAGACTTTAAGCACAACTCATAAAATTGAACGAAAATCAAATCATTAATAAGAAATAAAAATCCCAATAAGTATTAATTAGCTACTCTAGAACTAAACTCTAATTAATTTAGCTATTCATGAGAAAAGAAGAAGAAGGAAAGATAAAGTCATTGAAAGCACGCTTCAATCTTCAATCTTCAATCCTTGTTAAGCACTTTAATTCCATGCTTTGCCTTTTTAGTAATGTGGTTCCCCTCCTAATGGCTCTAATTGCTCCTTTGTATCTCCTTTTATAGAAAAAATTTGATGGAAAACCTACTTACACTTGAATTCTCAAAAAGGAAGTTTTCTCTGAATAAGAATGATTCTCCCTTATAAGGAATGAATAAAAAGCCTATTTTATCCTCCTTTTATATTGCAAATTTAGTGGAAACCTAATTTGACTTGAATTTTTGAGATTCCTCCAAAAAGGAATGATTTTTGGCTCAACATGGCTTAAGCACAACAGTGTCACATCCTCACTTCTACGACATGGCTTCAAGCATGGCCGTGCTTAAACTATACTGAGCTTTCACACTTTCTTCAACTTGGATAGAAGCTGTCACAGTTTCAAGCATGGTCATGCTTAAGCTGTAGGGTCCTTTGTAGATTCTTCAATTCGTACAAAAGAAGGCATAATTTTAAGCATGCATGTGCTCCATCCCATGTCATAACTCCTTCAATTCTAATGGTTGACATGGCTTCCAGCATGGCCATGCTTAAGCCATGCTGCCTTGATTCTTCTTTCAAAATGTGACATGGGCATAAGCACACCCATGTCATGGCCATGCTCATCATTCCTCGAATATTTTAGGGTTCCTTTTTAATCTTTCCTATAAAAAAGGGGAAACTCTTAGTAATATCAAATAAATATTCTTAAATAAACCAAAAAAAAATAGGAAACTAAAATGAAGGTAAATGCCTAACTAAACCTAAATTCTTCCCAATTATTACTAATAATTTATTCAAAATTCATTAAAATTCAAGGAAGCCTAAAATAGTCTAGGAATGTTGAGCATGGCCATGACATGGGCATGCTTGTGCCCATGTTATGTTATGAAAGAAGAATCAAGGCAGCATGGCTTAAGCATGGCCATGTTAGAAGCTATGTTAACCATTGGGATTGAAGGAGTTGCGACATAGGATGGAGCACGAGCATGCTCAAAATTGTGCCCTCTTCTATATGAAATGAATAATCTATAAAGGACCATATGGCTTAAGCCCGACAATGCTTAAAATCATGACCTCTTCTGTCCAAGTTAAAGAAAATGTGAAAGCTGAGCATGGCTTAAGCATGGCCATGCTTGAAGCCATGCCATAAAAATGAGGATGTGACATGACGATGCTTACCATGTTAAGTAAAAAAAAATTCCTTTTTAGAAATTCAAGTCCAATTAGGTTTCCATTGAATTTGTAATAGAAAAGGAGGATAAAAAAGGGATTTTATTCATTCCTTATCAAGGAGAATCATTCTTATTTAAAGAAAACTTCCTTTTTGAGAATTCAAGTGCAAGTAGGTTTTCTATTAGATTTTTCCTATAAAAGTGGATACAAAGGAGCTATTAGAGTCATTCAAAGTGAACATCACCACTAAAAAGATAAAGCTTGGAATTGATGAGCTTAACAAGGATTAAAGATTGAAGCATGCTTTTAAAGAGTTTTATCTTTCCTCTTTATTCTTTTTTTATAAATAGCTAAATTAATTAGAGTTTGGTTTTGGAGTAGCTAGTTAATAGTTGTTGGAATTTTTATTTCTTATTAATGATTTGATTTTCAGTTAATTTTATGAGTTGTGGTTAATGTCTTATATTCAATTAAGGGGCCAATTGTTTGCATGTTTTTTGGTAAATTAAAGACAATGAAAGTTGTATGATTTATCAACTTATGGACTTACAAAACTTAGGAACCTCGATCACAAAAGTAGATGAATCCTTCAGGAATCAATAAATTGCTAAGAAACTTAATGAGCCTTAGTTAATTAATATGACCATGAAAATTGGTTGTGGTATTCTTAGATGATCTCAAAAGAGACTCTAGGTAATGAGTGGTTTGCCCTTAATCATGATCAATCAAATAGATTAACTTAATTTCATAATTCAAGTCCTAACTAGTGAAACAAATCCAATCTCTATTGAATCCTCATTTATTTAATTAGATTAATTATAGTAGATAGTTTATTTTATTTATTTAATTTAATTCTTGCAATTTATATTGATTTCTGCTAGCTAGGAAAAATCAATTGACAGTTAGTGCTTAGTACCCTTTCCTCATGAGAACAATACTCTACTTATCACTAAATTACTTATCATAATCTATACACTTGCGGAGTTGTGCTAACACTTTAACAGTTCTTAAACTACTGCTCAAACTACTTGATGCAAGAATTATTTATCCAATCTTTAACAGTTCTTAGGTTAGCCCAATTCAGTGTGTGTCGAAGAAGGGGGAATAACGATTGTGAAAAATATGGAAGGAGAGTTCATTCCTACAAGATTTTTGAATGGATGGAGAGTGTGCATTGATTACAGGAAACTGAACTCATCCACAAGGAAAGACCATTTCCCATTACCCTTTATTGATCAAATGTTGGAGTGGATAGCAGGACATGCATTTTACTACTTCCTGGATGGCTACTCAGACTATAATCAAATTGTAATAGCTCCAGAAGATCAAGAGGATACCACCTTTACATGTCCTTATGGCACATTTGCATACAGGAGGATGCGATTTGGGTTTTGTAATGCTCCTGCAATGTTTCAGAGATGTATGATGGCTATATTTGCAGATTTAGTGGAGGAGATCATGGATGATTTTTCTATCTATAGAAACTCATTTAAAGGATGTTTAAGCAATTTGGAGCAAGTTTTGGCATGTTGTGAGGAAACAAGAATTGGGAAAAGTGCCATTTCATGGTAGATGAAGGTATTGTATTTGGACATAATATTTTAACTCAAGGCATTCAAGTTGATAAAGCAAAGGTGGAGGCTATTGAGAAGCTACAGTACCCCATAAATGTTAAAGGAGTTAGGAGTTTTCTTAGTCATGCAGGCTTCTGTAGGTGATTTATCAAGGATTTCTCAAAAATCTCAAAACCCCTTTATAAGTTACTTGAAAAAGATTCACCTTTTGATTTTACTAATGATTGCAAATTGGCTTTTGACAGGTTGAAACAAGCACTTATTTCTGCTCCTATAGTGATGGCACCATATTAGAGTCTACCATTCGAGTTGATGTGTGACGCCAATGATCATGCAATAGGAGTCATTCTTAGCCAAAGAAAGGAGAATAGGTAGCATGTGATCTATTTTGTGAGCCAAACATTGATAGATACTTAGTTGAATTATGCTACTACAGAAAAGGAGATGTTGAGTATTATATTTGCTTTTGATAAGTTCATATCGTACCTCCTTGGATCTAAGGCAATTTTATACACAGATCATGCAGCATTAAAGTATTTAATGAACAAAGAGGATTCAAAACCAAGGCTTATGAGATGGGTACTTCTGTTGCAAGAGTTTAATATTGAGATCAGAGATAATAAAAGAGCTAAAAATGTAATAGCTAATCATCTTTCAAGGTTGGAGTTGAAACACGAGGAAAGTGATAAGCAAGAGCTTATAAAAGAGATGTTCCCTGATGAAATGCTTTTTACTATAGAATTTATGGGTGCTCCTTGGTTTTCTAATATAGCAAAATTTTTTTCAATGGATGAAATTCGAAAAGAGTTCACTCCTCAGCAAAAGAAAAAGTTGATTCGTGATGCTAAGTTCTACATTTGGGATGAGCCATTCTTGTGGAAACTATGCAACGATGGCATAGTCAAGAGATGTGTAACAAATGAGGAAGCAAGAGACATCTTACAACACTGTCATGGGAGGGTCAATGGTGGACAGTATGGACCACAACGAACAACTGCTAAGGTTCTTGAAACAGGGTTCTATTGGCCGACAATTTTTCAAAATGCTAGAGATTTTATAATGCATTGTGACGTATGCCAAAGGAGTGAAAACATTTCAAAGAAGGATGAAATGCTCCAATCTGGAATTCTAAAGGTGGAAATTTTTTATGTTTAGGGCATTGATTTTATAGGACCATTTCCAGTGTTAGATGGTAACAAGTATATTCTTGTTTATGTGGATTATATTTCCAAGTGGGTGGAACCTCAAGCATGCACAGTCAATGATGCAAGGGTTGTTTGCAAGTTCTTAAAGAAGCTATTCTCTCGATTTGGAATGCTTTTAGTCATCATAAGTGATGGGGGAACACACTTCTGCAATAAGAATATGGAAGCTTTATTAGCTCACTACGGTGTGAAGCACAGGGTAGCTACACCTTATCACCCGTAAACTAATGGTCAAGTTGAGGTGAGTAATAGGGAGTTGAAGAAGATTTTGGAAAGAATAGTAAGTAAGTCAAAGAAAGAATGGGCAAGGAAGCTTGATGATGCTTGGTGGGCATATAGAACAGCTTATAAAACACCTCTTGGGATGTCTCCCTTTAGGGTGGCTTATGGAAAAGCATGTCATCTTCCTGTTGAGATTAAACATAAGGCCTATTAGGCAGTGAAAGCCTTGAATTTTGACTTCAGGAAGGCAGCTAAGAGAAGAATGTTACAGTTGAATGAACTTTAAGAGATAAGGAAAGCTGCTTATAAAAATTCAAGGATTTATAAAGAACATACTAAGAGATGGCATGATGCAAGCGTATGAATCAAGGAGTTTCAGGAAGGTGATCAAGTTTTGTTGTTCAACTCACGGTTCAGATTGTTTCCTGGAAAGTTGAAAAGCAAATGGATAGGACTGTATACAGTGACTTATTCATATCCTTATGGAGCTATGGAATTGAGCAACACAAAAGGAGACACATTCAAAGTGAATGGGCAAAGGTTAAAGCTATACCATGGAAGCACATTTAAGGAGTTCCATCAAGTTTGATACTTGAGGGAATTAACTGGATGATCAATTTGATGGTCTAGCTCATGGACCATTAAAAGAGCGCTTCTTGGGGGCTCAACCAAGATTATTATTTTTTATTTGTATTTGTATTTGTATTTGTATTTTTTTGTTTTTATTATTGGTTATTTGTTTTACGTTTTTACAAGTTTATTCTATTTTTTATTATTATTTATGGTGCATTTCAGAGAATGAAAGAAAGGTTGGAGCTCTAGAAGAGGTCTTATGAGTTAAATGTTTAGTGGAATTTTTATTTCGAGTGACTTATAATTTAAATTTATGATGCATTTCTTGTCAATGTGTGTTGAATTTTTAATTCAGCGAATTTATGAAGTATGCATATACAGGTCACACGGCCGTGTGCATTTTGCACATGGCCATGCATTTTGTGTTGCCACTTCTGAACCATCAGGTCACATGGCCATACGCATTTTGCACACGGCCATACGCCTTATGATGCCAAAACTCAACACACAGTTGTGCACATTTCGCACATGGCCGTGTGACGAGACAGACTTAACTTTTAGAAAAGACGTGAAATTTTATTTTAAGTGGATTTTTCCACTTCCCAACACTCCACACTTCCCCAAAACCCTAGGGACTCCACTTTTGACCACTTTTCCACTTTCCAAGCCCTAGAAAACCTAACCCTTGACCACCTTTTCAATTTCTCATTAAATTTGACCCAATTCGCCATCATCCCACTCTCTATAAAAACACTCACTTCCTCTCTACAAAATCATTCTCTACTCCATTTCCTACACCATTCTCCACTCTACACACTCTATATATTCTCTCAATTCTTTTTAAGGAAGTCTCATGGAGAAAGATCAAAGAAGGAAGGGCATAGCAAGGAAGCAAACTAATCCTTCCAAAAGAACAAGACATGGTGGGACTTCCAATAATCCGGGTGGTGCTAATGAGGAACAAATGGTAAAACCTTTCCCCTCTCAAATTCAATTTAGGCCTGGTGAGCATAGGAATAAGTTTCAAGCAATAATGAGTAGGAAGATTGTGCCAAATAGATATTTAAGTGCCACATCCTTGATTAAAATTGGGTTGTTATATGAGATTAATTTGTATGTTCATAGGATGGGGTGGAATGATTTTATTTTGATGCAGAATCCTTCTTATGCCATCCCCACTTATGAATTTCTCTCTTCTTTTAAGTTTAATGATTAAACCCTTATACTTACTTTTCGCTTAGGGAATGAGGAGCATACTCTAAGTTTGTTTGAACTCAATGATGTAGTTCATTTTCCTAAAAATTAGGATGCTAATGTTGCATATGACAGAAATGAGTTTTGGAGAGAATTAACTGGGGAAAGGGGAATTTTATATTAGGCTCGGTCAGCAAAAGAATCAAGGATTTGATTGCCCGCACTCAAGTACCTTTATAGACTTATGGCACATTCTTTGTTTCTAAGGAAAGAGGGTGACTCTGTGATTACCACCACTGAGCTAAACATTTTATATTGTATAGTGAATGATAAAAAAACTTGATGTCTATCATGCTTTAGCTGGGAAATTGAGAGATGTTGCTATAAAAGCTACTAGGGCTATTAAAGTGGGAGGCCTAGTAACAACTATAGCCAAGTACTTAAACTTTGACATCGAGAACATGCCTTTTGAAAGGGTCCCGGGTCGTCACTTCATTGACACTGGCATGATGGAATCCATGGGAATGGTTAGAGTTGATCATACTGGGAGAGCTTTTCTTATCCCGCCTGCACCTATAGAGCAAGATGAAGAGGAAGAGGAAGATGTCTCTCTGAATAGTGTGTTAGAAAGGCTGGACAGATTGGAGTTGCAAATTAGAGTCATCGATTCCAACGTATGAGAGTTGAATTCTGAAGTGGTAGGAATGGGTCGTACTTCTAGGCAAATGAATCGCACATTGTAGATGATTAACTATAACCTTAATGCCTATTTCAGCTCTCAGAATTTTATCTCATCGCCATTCTCGCATGATGAAGATATGCCAGCACAAGAATACTCCTCTGAGGATGAAGGGGAGGAATGAAGACCTTGTTTTAAAGTGTTTAACTCTAGCTTGAACAATGTTTATTTTATGTGTTTTCATTTTTTTTAATTGTGATGTTTTATGGAATGTTATGTGTTATGTTTCATGTTTTGAATTGAAGTATGTTTTTGTTTAAGTTGTTTTTTTTTAAGGATTTTTATTTTAGAAATGTTACTTTTTCTTATTTTTCCATTTAATATTTTTTTCTTCCAATTGTGCAATAAATATAGGAGGTTTGTCTTACCAAAAAAAAATTTTGTGCTAGCAGGTAGCACGGCCATGCGCATTTTGCACATGGCCATGCGACCTGATGCACAGGCATAGTCGAATTCCTCAAAATTTTTCTTGTTTTAAACGTTGCAATGAGGACATTGCACATTTTAAGTGTGGGAGAGGAAATAAATAAATAAAAATATAAATAAATTTATTTTGCGACCTTATTAGTTGTGATTTTATTTATTTTTATTTGTTTCCTTATTCCATTGAGGGTTTAGTTGATTTTAGTTTCCTAAGTAAGCTAAATTTCCTGAATTAATGGGTAAGCAATTTTTACTAAAATTGGAATGTTTTGTTTCTTGTAATTTTTTTTTGTTTTCTTATTTAAACTCTACTGACTTTTGTTTTTGTTCTTGTTAATTCCATTTTTTTTATTATTTTTTTATTTTTGTACTAACATTGTTATGATGGCTAGAACAAAGACACAATTTCAAGGAAAGAAGCTTAGCGATGGTGAGGTCAAACCTAAAGACATGAGGGACGATTATGAAGCTTTCTTTGCCATTTATTCTAAAAAAAGAAGGGAAGAGGTTATACTCCTCAGTCAAGAGAAAATCAGTAAGCCAAAATACTTTGATGATGAGGTACTGTTGAATATGGGTATTAAGGGAACCATAGATATGTTTTGCAATAAATTGGGGTGGTTTAAATTGGCTACAACCCAATATGATGTATTCTTTAAACTCACAATAGAATTTTACACTACATTTAAAATTTTAGATGCACCTCTAGGGATCTTTTCATGTAGGTTCTTTAGGAAAGAATACTTATTTGACTATGAAATCATGTCTCAAATCTTGGATTTTCCTCAAGGAGGTGTTTGTCAACCTCCTATGGATTACAATATGGGTAGTTTTTGGCATGAAATCATTGGAGGTGATAAAGTTTGTGAGGGTCAAATAATAACTAGTGGTTTGATCAAAGATCACTCATATTTAATAATGCATAAATTCATGGCACATACAATCTTTGGAAGAAAATATAGTACTAGGGTTTCCCCTGATGAACTATACATGTTGTGGTGCTTGAAGACTAACACAAAAGTATGTAGTACATACTTTATTTTGTGTTTTATGTGGTGGGTTGTTCAGGCTAGAAAGACGTTAATCTCAATAGGGCATATTGTCACCGAATTGGCATTGTATTTTGCTCAATTCGAATTTGCCAAACATAAATTGGAGCCTTTAGAAGCCGAGTCCCTTAATGAAGATTACCTAGTGCGAGCTGAAATCATCACTGGATTCAATGACTTTCATGATGTAACGGGTAGAAGATGCTACATGATCCATCAATTGGCAATGCAACATGGTGAAATACCTTTACCCCCAAATGCAGTTGAAAAAGGAGATAATGGGAGTGAAGCTCAATCAAGGAAGCGACGGAACACCAAAAAATAGAGCGATGGCATCATGGAAAATATCAAAGAGCGGATGGATATCTCTGACAATAGGATTGGGAATATGGTTATGGATTTATCCAACCAGTTAGAGAAGTTCGAGAGGTGATGTGAATCCAAAGCTGAAAGGTTGCAACTTTAAATTGATGAAATCTTTCGCATCCTTCCTCAAAGCAAAAGATCTAAAGCTATAAATGAAGCTGCAAAGTGCATCATGGTCACACCATATATTCCCCCTCTAGTTTCACCGGAATAAAGGGAGTATATTGTTCTCTAATTTTCTTTTACTTATTTATTTTCTTTTCACGACTATATGCTTGTGTGTTTATTTTACTTTAAGAGTCTACATGCTTTATTTATTTATTTATTTTTACCCTTTTGTATGTTTGTGCTTTGCTCTTACACTTGAATTTTTGCAACATATATACCTTTAGAGCCTTATTCATTAATCTTAGTTTTCTTGAAGAAATGCCTTAATCTTCCCTTAATGGATCATTTTAAATTTTTAAATTAGAAGAGCAACTTGTGGTTAAGAATTTTTACATTTTAATGAACATTAATGCTTACTTTTCTATTGAACAAGTGAATCGAGATGATTAATATTTGAGAAAAGTATTTGTGAGTAGGAATTTGAGGTTTCTTTAGAGTGGTTATAAATGTTAAAAAAAATCAATCAAGAAGCAAGATGGAGTGTAAAACGCACTCGTTTGGAGCTTAAAATTGAAAAGAAAAATCTTTTAAATGCTCCTTCTACTCCAATACTCTTTAAGAGTAAGAGTATCCAAAGGATCCATTTTTGGAGGTTTCTACACTAAGTAACATAAGAAAGGTGGGGGATGCTGAAATTGGGAAGATATTGATTGATGAACTTCTTAGCCTCTTTATTGTTGGCACGATTCCTACTTGTTTTTATTTTTCTTGAGTGTCAATTGTTTGTTTTCATATTTTCACTAGAAAAGTATGCTCTTCATATGGTAACAATATATTCTTGACCTCAGTTGTTGTTTTACTTTTCGAGCTTATAAATTTTTTATTAAAGGAAGATTATAGTAGTTAGTCAAGTTAAAGCTAGTTAATGAGTATGATTCTTTAGGTAGATATGTGTTTTCAGGTTTTGCTTGAGGACAAGCAAATATTCAAGTGTGGGGGAATTTGATGAGTGTGAAAAATGCATTTCATTAAGTAGTCTTTGTGTTAGGAAAAATTCAATTTCAATTAAGTTTGTGTTTCTTTTATTTAGTTTTTATTTAGTTGAGTACTTACTACATGTCTTGTGTGTTTATTTATTTTTACATATTAGTTGGTTTATTTTTTGTTGATTTTTATATATTTAGGGAAGTCAAAGAACAGTAGAGGAAGGTCATATGAGAGTCGTGAGAACTTGAAGTGAGCCTAAAAGCAATAGAGATCAATATGCTGAAATGCTGAAAAAATGATGTGCATGGCCATGCGCATTTTGCACACGGCCGTGCGACCTAGTGATTAGGAAAGTCATAGTCGAATTTAATTACTGACTCATGAAGGACAAGAGGGAGATTTCACACGGATGTAACCTTAGGGTTGGTAATTAGGGTTTTATAAGAGGGTAGCCACCAGAAACAAGAGGATTCTTTTTTTTATCATCACTTTGTGGAGATACAATTTTTCTTAGAGTAGTTTTGAGAAAACAAGGATTTTTTCTTGCTTATGTTAGTTTGGAGATCGGAGAATAAAAATTGAAGAACATTAAGCTTCCTATTTAGTAGGGGGTTTATTCTATTCAATTGTTTTTATTCATTCTTAATTTTAATTCAATGATGATGTTTATTTTCTGTTATTATTCTTCTTTATTTCTTAAAATTAACATGAGTAGATAAATTCTTAGTTAGGGTTCTTATTGCTAGTCAACCATGGGCTAATCACAATTAAACCTAAGCCATTAACCTAGATCCTTTGGTTGTTGTTAAACTTAATGTCTTCTTAGGATTGATCACCCTTTGATTGAATATACACAATAATATTTGATCGAGAGATGGGTTATATTGGATTTAAACAATAACCTGTTAGATGCTTTCTTAGTTGAGAAACACTTAAGCAACTAATATTGATTAAGGGTTGGTGCTTAAACCAAGTTAACCGAACACTTAGTAGGTGAGAACTTTAAATCTAAGAACATCAATTTACTTGGTCAATCATAGGGTTGTCTTAGGAGGAAAGCCTATGATTCTAGGGAAACCCTCAAATTGGATTAAGGTTAGGTATAGCTTAGCAGTAAATTGATTTTAAATAAAGGTTGAATTAGTAATAAGAACCCTAGCTCTCTAAAGTGATTGTTATTTCATTGTGACTTTTTGTGTTTTGTCTTAGTTTAATTAAAAATACCTTTTTTCGTTGTTTAAACAAACAAACACAACTAGTATCATTGTAGTCAATTTGCAATCTCTTTGGGATTAATATTTAATTACTACTTGTACAATTACGTATACTTGCGGAAACCCATCAGTTTTCATAACCCTAAAACTAATTCTTCTTTTTATTATTATAAGTCTGGTTCAATTCATATTCTTTTATCTTTTATATGTTGATGACATTTTAATTACTGGCAGCCATACCTCTATGGTTGACAACATTATTCATTCCTTACAACAAAAGTTTACATTGAAGAACTTGGGTACTCTCCATTATTTTTTGGGAGTTGAGGCTACATGGAGCAAAAATGGCTTATTTATTTCCTAAGCCAAATACATAAATGATCTGCTCATCAAAACAAAGATGGATGCCATTAAAGCCATTTCAACACCCAACTATCTAAAACTTAGATTTACAACTTCTTGTGAGGCATTCTTTGACCCACCTCTTTATAGAAGCACTATTGGTGCTTTACAATACCTTTACTTCACTAGACCCAACATCTCCTATACTATCAACAAGGTGTCACTGTTCATGCATTCCCTAATAACTACACACTGGACTGGTGTGAAATGAATCTTGCGGTACCTCAAGTCCATACCTACACATGGTTTGTTGATTTGGCCTTCTTCTCAAACTCAAATTTCTGCCTATAACAATGCAGATTGGGGAGAGTGTTGAGGATAGAAAATTGACCACAGGATACTCCATCCATATTGGGTGCAATTTGGTTTCATGGGGATCCCGTAAGATAGAATAGTAGCTAAATCCTCTACCAAGGCTGAGTATCAAGCGATTGCAGCTGGTGTATCAGAAGTTCCTTGGCTATAGTCCTTGATGATAGAAATTGGCATTCTTTCTCCATCCTTACCTCTAGTTTGGTGTGATAACCTATCAATAACTTACCTCACAACAACACCAATTTTCCATTCCCGGTTGAAAAATTTAGAAATTAAGTTCCATTTTATCAGAGACATGGTTTATAATAAAGAACTTAAAGTACGCTACATCTTTACTCAAGATCAAATTGCCAAAGTTCTAACAAAAGCATTATCCAAATCTAAGTTTTCTTTTTTCTGTGACAAGTTAATTGTTCTACCAATACCAGCTCAACTTGAGGGAGGGTGATAAGGATATGTTTCATATTGTTACACCTTGGTAGAGTTTTACTTTGCTTTAATCACTTGTGTAGCTTATCATATCAATAGTATAGTTGTTATCATTGCTCTCTTGTAACCTATATATATGTACTCATTCATTCACTTCATATATACAAAAACTATTATTTTATCAATGTGAAGACTGGGGAACAATTAGGGAATATCTTTACAAAAGCTCTTAATAGGATTCATATCAATTATCTTTATAACAAGTTGGGCATGATCAACATCTATTCTCTAGCTTGAGGGGGAGTATCACAGGTTGTAATCATAGGCTATAATGTTGCATTCTGATTTTAGACTAAAGGGCTCTAATAGTCAAACTATTTTAGCTTGTATATCTTTGACAATTTAACTTATGGCTCTGCTAATTGATATTGCATAAAACTTTCTAGCTATTGTAGAAGACTTTCTAGTTCTAGATTTGTATATATACATGTGTGTTTATATATTTGATAAAAAGTGAGAGAAATTCATTCTATTTTCTGTATTTTGCACTCTAATTACAAAAACAATTAGCCAAATTAGGACACATTTTTGACAAATTTTAGAGTTAGTAGAAATTTACAATAAGTTATAACGTTGTGATTTTTTATACTAATTAGCTCATTATATTTCATTTATTAAATAGTTCACGTGTCATTATGTATTATTTTTTTCCTATTCGTATTTTTAACTAATTAATACTATAAATATAAATATAGAACAATTAAAACCTACATACTCTATTAGAAAACATTTTTATAATTTTTTTTATAATGCCATCATTCTACCAATACCAAAGCACAATTTCTTTTAAAAATATAATTTCAACGTAAAATATATATCTCGACAACATTATTGATCAAGTTATTAAGAAAGAATTATAAGAAAGATCACATTGAAACCTGCTAAACTGAAAGCAAAGTACAAGTAGCCAACCTAGAAGAAGATCCAACTTTCATGTCATATTTAAATTATAGTGGTTAAAAATTAAAATTATAGTTTGTTAATGCCATAAAAATATATTTTTATCTTTTTACTATTCAATTTTCGACA
Source organism: Mallotus nudiflorus (assembly GCA_947683625.1). Lineage (NCBI taxonomy): Eukaryota > Viridiplantae > Streptophyta > Magnoliopsida > Malpighiales > Euphorbiaceae > Mallotus > Mallotus nudiflorus. The sequence continues at coordinate 1,512,308 of CANTUR010000018.1, read as the reverse complement.
TTTAGTTATCATAAATTCAACTCATATGAAATTAGACAATAGATGTTGCAACTTGCTACATAACAAAATTGTTTCAGAGGCAATTTTTATTTTGCTCCCAATATTAATCAGAATTCATTTTTCTGAAATTTTTATTTTTTATTTTTTGAAATTTCAATTTTTTTGAATAATTTATTAAAATAATGAAATTTAAAATTTAAAATGAACTAAATGAACTCATCGTGTTGTAATTTAGACAATTATAACTTGTAACTAATTTATTTATTTATTTATTATTATAATTATAAAAATATAAAAAAGACAATATGGTAAAATGTTGCAATCAACAACACATTGTTCTATGGAATGGTGTAGCACATGACCGTACAATCTCTTAAACTTTAACTTTTTCTAATATTATATAAAGTAAACCATGATTTATATAAAAATCATCACAGGTTTCAAACCAGATTTATGACTACATTCTTTTTCTTGATTTCTCCTCCACAATCAACTTATTCACTTGACAGAATCTCAGGAAGAATTCTTTTCAACAGCCTTTTCAACATTCTGATACTTGTACAACTTAGTGCAAACAAGATAATATCCAAAGTTGATCACTCCTATAACTACCATCTGCCAGTACAAATTATCAACCCTCCCATCATCAATATTATCCGGCAACCAATCGGTAACCCTTCTAAAAAGATCAATCAATGCTGCGCTTAAATAGAACGCTATCCCCACAAGCAAAGCGATCATAGCAGTCGCTGTACTCCTCAGCGAAACTGGAAATTCTTGGTAATATAATGCAACTTGTCCTGGAAAATGAACCCAATCCCCACCAAAATTAGTTGTGGAAACAATCACAGAGCCAGCATCTGACCACCCTGAGGATGGTTATGAGCACCAGGAGCTGTTGTTCTTAGTCTTCTTGACTCTACCAAAGCTGAAACAGCCATACTTAACACATTGAACACATGGCCTACTCCTATTCTATGGAATGGTGTAGGAAATTTTCGCATTAGCAACCTCCAGAAAGGGTAGAAAAATCGATCCGTGAAGGCGAGACAGACAGCTGTACTGACCATTGTCAAGACTATAATAGAGCCAGCTGGGATTTTGAAGTGTTGTCCAAGGTGACGGTCCATTGCTAGAGCTTGGAGTACAAACATGCTCATTTGGATTCCTATTGGAGTGCCTAAGAATATACTGGATGACCATAATGGGAAAATTTTCAGAAGGGTCTTGAAATCTTCTACTTGTTGTACTGTGCAGATTCTCCATGGTTTTGCAAGAGATCTATCTGCGTTTATGTCACCTTCTGTTTTAATTGCTGCTCGGTTTACTAACCTACAGTTCATAGTCACAGATTATATTGATGATGGCAATCAATTAAACACTCTAATACCAAATGCAAATGAATTGACAGCATGTAAAAAGTTTAAACGAATTAGAAAAAAGAAATACCTGAAGTTGAGATGCCCCCGAAGCCTTTGCATCATTGTCGTTGTAATAGTTCTCACTCCTGGAAGATAACAGGACCCACCTCTTCTGTAGAGTAGCGACAATAACACGAGCTAAAACTGTAAACGGGCTTCTTTCTGGCTTATCATGTCGATAAAATCGAGTTCCCAGCAGAAAAAATATTAAACCAATAAAATTAGCAGCAAGACATAACCCAAATCTAAGTCCCCAACTAATATTATCCTCAATGTACACAAAGACTGTAGTACCCATTGTTGTTAATGTGTTCTGATCCTCAGCTTTGTCTAATTGGTTTGCACCCATTGTTGCTAATGTGAATCTAGATCCTCCAAAGCCTATAGATGCTGGAACCATGGCTCTATATAGCACTGCGAATTGGGGTTTTGATGGAGTCTGACATAAGCTGCTTGATCCTACTTCGCAAGGTTTAGGTCTGAAGGACCCAAATATTGCAGTGAAGAACAAAAGCAACACTCCCTGCGTGCATGTTCAGACACAATAAATGGTTCTGTTTCTTGTCTATATGTTAATAGGAACTCAAAAGAGCTTATAAGAGCCATGTTACAAAAAATGACACACAAGATGATGCAGTGATAAGAGAGAAATTTCCCAAGAAAGAGTCAGCAACTATAGCTCCAACATGTTGTGGAATTCGGGTTAATTTTTATTAATAATAACAAATTCACCTTGAAAAATATTGCACATGTGACTAGAGTGTAAACAATGGTACTAAAAATGACCCCAAGGTAGATTCCCAAGAAAGAGTGGTGGGGTCATATCGATCCCACTTAAAACCTAAACTTCTTAGATATAATTTTACCAAAACAAATAATTTTAATAGCATAATAATTAACAACTATATCCGACAATAACTATTAAATAGACATAAAAGAGACCACCAAAATTTAATGAGGTTCGGCTAATTATGCCTACGTCCTAAGACATTACTAAAATAATATTTTACTAATTGAGGAAATATTACAAAAGAAAAAGAAAAAATATAATTGCCTAAATATAGGAGAGAGGCAATGTTGGGATAATCTAACCAAAGGGGGAGAGGAGTTCTTTTATAACCAAAGAACTCCTCCTATTTTTTATAAACTCTCGATGTGGGATTTTGCTAACACTAACAAATCTCCACCTTAGCAAGATCCCATAAAATTCTCTCACAAATCCAACCTTTAGTAGTGTCTACAAATTTCATCATTTTCAATTTGTAACAATGTTGATCAAGTCTAAACAATGTTTAAACTTGACCACAATTACCACTTTTGTCATTATATAAGGAGGATTCTCAATAGTTCAAATCTTCTGGATTATGACTCCACCTTCTTCTAGAATTTCCCGTACAAAATGATATCAAACATCAATATGCTTCATCCTTGCATGGTAAACTTGGTGCTTTGCAAAATGAATGGCACTCTAACTGTCACAATACACTTTGATGTGCTTCTGCTTAATTCCCAGTTTATCAAGCAACCCTTGAAGACAAATTATTTCCTTTACAGCTTCTGTAATTGCCATATACTCTACCTCTATAGTAGACAAAACAATTGTTGATTATAAAGTGGACTTCCAATTGACTGGTGCCTTTGCAAAAGTAAAGACATAACCAGTAATTGATTGACACTTGTCCAAATAACCAGCATAGTCAAAATTACAATACCCAACTACACATTGACCATCTTATTTATCCTACTGACATACCAAACCAATATCTACAATGTTCAAAGTATACTGTAGAATCCATTTCACAGCTTGCTAATGCTCTTTTCCAGGATCATGCATGTACCTGCTCACAACCCTAACTACTTGTGAAATATTAAGCCTCATACACACCATTGCATACATCAAGCTACCAACGGCGCTTGTATATGGTACTTTTGATACGTGTTCTCATTCTGCATCATTCTTCTGTGACATGGATGCACTAAACTTGAAATGAGGAGCAAGTGGTGCACTAATTGGTTTTGACTTTTCATTCATGCCAAAATATTTTAGTACCTTCCTCAGTTATTCTTTCTGAGACAAACAAAGCCTCCCCAATTTCCTATCTCTGGATATTTTCATGCTGAGAATTTTCTTTGCTTCACCAAGATCCTTCATCTCAAACTCCCTATTCAATTAAGTCTTTCATTTCTCAATTTCTGTCTAACTCTTAGAAGCTATCAGCATATCATCAACATAAAGAAGAAGATATATATAAGATCCATCTTGTAGCTTACATAAATACACACAGTAATCATATTTGCTTCTCGTGTACTTTTGCCCTATTATAAACTTGTCAAATTGCTTGTACCACTGCCATGGAGATTGCTTTAATCCATACAACGATTTTTCTAATTTGCAAACCATCTTTTCTGTACCATCAACTTTGAATCCATCTAGTTTACTCATGTAGATTTCCTCATCCAAGTCTCCACTTAAAAATGCAGTTTTTACATCCATTTGAACTAGTTCCAAATCCAATTGTGCTATTAAAGCCAATAAAATTTTGATCGAGGAATGTTTTACAACTAGAGAAAATACTTCATTATAATTAATTCCTTCCATCTGTGTGTAGCCTTTAGCCACTAATCTTGCTTTGTAGTGAACATTATCCTTGTCAGGAAATCCATCTTTCTTTACATATACCCATTTACACCCAATTGCCTTCTTTCTTTTTGAAAGACTAGCTAGTTTCCATGTCTGATTTTTTTAAAGGGACTATAATTCTTCAGTCATGGCAATCCTCCACTTTTCATGTTCTGAACTTTGGAATACTTTATTATAAGTGGCAGGAACATCATCAATGGCAATTGGTGATGTAAAAAAGACCATATTGGCATAGTGAGCAAGTTATCTAATAGTCCTTTTTCCCTTCCTTAATGCAATTGATTTATGTTGTTGTGGAGGTTCTTGGGTTTGAACATCTTCTTCATTTGACTCTTCTTCTACCATAGGAGAGTCATTATCAATTTCTACATTAGCTTAGACAATTATGTTGCCATCAAACTCCACCTGTTTGGGAGTTCCATCTGTCTACTCCATTTTTTCTAAAGTCACCTTTCTTAACATAGTAGATTCATTAAGGGTAAAATCTTTACTGAAAATTACATTCTTTGTTTTCGAACATGAAAGACAATAGCCTTTCACACCATAAGTGATCCCTATAAAGATTTCCTTCTTTGCTCTTGGATCCAGCTTTGACTCTTTAACATGGTAATATGCAGTGGAAATAAACACATGTAAGGAATCATAATTTGTAGCAAGTTTTCTAAACCATTTCTCCAATGGTATTTTACCACTAATAGCAGTCAATGGTAGGCAGTTGATAAGGTGACAAGCATAGACTATAGCCTCAGCCCAAAATTCTTTGCCCAACCCAACATTGGACAACATACACCGAACCTTCTTTAGCAATGACTAGTTCATTCGCTCTACCACCCCATTTTTTATGGTGTATATCTAACGATAAAGTGCCTCACAATCTTTCATCTTCACAAACTTTCAAAAATGGATCATTTTTTAACTCTCCTCCATTATTTATGTGGAAAGGTTTTACTTTTCTATCTGTTTAAGTCTCCACCATCTTTTTCCATTTAAGGAAAATTTCTAGCACCTCATCCTTTGTCTTCATTGTATACACCCATACTCTTCGGGAAAAATCATCAGCAAAGGAAATGTAATAGTGTTTTCCTCCCAATGAAGCATTCTTGGAAGGCCCCCATACATCTGAATGAATATAATCCAAAACACCATGGCTGTTTTAAATTTCACCATCGTCTTCTTCCCTTTGATGTAATGCTCACAAAAATCCAATTTACAAGCCCGAGCTCTTTTTAATAATCCTTGATCTAATAACAATTTCAAGGATTTTTCTCCAGCATGCCCCAAGTGCATATGCCATAACCTGGTTGCTTTTGACTCTTGATCATTAGTAAAAGCTAATGTTGTTGTTGTCTTAATAATTGTACTACCCAGAAAGTAACACACATTATTTCTTTTTTGAATCCCCTTCATTATCATAAGTGCACCATAGATTATTCTCATTATCCCATCTTTCACCCTTACTTCAAAACCTTTTGACTCTAAGGCACCCACAGAAATGAGATTCCTCATCAAATCTAGCATATAATGAACACCTTGTATGGTTTTGATTGATTTATCATTATTGCTTAAGCGAACTGAACCAATCCCATGTGTGTTAAAAGGGCATTATTCATTGTGTAGACAACTCCACCTTTTAATTCTTTAAAGTCAAAGAACCATTCTCGATTGGGAGTCATATGGTGACTACAAGTTGAATCTAACAACCATGAATTTGAATAGTTGGTCGATGGTGTAGCAGTAATTGAAATATCAGAATTTACATCATCACATTTAGCTATATTTGAATTTGAGACAGCATTTTCCTTTCCAAGTTTGCCTTTGTCCTTTAGTTTGGGACACTCTTGCTTCTAGTGCCCTTTTTCTCAACAAAAGGCATATTGATCTTTGCTCATTTTGGACTTTGACTTTGATCTCTCCCTTTCTCCTTTATTATGGTTTTGTGAATGGTCTCTAACAAAAAGAGTTTCTACTTCAACACTTGTATTTTCTTGCTTTTTTTTCTTTCTCAATTCACAACTATACAAGGCTGCAGTTACTTCACTTAAAGACACAGCAACTTTCCAATGAAGTAGAGTAGTTTCAAGATACTCAAACTCATCAGGAAGTGATCCCACCAACATCAGAGCTAGATGTTCATCATTAAAAGCCACATCCATATTCATCAAATCAGTTACCAATTGATTAAAGCTAGTGTTGTGATCATTAATTATGGTACCTAGAACATAATTAAAGCATAACAATCTCTTTTTCATGTAGAGTTTGTTTTTATTGCTTTTCTTCAAGAATTTCTCCTTTAGTGCCTTCCATAATTTACTTGCAAAAGTTTCTTTAGAAAATACATACTTCTGCTCTCTAGAAAGACATGATCAAATTGTACCACATGCCAATCTATTTATCACCTTCCATTCTTTCTTCTCAACATCATCTGGTTTCTCTCCTTCAATAGCAATGTCTAGACCCTACTAAAAAAGGGCATCTAGAACCTCACTTTGACATATGCTAAAATGATCAGCACCATAAAAAATCTCCACTGTAAATCTAGCATTTGTCATATCATTTCTTGCTAAAATTAAAGATGAAGAAGTTATTGATGCCGATGTGGATACTTTTGTGTTGTCTGACATTTCTGATATAAATTCTATTTAATTGTTGTCGATGCAGAATGCCAATTAGCCCAAGGATATTTTTTTCTGATATGGAAGATCATCCTAAGCTGCAACCACAAAGCATACTAAAATAAACAAAGAGCTATGATACCAATTGTTATGGAATTCGGGTTAATTTCCACCAATAATAACAAATTCACTTTGATAACGATTGCACAAGTAACTAGAGTGTAAACGATTGTACTAAAAATCACCCTAAGGTAGAGTCCCAAGAAACAGTGGTGGGGTCACAATGGTCCCACTTAAAAACTACACTTCTTAAACATAATTTTACCATGACAAGTAATTTTAATAACACAATAATTAATAACAATTATACCTGACAATAACTATTAAATAGACATAAAAGACAACACCAAAATTTAACTTTAAAATTATCTTAAAATATACAGTGTTAATAAAATTTTAAATTTTATTTATATATATTCATTATTTGTGAATGTTATTTATTTATTTTAGTCTAAAAATGTTTCCTTTCATGAAGTAATTTATTTTGGAAGTTTTATTATTTAAAGCATTAAAGTTATTATTATTATTATTATTGTTTTATTTTTTTTATTGCTAATATTATCGTTGTAGTATTACTATTATTATTTTTATTATTAATATTACTTTTATTGTTATTATTATGATTATTGTTATTGTTATTATTATTATTATTATTATTATTATTATTATTATTATTATTATTATTATTGTTATATTGTTGTGTTTATATATATATATATATATATATATATATATATATATATATATATATATATATATAATAAAAGTTAAGATTTTGGGTACAAGCTATTCCATGAACTGAGCTTTGTATAACTTAAGCTTGACTAGTTTATTAAACAAGCTTCAGTATATGAGCTTGAGCAAGTTTTTATCAAGTTAAACATTGAGATGCTCACAAGCGGCTCAACTCATTTACACCTCTATCAACTCTAATAGCTTTTTGAGTTACATCATTTCACTCCATTTCTGCCCCTTCAAGATCTACAGTTTCCTCAGAATATAGTAAGTGGGGAATTGATGTCTTTCAAATCTGTGTAAAATGGACCATCAATTTGCAGCAATACACTTCTTTTGGGACCTTTAATTTAAAGTGATTGCTTTCAGCCTCGCATAAGGCTCCACAAAATTTTAGGAATACATATAAAATAAAACAAATGCAAATGTCTATCTTTATAGCGTAAAAATCATCATCAAGATCTCAGCTCTCACGAACAATAAAAAATCTTTATAGTTTAGTTAATTCTGTAAGTGCCCTATATATAGTATTTTTACCAACTATAGATTTTCTTATTATAAGACACGTTTATAAGAATTTCACATTGTAAGTGCATTTTGAAATGTTCACTTTTCTTTTTCATTCTTTTGACTAATAGACTAATATAGTATTATCTTAAATTTTTTTGTAAAAAAAATTTCTAAAACTTTATTATGTTTACTTTAACTTTTTGTTTTATTAATTAGATTCATTTAGACAGAATAACTTTAGTACTAATAACTCAAAACTTATCTTTATATACTTATATTCTCTATTATAATATTTATATTCTTTATCACAACATATAATGGTGTTCGAATTTAAAATGCATGAAATTTTTAACAAATAGCCATTTTTATATATCTTTTGAAATTATTTTATATCAAAAATTTAAGAAAATTTCTTAAAAGTGTCTCGAGGCCGTTGTCATAAATTTCGAGAGTTAGAAAATATGTTTCTTGTATGAAAACATATATTTTAAAGTTTTTGCTGAAAAGCAAATTAAAAAAATATATATTTTTTCTTAACTAATAAAAAAAAAATTTCTTGACGAATTTTTACAAAAATACCTGAAGCTGTTTTTGACTGTAGCAGATGCCTCCGAAGCCTTTGCATCACCGTCGTTGTAATAATCCTCGCTCCTGGAAGATAACAGGACCTTCCTCTTATGTACAGTAGCGACAACAACCCGAGCTAAAACTGTAAAAGCGCTTCCTTCTGGCTTATCTCGTCGATAAAATCGAATTCCAAGCAGAAAAATTATCAAACCGATAAAATTAGCACCAACACATAATGTTGTTTTTTTGGATAAAATTGTCAATCCCACATTGAAAATTTAAAAGGAATAGGAGGAGTCCTAAGGCTATAAATAGACTCTTTTCCTGTTTTAGTTAGATCATCCCAAATTACATCTTCTATACATTTAGGAAATTGTTTTTTTTTTTCTTTTATAATATTTCGTCATTTAGTGAAATATTATTTTGGTAGTGTCTAAGGACGTAAATATAATTGGTCAAATCTCGTTAAATTTTGATTTTCACTTTTATGTCTATTTAATAGTTATTGTCGGGTATAGTTGTTGTTAATTATTGTGTTATTAAAATTACTTATTTTGGTAAAATTCTATCTAAGGAGAGTGGTTTTTAAGTGGAACAATTGTGACCCCTTCACTCTTTCTTGGAAATATACTTTAAGGTGATTTTTAGTATAATCGTTTACACTCTAGTCACTTGTGCAATAGTTCTCAAGGTAATTTTTGTTATTATTAATGGAAATTACCTCGAATTCCTCAACACATAATCCTAATCCAAGTGCCCAACTAATATTATCCTCAATGTACACGACTGTAGTACAAATAACAGAGGCAACATATAGGGTGAAGAAAAACCAGTTGAAATAAGTGTTCTGATCTTCAGGTTTATCTAACTGGTTTGCACCCATTGTAGTTAATGTGTATCTAGATCCTCCAAAGCCTATAGATGTCAGAACCAAGGCTCCATATAGCACTGCATGTTGGGGTTTTGATGGGGTCTGACATAAGCTGCTTGATCCTATTTCACAGGGTTTAGGCCTCAAGGATCCAAATATTGCAGTAAAGAACAAAAGCAACACTCCTTGCAGGCATTTTTAAGCACAACAGATGATTCTGTTTCTTGTCTATATGTCAGTTTGATTACTGAAATGAGCTTATAATTAAGAGTCATGTCACCAGAAATGAGACATAAGAAGATGCAATGATAATAGAGAAATTGCCCAAGAAAGAATCAGCAACTTGTTGGGAAAATTAACAGAGTTGGTGCAGTGGAATAATTTTCACAGAGACAAAATAAAAATTACTGTAGAAATAATTAAACAAATAAATAAGTGGAGGTGGTTAAATCAACCAATTGGTGAGTAAAATAGACGATAAACCCTGTTGTATAAATAATAAAAATAATAATAATAAATGATATAAATATTTTAATGTAGTTCACCCTTAATTTTTGGGCTACGTCCACGGGACAAAATCTAAATTTTTCTTCCACTATAAAAATAGTAGGTACAAGAGAGTCTTCTCTAGATCAATACTAAAGGTACACAAAAAATATCTCATCAAAATAGTGGCACTCAAAATGTTTCCCAAACACCCTTTAAAATAATTATCTTACTATTTTGTCACTCACCCTTTAAGAAAATTTTTTTTCTAAACCTTTAAAACTCTCTCACACTCATCAAAGCAAAAATTGCTTTGGCCAAACACATACTTCACAGATACTTTTCTCTCGCTTTTTGCTCACATTTCATACTTACTCTCCATCCATGACTTTATATAGGCATTAGCATGTAAGAAAAAACAAAAGATATAGACAAACTTTTATTAATTTTGTTAGCACCGAATTCAGTGCAGACTTTTAAAAAAAATTGTATGTTTCACTCCACTAGGAGGGACCACATCAATTCTCCCCCTTCCGACTACGTATAGGTCATCACCATTCCAGTGGCCAATCGACAGAATTTGAACTTCTTCCTTGGAAGAATCTTTGTTAATATGTCTGATCCATTTTTATTAGTATGGATCTTCTCAGGTTGCAATAACTTCTTCTCCAATACATCCCGTATCCAGTGATATCTCACATCAATATGTTTTGACCTTGAACGAAAGGAAGAATTCTTACTAAGGTGGATAGCACTCTGACTATCACAAAATAGTTCGTATTTATCTTGTTGAAAACCAAGTTTATTTAAGAACTTCTTCATCCATAGCAACTCTTTACAAGCTTCAATTGATGCAATAAACTCTGCTTCAGTGGTAGACAAAGCAACACATTTTTGTAATTTTGATTGTCATGACATAACTCCCCCTGTAAAAGTAATCAGGTAACCAGAGGTTGATTTTCTTGAATCAACATCTCCTGCCATATCTGCATCTGTGTATCCAATTAACATAGGTTTGACATCTCTAAAACACAAACATATTTTGGATGTTCCACAAAGATACTTGAAAATCCATTTCACTGCAGCCCAATGCTCTTTTCTAGGATTTGAAAGGAACCGACTCATAACTCTAACTGAATGTGCAATATCTTGTCATGTACACACCATGGCATACATTAAATTACCAACTACTGAAGCATGTGAAAATCTATCCATCTCTTCCTTCTCTTTATTAGTGGAAGGGCTTTGTTAAAAAGTTAATCTAAAGTGATTAGTAAGAGGATAGCTAACTGCTTTAGTATTGTGCATATTGAACCTCTGAAGTACCTTCTTAATATACTTCTCTTATGATAACCACAGCTTTTTGATGCCTCTTTCTTTGATAATCTTCATGCTAAGAATCTGCTTTGTTGCTCCTAAGTCTTTCATAGCAAAAGACTTACTCCATTGCTTCTTCAAGCTGTTGATTCTGGAAACATTCCGACCAACAATCAACATGTCATCCACATAGAGCAATAATATAATAAATTCATCATCAAAGAATATCTAAATAAATACACAATGGTCTGGAGTGATTTTCTTATAGCCTTATACCCCATAACGGACTTAAACTTCTCATAGCATTGTCTTGGTGTCTGTTTTAAGCCATACAAGCTTTTCTTCAATCTGCAAATATTGTCCTTTTTCCATTTTCTTTAAAATCCTCTAGCTGCTCCATAAATATTTCCTCTTCTAAATCACTATAAAGGAAGGCAATTTTAACATCCATTTGCTCAATCTTTATATCAAAACTTGCTCTAAACCCAACACAGTACAGATGGATGTCATTTTCACGACTGGAGAAAAAATCTCATCAAAGTCGATGCCCTTTTTTTTTATTAAACCCTTTTATAACCAGTCTAGCTTTGAATCATGGCTGGAGACTGTGTTCTTCATGCTTGATCCAGAACACCCATTTATTCTTCAAAGCTCTCTTGCCTTCAAGCAACTTCACCAGTTCAAACATCTTATTCTCATGTAGAGACTTCATTTCATCCTGCATGGCTTCAAACCATTTCTGCTTGTGTTCATCATTTATAGCTTCTTCAAAGCTTACTGGCTCTCCCCCATCTGTTAGTAACACAAACTGGTCTCTAGGATATCTAGTAGAAGGTTGTCTGATTCTATCATATCTCCTCAATGGCACTAGAGAAGCCTCATCTGCCAGTGGTTGATCATGAATACCATTATTATCATTGTTAAATGGAATCTTAATGGGAGCATCTTTATCACCTCCATCTGGCGGAATTACTTCATTCTCGTCTCCAACTTCCCTTGGCACTATTGTTGGAGGAACTAACTTTAAATTTGAATCATCTTTAAAGCTAGGAATGTTCTTCTCAACTCTAGCAATATCTTTGATTGTCTTATCTTCAATAAACACAAAATCATGACTTCTGACAAGCTTCTTCTAGACTAGATCATAAAATCTATAGCCAAGTTGATCTTGACCGTAGCTAATAAACACACACTGTCATGTCTTGACATCAAGCTTGGACCTTTCATCCTTAGGAATATGCACAAAGGCTTTGCACCCAAACACCCGCAGATGACCATAGGAAACATCTTTTCCTGACCACACCCTTTCTAGAGTGTTAGATTGTAAAGGAACATATGGTGAAAGGTTCAGCACATGAACTATAATAAATAGAGTTTCACCTCAAAATGTCTTAGGCAGCTTTAAATGTGAGAGTAAAGATCTAACTCTCTCTATCAAATTCTTGTTCATCCTTTCAGCTAAACCATTCAATTACGGAATCTTTAGAGGTGTCATTTGATGTCATATACCATGCTTTTTATAATAAGCATCAAATGGTCTAGAATATTGTCCACCATTGTCTATCCGGATGCACTTCAACTTCTTGCTGATTTCTCTCTCCACCAGGGTGTGAAATTCCTTGAAGACATTTAGCACCTAATCTTTTAACTTCAAGGTGTATGCCCACGTCTTCTAAGAATGATCATTAATAAAAGTCACAAAGTACTGACAACCACCAAGTGACTTTAGCATTGGCCCACACAAGTTTGAATGAATTAAATCCAGCACATTCTTCATTTTGGAAGGATAACTCCTAAAAGAAACCTTATTTTACTTTCCTGTAAGACAATCGACACATTTCTCTAGATGCACAAGATCTACTCTAGATAACACATTTTTCTTGGCCAGCACTATCATCCCTTTCTCATTTATGTGGCTAAGTCTTTTATGCCATAACTCAATTGTATTATCTTTCTCTATAGCATTCACCATGTCTTTGGAGATATTTGCATGCATAAAGTACAATGTTGAGTCCTTGTTGCCTCTAGCCACTACTAGTGAGCCTTTAGTGAGTTTTTATTGACTATTATAAAAGGTGTTGCAAAAACCTTCATCATTAAGCTTGCCTGTAATGATCAAATTCAGGCGAATATCTAGAACATGTTTGACATTCTTCAAGATTAGTCTTGTTCCATTCGTCATTTCCGAACACACATCTCCTTCACCAGAAACTCTTATTTGATTGCCATTTCCCATCTTCACAAATCCAGAATCTCTTGGAGTGTAGGATGAGAAGAATTCTCTTTAAGATATAGCATGAATGGAAGTACCACTATCAATCACCCAGCTGATCTCATGGATAGTAAGATTAACAATATCATCATAAAAAAAGGACATTGAATTCTTTGAGAAGATTTGCTTCTTTATCATCATTGCTGTCATCTTTTCTCACATCTTTGCCTTTATTCATGTCCTTCAACTTTTGACAAAACTTCTTAATGTGACCTTTCTTTTTGTAGTAATGGCATTCAATAATTGTATACTTGTTTGACTTTCCTCTACTCTTATCTCTTTGCTTTGAGCTTCGAGTCTCACTTCTCCCCCTAAAATTTATAACAAGGATATCTGAATGTGTTGAAAAAGCACCCTTTGATCTGCATCTCATCTCTTCATTCAAAATACCGCTTTTAACAAATTTCATATTCACTACACCGTTTGGTATAAAGTTTGTAAGTGAAATTTTCAAAGTCTCTTATGACTCTAATAGAGAAGCCAGCACCATATGAGCAAGAATTTCATTATCAAAATTTATGCCCATTCCGGACAACTGATCCACAATCCCTTACATTTCATTTAAGTGATCGGTGATAGAAGAGCATTCCTGATATTTTATTTGCATTAATTTTGTCATATAAAATAATTTATTGTTGATGGTCTTTGAAGTGTATAGCTCCTCGAGCTTGTTCCACAACATCTGTGCATGAGTTTCATTATAAATGTGTTTATATACATTGTCTTCAACAAACTGTCAAATGTAGCCACACATTTGCTCATGCTCAAATGCCCATTCGTCATCCATCTTGCCTTCGGGTTTTGTTGTAGCAAAAACCGATGGATGCAACTTCATCACAAATAGGATCCTTCATCTTGTTTCTTCATATATGATAATTTATGTCATTTAAGCTGACCATCTTGCTAGTTTTAGCCTCCATCACTGTAGTATTTCATAATGTCTCCATAACACAAACCAACAACTCCGATACCACTTATTGAAAAAATTAATAGAGCTGGTATAGTATAATAATTTTCACAGAGATAAAATAAAAATTATTGCAGAAACAATCAAACAAATAAATAAATGGAGGCGGTTAAACCAGCTAATAGGTGAGTAAAATAGGTGATAAAACATGTAGTATAAATAATAAAAATAATAATAATGAATGACACAAATATTTTAATATGGTTCACCCTTAATTTTTGGGCTACATCCATGGGACAAAATCTAAGATTTTCTTCCACTATAAAAATAGTAAGTACAAGAGAAAGTCTTCTCTAGATCAACACTAGAGGTACACAAAAAAATCTCATCAAAATAGTGGTACTCAAAGCGTTTCCCAAACACCTCTAAAAATAATTATCTTACTATTTTATCACTCACCTTTTGAGAAAAAATTCTCAAACTCTTAAAACTCTCTCACACTCATCAAATTGAAAATTATTTTGGCTAAACACACACATCACAGTGTCTTTTCTCTCACTCTTTGCTAACATTTCATGCTTGCTCTCCATCCATGCCTTTATATAGGCATTAGCATGTAAGAAAAAATAAAAGATATAAACAAACTTTTGTTAATTTTGTCAGCACCAAATTTGGTGCTGACTTTTTTTTTTTTAAATTGTGTGTTTCACTCTACTAGGAGGGACCACATCACAACTATAGCTCCAACAATAGGAAATAAATTGCTGGCACCATTCACCACATTGAAAACTTGAGCAGCATCAATACTCTTGAAATTGAACTCTTCAATAAGGTAAATAATCAGGTTTACTAGATACCCTCCACCAGCAAGTGTCACACCAGCCATAGTCCCTGCACAGTGAAACAAAGAAATTAATTAAGATAAATTGAGAAGATTAAGAAACAGAGATCATGTATGAAATTTAATATACAGGGATTGTAATCCAATTGTCTTTTTATTTTTTTGGACATTTCTGCTTCTGGGTCAGCAGCAGAGAGAGATCCATCCATGTTTGCAAAACTTAACTTGCCTCTCGGTGCTCACTAGCTTCTGGGTCAGCAAAAGAGACAGGGAGGCCTTAGATGCACGATGTGAAGTATGCTGCTCTATTTTATAATTGGATAATGATGCACTAAGATAGAAGAATTGATGGAATCTAATACCTGAAAAAAAAAATAATGAACTCGTCATGATATGATTTAAAAATTTATATCTTATAAATAATATATTTATTTATTTATTATTTTCATAATTATTAAAATGATTCAAACATATTATTAGAAACTATCACCACGAGCGATACACTGTTTGTATCGCTAGCGATTATTCTTTTCAATTATGCCGGATTACCATCCTGTTAACCAAAATTTGATTTCATGCGCCTCATAACCTTTTCTTTTTAAAGAAAAGCAATAATCACTAAATAATTATTTTGTTAATACTTTTATAATTATTTCTAAATATTGATTTAAAAAATAAATTTTGATAAATTTATGATCAATGATAAAAATATTATTGTGATGAGTAGTTCATAATTAAAAATTGCATGATGTAAATGCTTATTTTGTTAATATTTTTCATAATTACTTTTAAATTGATTTAAAAGAAAAATAAATTTTGATAAATTTATGATTGATGATAAAAATATTTTATGTGATGAGTAATTTATAATTAAAAATCAAATAATGTAAATAAGTTTCCCTTTAATATAGGATAATTATCCTCGCTCTTTTTGAGGACAACAATCATCTAACTTTTGGAGATAAAACTCGTCACTTAATTTGGGAACAACAATTATCATTTAACATGGGACAATATTTTTATTTTTTCCCTCTATACAATAGGGTATGGTGGCAATAGGGATAATACATTGAGACAACTTTAGTTGTACCAAAAACCATTAGGGACAATTTTTAATATTATAGAGGACAATTTTTGTTATCTCCAAATTTACTTTCTTTTTTTTTTTTGTAGTGGAACTACACACAGGACAATACAATAGTATGATTCAAACAATATATCTCAAAATACCCTTTATCACTAAAAAATGAAAAGATAAGGAGACAGTTAAAATTGTCTCCTAAACTTTAAAAGTTGTCCCCAATACTTTTGAGGAAAATTTTAGTCATCCTCACATGTCGTCCTTTTTGCCTCCATACCCAATTCTATAGGAGATGAAATTACAAATATCATCCCTATTACAAGGGGCGACAATCGTCCCCCTCTTTTAAGATGACTGTCGTCCCTAAGTTGGAGACGATTGTCATTCCCAAATTGCTTGGGGACGATTGTTGTCTCTATAAGTAAGGATGACTTTCGTTCCCAAAATGTTTAGGGACGACATTCTTCTATATTTATAAGGGTGATTATCATCTCTACTTTAAGGGACAATTATTGTCCCCTATTTTAGAGAACAACATTCCATTTGAGATAAAACAAATGTGTTTTTGAATTTATCCGAAATAATTATATTTTATTTATTTTGTACTTTTATTTATTATTTACTTATTTAATAATATTTTTTCTTTTTTCATCTCAGTTTTAGTGTCAAAATAATTTGAAGCAATTAAATATTAATAATACCATTTAATTAATAGAATAAATTTCCATGAGTTCAAATTCAAGTAAGACCACAAAATTAATATAAAATATCCTAAAATACCACAACTGTTGCTCTTAAGAGGCCCATTGTTGCGTTTTAAACCCACAAGTGCACAATTGTGGTTGCAGTAGAAAGATATCATTCCCTCTGAGACTGTATATTTATTACTAACAATTTTTTCCTATGATCTCAGCTAGTAAATTGAATAATTTAGTAAGGTTTAAAAATTTAGATAATAGAAATTTAATTAAAAGTAAAATCAAATATTTGTAAACATAGAGCCTAAGTTTAGTTTCACTATTCCAATCCAATCATGAACACATTATTTTAAGTAAAAATCTTGAATTCAGTTAAGGATAATTGCTCTAAAATACTTAAAGACTCTCTAAAATTCAATTGAGCATGCAAGGATTAAAATTTAACCTACTCTCATGATTAATAATTCAATCCTAGCTCATTAAAATTTTTAGCAATTAATTTGTCACCGTAATCTACTATCATGACTCCCTGAAGAGCTCGCCTACTCTCATGGTCAAGTGATATAAGTTCTAAGTGTCTTAAGCTAATGAATTCCCCTAACTCTCGTTGGCAAATTTATCCATAAACATGCAATCAAACAGGCTTGGAATGATAACAAGATAAATATTACAACACATAGAATTAATTGAAATTCAGATTAAATAAAAAAAACTTGTGTTCAAATTATATCATAGAATAACTACTCCTAACCAAGACTCTGAAAGAAAACTTAGCCACACATGGCTATGATGAAATCCATAATAAAAAAAATCAAGAAAAAAAGAAGATGAAAAAAGAAAATAAAATAAAAAATAAGCTCTTAGTCTTAGTTGATTTCTATCTAACTGCCTTTATCTCTGTGACTCCCCTCCCCTCAGTTTCTCAGAATGAGTGTTTATTCCTTATATAATGCTAGGGTATAAAAAGAGTCCTTTTTTTTATTTCTAATTCCTTCTAATTTTCAAAATAAGAAAATTATGCCTTCATGACACGGTTTTGAAGCACAGTCGTGCTTCGTTCAAATAAAACTACGAATTTACTCAACATACAACACGACATCCAACACAAGCAGGTTCATTAGCAGTGCTTCATTCTTGGTCAAAATTCTTCACTCATATGGCATTTGCATGCCGTGAGATTGCTTTGTTGACATTCAAATGTAGATAGCTTCTTCATGGCTCATGCATGGCTTGGACATGGCTTTCCTCTTTTATTGCTTTATCACACGGCATTTGCATGCCATGTCATGTAAAAATATGTCAACTCCTAAAGCATTATGGGGCCGACTAGACATAAATCACAAAAATTAATTAAAACTCAAATAAAACTTCCCAAATATACAATACATAATAAGAATTCTAAATAAATACTAACTCATAAAAAAATTTCCTAACTAAACCAAAAAATTACTTAAATTAATTTATTCCTTATTTGGAATTTATTAAAAATTCAACTCTAAAACACGCAAATAATAAACATATCACCAATACTTTACATGTCCTCTCCTTAACGTGTAGCTTTGATTGTTGAAGTCAAGTTTCAAGCGGTTTCCATAGTATCCTTTGTAGCCATCAAAAATTTTATGTCCCTAAAGACATATTAATATAATATGTCACTCAGCTATCTTCATGACAAATACTTAAATTAATCCTAAAGTATATATCAATTTAAAACACATTCTTAACACCAAATAAAAAAATTTCCAAAATATTGATAAAGAGATTGATACCAAGCAAACAAACCTT
Source organism: Mallotus nudiflorus (assembly GCA_947683625.1). Taxonomy (NCBI): domain Eukaryota; kingdom Viridiplantae; phylum Streptophyta; class Magnoliopsida; order Malpighiales; family Euphorbiaceae; genus Mallotus; species Mallotus nudiflorus. The sequence continues at coordinate 1,493,504 of CANTUR010000018.1, read as the reverse complement.
ACACCATTCAATGTGTGCTTTGAAGGTGAATACCAATGACATTGCACTAACTCGTTGTTAGTACCTTTAATGTTAATTTCTTCTACATGTCCTTTCCAAATCATCTATAAAATATACATCTTGAGCGAACAAACTAACATGCAATATGTAAATGGTTCCAAGTTTGTTCATCTATTGCATCTCCTTGGGGATTTTATTTAATATTGAATTGGTAGTTATGACCCTTAGTTTTGATCAGGCCCAAAATATGATCAATGCATATGATAAATCAATTAAAACTAATCACTATCCAAGTATATTGGTCAATTGAAGATAATAGAATACATTTTTTTAAAATCATATATAAGGTGTTCTTATTCTACATGTGTACTCTAGTGAAACCATCATGACCTTTGGAAACTATTTCTATAATAACTTTTGCCTCACACATTTAAATAATTTGACTCTTTTTGCCACTTAAACTAGTCATGTGTTACTATAACACATCCAAAATTCAACTCAAATTATGCACTACACAATTTATTATGAATTATATAATTTAATCTTGTTCCATGTAAGTATTTGCTGAATATCGTTTACAATTTTAACCATATCTCCTAATGTAAATGTCTAATAGCAAAAATGTTTTATAGACAACTATTTGACACATAAATGAACATTTTCATGTTTTACACTCTCTCTAATTCTGTTAGTGATATGCACTAGGTCAATCATGTATGACCATATTTTGACTTTATCATTTTATTAATAAAGAGGCATTTTCATTTTCATTTTCGCTTATGTTAATTACTTTAGTAGTCAATTCTTCCTAAAGTCATCAAGTATGTGATTTGATAGTAAAACCATTAGATTAAATATGAGTTATATTCAAACTATCCCTAGTTATAATAATGTATTAAGGCTAGTGTGCTGTTAACTGATGATTATGTTTTACTAATCATAAATATAAGACATTAAGTGAACTCTAGGTACTTATTTGAGAATAATGTATTGGATTGACCTATCATGAGAATACTACATAGATAATTTTCATAAGTATTTCTCATCACAGTAATATTGATTTAGTCCTCTAACCTTGAAATCACCTTGGATTTCTACATAACTATTTTGTATTTTAATATAATCTAACAATATCTTTAATGAGATGATGAAATAGATTATTGTTGGATATGAAATGAGTTATGTGAGTGATTGAGAAGAAATTTGTCCCTCATTTAATCTGAGTAAGATATCCATAGGCCCCTTGATAAGATAGATTGAGAAAAATGCATACATGGCCATGCTAAAGTGAATTGATAAAGAGTTATCATTCTTAGTTGACTTGGAATCAAGAAATAATATAATTGAATTATATAAGGATGATAGAAACTATGCCTTATATTCAATCAAGATATCATGTGACAAACAGACTACAATATTTACTATAAATTAGGTTATGTCGGATTATCGACCTTTGCATGACTTGGGTAGCCATAATGTCTTGTTAGATGCCACTTATAACTTGTAGGACTCAATAGAGATTTCAAGCCAACTTCCAACTTCATATGAACCTACAGGGTCACACACTTAGAACGTGCCCAAAATGAATATGGGTTTACCAAGCCCAATAAAGTTCTGTATATATATATATATATTATATATATATATATATATATATATATATATATATATATATATATATATATATTTCATTTAAGGTAATGGTTATCTTAAATAAATAAGAGACTATTTCTGATTTGGTATTTGAATAAAATTAGAATTGGAATAAATGGAACATACCAAAAACATTTTGGTATGTGAGAAATTACCAAAATTCATTTTAGTAAGTGAAACCTTAATTAAGAGGTCTATAAATATGATATATTCTCTAAGGTTTCACATACTTATCATTTTGCCACCGTAATTCATTTTCTCTCCTCTTAGAAAACTAAACACAGAGTTCTTAAGTTGTGAGACAATCAAGAAAAAGGGTGCTAGCACACATTCATTTTGATTCAAGGGTTGTTTGTGTAGATACTTATGGAGGATTTATTCATTTGGAGATGTATGAATTCGACCAAGAAAACTAAAAAGTCAAGGTAGGGTGTCATCGGAGTGAACTCCCTCTCATCTTTCCATCATTCTTGCTCGTTCTTTGCATATGTGGTAAGGTTTTTAAAAACCCTAAATCAATCAATTAATTGAATTACATGGATCCTAGTTTGGGTTCATGATTAAATTTTAAATTTTCACTATGTTTTGTTTTGCGTAACCCAATAAATTCAGCCTCTAAGGTCATCAAATTAAATAGACAAATCCATACTGCCTGTGGTTACCACATCCTGACTAGTTTTGCTTAAAAGGGTCATAACTCATTGCACACATAATAGTTTTCAAAATTGATTCACATGCATCCAGATAAGACATAAATCTTTAACTTTCATGTTTTAAGTTTTCCTTAATTTCTCCTTTAAAGACATGAATTTCTGACTGCTCCCCAAATTCTGGACTATAATTTCACTTATTTTAATTTAATATTAGCTCTTATATAAATTACATTTGATTTACTTTCATAGCCCCTTTTACAAGAACATCATGCTAAGAATAATGAATCTAAAGAAAAATAAATCAAGATACTTACATGTATATCTTTGATATAAGAAAATTTAATTCACGTTTATGCCATCGACATTCACTTTTCCTCCCATAGTCACATTCCATAAAATCGCACAATTAACAATGGCACATTCATTGGCGTAGATGGGTGGAGGCCATTGATGAAGGTAGATGAAGTTAGAACTAGTGGTGCAGTAAAGGCAGAGTGAGAGGCTATAAGCAAGACCATAGGTGATGGGTAATAAAGGAGGTAGAAGAAGAAGAAATATCAATGGCTAGTAGCGTCAATGGTGGAGATGGTAAGATGCAATATTGCTAAAGGTGAATGAAGACAGGTAATAGAGAAAAAAATGCATATTAGTTGATCCCAATGGTTATTGATAGGGAGGAAGGTTATTAAGGATGAGATTTAAATCATATAATCACTATGACAGAAACAATGACCCAATGTTGTATGAATTTTTTAAAAAAAAGTTATTATATATTTATGCCAATATTTTTTTGAAATGTTGTTTGTGAATGTAACTTAATTTAGTATGGTTTAATATTATAACTATTTTCATTATTTGTTGGTATTTATCTGTTATAATTATTAATAAAAAATTTATCGGATCCTATGGATGATAGAACTCTTTAGGCTTTGAGGAATATTTTTTAAGTAAAATTTTGGAGTCTAGAAATAAAAAAATGTACTCAAGAATCTCAATTAGGTTGACACCATTTTAGTATTTTACATCACATTTATGTTGTCCAATAGAAATATTATAAAAATGAAAAGAATATAAAAGTGACAAACAAGGAACAAGACAAAAGTCTTTTAATAGCCTAACATGACTAAACAAATATGTAATGAACTGTACGACTATAGTCATCACAAATTACAGGACTATAAAAATCAGGAGCTGAGTCCCACCAGAGGAAAGAAGTAGCCAAAACACCATGTTTAGCCAAAGCATATGTTGCAGAATTTCCCTTTAGGAAAACATGAGAAACACAGAAGTTCATTTGCACAGCAAAGGAAAAACATTAAGACCATTGGTGTTTGAGCATCCAAGGAACTTTCAAAGGTTTTATCTTGAAAAGTTAAACCGTATACATAGAGTCGCACTCTATACCAGAGGGAGTGCAACCCCATTGCCAAGCAATTTGAATTGCTTTAATTGCTATAAGAAGCTCAGCAATGAAAGCGAAAGTACAACCTAAGCTGAATGCGAATGCACCTCTAAATAAGCCTCTGGAAGTTCAAAAATGCCACCCAAACCAGTTGCACCCAGAGATCCCAAGGTGGAACCGCCCTTGTTTACTTTAATACCTTCAACTATAGGAGATTCTCAAACCACAACAATAATCAAAGGTGCTTTACTAGGGATTCCTTGAATTCTCAATAAATTGAGAGTGTGCAGCTTTGCGATAGAATTAAACATGCCTCCCACACAAAAAAATCTAATTCCTTGGTCATACTCCACAGAGAATGTAAGGCATTATGAATATTGGGCTCCTTATGATCAAACATAACAACATTATGATGTCACCAAATTATCCAAAAACCATGAACAATGGTAGAAATCCATAGTAAAGACAATTGAGAACTAAATGAATGATATATAGCACTTATAATTAAATCCAAAAGAGAACTTGAATTATTAATTTGCTTACTAAAGAAAGCTGAGACCGAATTCCATATAGAAGAAGCAAAGCTGCATTCAAATTGTCACCAGTTTCACAAGCGGCACCGCATAAAACACATTTTGAAGGGAAGCAGAGTCCTTTCTTTTGAAGATTGTCTTCCATTGGAAGAAATCCAAGATTTGCTTACTAGCAAATAAGAGAATGCTATGGTGAAAGAAATTCTTTCCAGATGAAAGAACTATGGGATTTAAAACTCTGGAAGTTTGAAGATAGCTATAAATGAGCTTAACTAAATAAGAACGATCCATACTTTTTGTCCATGCACAAAAATCATGTGTGTTGCTAATGGGAAGTATAGCCCGAATACAGTCTATAACTGCAACATCTGAAATATGATCCACATGCCGACCATCCATAGAAAAAGAAAAGAAAAAAATTTCTCAGTTAAGTTGCGTTGATCTCTTGGGGAGATATTAAGTTGATTAGCAATAGTTGGCAAAACCCATTCATCAGTCCAAAAATTGAGATTAGTTTTAAGAACCAATAAACCTTTAAACCTCTGGCCGAATAGAAATGCCTCCGATGGAACACCAAATTGAAGATTGCAAATAAGAGTCCTTAGGGATCCTTGAAGGATGAAAGAAAGGAGACTGCAAAATAGATATAGGATGCTCATTCAAAACAATAAGTCTCAACCAAGCTTACTAAGCATAGCTTCATTCAAAATGTGTAATCTTTTAATTCTAAGACCACCCTCTTTAATAGGGCGAAACAAAGATTCTAAGGAGTAGTCACAAGCTTTCTATTAGTTAACCACAGAAAATTTCTCATGCACCTTTCTATTTGGCAAATAAGAGACTAGGGCCATTTGTATACAGCAAAAGAATGCAACATAGAGCTTGTAATCACAGACTGAATAAGAGTTTGTCTATCTGCCACAAACAAGGAACTACCCTTCCATTTTGAAAACTTATTACAAATTTTATCTGCTATGGGCTGCCATCACTTTTTCTTTAGAGCTCCTGCAAAAAGAAGGATACCTAAGTAGACAAAGGCTAATAAACCACGTTTCATACCAGTAAGATGCTGTATTTTTAAAATGCACCTATCAGTCATACAAGTCCTATACAAGATATTTAATTTAGACCAATTAACTTGCTGCCCTGAAAGCTGACCATAAAACCTGAAGACTTCATTAACACTGCGAATGGTTTCAGATATGCTTTAAGAAACAAAAGAACATCATCAGCATAAAAAAAAATGAGTAAGGAAGAAGAGTCCCTAGTATTAGGCATTGGGAGAATGGCACCCTGAGCAACTTTCAAAGAGAGAAGCTGACTGAGAAAATCTTCTGCCGAGCAAAATAGAAGAGGAGAAAGGGGATCTCCTTAGCAAACTCCTTGAGAACAAGGGAAATAACTATGAGTCTTACCATTAATCAAAATAGAGAGCCTAGCAGATGAAACAATGGATAAGCTCAAATCTCTAAACTGCAAAGAAAAACCAAAAGCTTCCAGCACATTTAGGAGAAAATTCCATTCCATGGTATCAAAAGCCTTTCAAATATGAATCTTGATAGCCATATCACCCCCAAAACATATTTTTTGAAGAAAATTAACACCCTCTGAAGCTCAAGCAATACAATCAGTGATATTCCTACCCTTTATAAATATAAACTGGTTACAGGAAATAATAGTAGAAGCAACAGAAGCCAATCTATCCGCCAAGATTTTTGTAACAATCTTAAGACTAAAATAACTTAAGACAACTGGACGAAAGTGTTCAACCATTAACGCATCAGCAACTTTAGGAATCAAAATCATGAAACTGGAATTAATGTTAGAAGTAATGATGCCAGTATTAAAAAAGCATTGGATAGCAGAACAGACATCAAAACCAATAATATCCCAGAAAGATTTATAAAAAATACTTGTGAACCCATAAGGTCTTGGAGCACTATGAGCATCTATTCCAAAGACAGCCTCCTTTATCTCCTCAGAAGTAGGACATTAAGTTAAAAAAGTATTATCCTCATCACTCACCAAAGAAGGCACTACTAATTTAATGAAATTAATATCAGAGGTAATAAAGTGGTCACCCTGAAAAAGAGTTTTATAAAACTCAAGGATATGAAAAATAATATCTTATTTGTTATAAGAGATAACACCATTAATGTTGAGATGATGAATATCATGTCTGGGCTTTTTCTTTGCAAATTATTGATAGAAAAAAATGAATTTCTATCACCTGTCGCCAGCCATTTAACACGACTTCTCTCTTTAAAGAAAATCTCCTGCTGCTAAAATGGAGATCCAAATCCGAATGACCAGTAATCTCTTGCCTATGGAGATCATTAAAAAACACTGGGATAGAAATTTCAGTTTGGATTTGTTGCAAGCGCAAACTAGCCTGGTTTATATTATTATCCAGCCAGCCAAAGACTGTATTATCTAGAATTTTAGAGCTGAGTGAATAAGCTTGAGCTCACTACAAGAATCAGTTGATGTAGTGATGGAACACATCCATCAGTTGATTTAGTGATGGAACATATCCGTCGCTATTTAGCGATGGATTAGTGACAGAAAAATAACCCTAGCAATGAAATGTTTTTAAAAAAGTAAATTGATTTAATTTAGTGACGAAAATTTGAATCCATCACTAATTTAGCGACAGATTTCATTTCCATTGCTAAAATAGCAATGGAAAGACAAATTTGTCGCTAATTTAGTGACGAAAATGAAAGCTATTGCTAATTTAGTGGCGAAAATAAGATCTGTCGCTAAGTTAGCGATGAAATTTTAAATGCATGTCGCTAAATTAACAACGGATTGCATTTCCATCGCTAATTTAGTTACGGATTTGTATTCTGTTGCTATTTTTGCAATTAATTTTACATTTCCATCACTATTTTAGCGGCGGAACTGTAATTCCATCACTAAATGCTTAATTTCAAATTTTTTATATTAATTTGATTCAAAATTTAATCATGTTTAAAATACTAATTAATGTTTATTTTATTTCTAAAATATATGTATTATTTTTAAATTCTAGAAATTTCATATTTATTTTGAAGTTTAAATAATTATTATTTCATATTGACATAAATATTAGTATAAAATTTCATATTAATGTATTGATTCAAAACTACATAGTTTTCATACTATAAGTAATTTAAATATTATATAATTGATTTAGCATTATTATATAATACTAATTTATATATGTATATATTAAGGAATATGAAACATACATATTAAGTATAGTTTTAATTAATAATTAAATATTATACAATATTCATGAAATATTTATTAATTTGCATTTAACCCTAATTTAAATAGCATAATATATATAACTAACAATATATTAAATCTTTAGAATAATACAAAATTGTGTTAATATTTGTATTTTGAAATAATAAATAAATATTAATATTAAGTAAGGTAAATTTAAATTAATATATAAATAACATAATATCTCTAACTAACAGATAATACATCATAATTTTAATATTAACTAATTAAAATACAATTTATATATCTATAACAACATAATTTCTTTTCTTTTCTTTTTTATAAGCTTTATTGAACTCTATCTTGTGTCTACTCTGGAAATAGCTAAAGTTTCAAAATTTTGAAGCTTTGGTTTATCTTTTATGCACATGTAGTTTGAGTTAATTGGTGTCAAGATACTATGGGATTAGTTTCAAAAGTTGAATAATGGAATCTACTAGTAGGGGCAGTAATGGAGTTGATGACTGATTGTGGACCTTGCTTTTAATTTTCATTTGGTTGGTTATCTGTTATCATGAGTTTTTTTTTTTTTTTTTTCTTGGAAATATCAATGTAAAATAGAAATTTGATTTTTGGATATTGTTTCTTTAGTTTTCACTTCATCTCTTCAATTTTAAGCCTATTAATATTCAAGCTTTGAGCTCATGGAGACATAGGAATTGGTATTATCTAACCATTATGTTACGACTTAGCAGTGAGCACTTTCAATTTTGAACTTATATTAGTGTTCTCTTCTTGATTGTTGGATACAAAACACTTGTACTCTTTTGCAGTGGCCTAACTAGAAGCAATCTTCTGTTACAAAGGTGAAGGCACAGCTAAATGAGGTAAGTTGTTGTTGATTGGATTAAGAGAGGGTCGTATGGTTATTATAATAAACACACTTACTAATCCAAATTTTAAATCAAGGTTATTCTCAAGAATCCTTCAAATCCTTCAAATTCTCAAGCAATGTATTGAAAGTATCCTTTTCTTTTTCTTTTTCTTTATTTTTTGTTTTTATATTGGAAATGAATGCAGTAGTAGTTCTCATTTTAGTCACACATGCTCTTTATTTTGCTCATTGTAGTTCTCATTCATATTTTTATGAAATCACATTAGTAGTACTGTTATTCCAGGGAAACTCACTCGTGAATTGTATAAAGAGATAAACAAAAGACAGCTTCCGTCAAAATTCAGAAGAATTTTAATGAAATCACATTATCCTCATATGTTTAGTAAGTCCTTTGTATAATTGTTCTGTCCATTTTAATGCATAAAAATTTAGTAATAAATTTTTTATTTATTTAGATTATGACTAGGAGCATCAAAACCTATAATTCTCGTGTCTTCCTTTTCATCAGTTAAATCTTATTTTTTGGATGATTGAATCTTGAATTTATGGTGTGTTGTTTATGTATGTATTATGCACTATTTATTGTTGGGTCTCTCAAATAAAACTAAGGGAACATGCATATTTGGTGGTTAAATAGCATTGATTTATTTATTTTCCTTGATTTTTGTGTTGCAGGTATCCATTCAATCAGTTAAAAGAACATTTATAGAAAGTTGGCGTAGGAGTTGAAAGTTGGCGTAGGAGTTGAAAGTTGGCGTAGGAGATTTTTGGTCCAAAAAACAAAGATTTGTTGACACTAGAATTGCTATTAGGCACTAATATTTTTTTATATTTATACTAGATAATTTGGATTAATTATTATTTGCAGTATTTTTTTTTATTATAGATATGATAGTGAACTTAACAATGTATTGAATTTATTATTATTTTGTAATGAATGTGTACTTTATATATATATATTACATATTTTATTTTAACTTTTTTACATTTATTATTATAAAATAAAAAAATAAAAATCATAAAATCTATTGCCAATAAAAGATTTATAAATGGAGTAAAAATTATGTTGCTCATAATACAAAATTAGCAACGGATTCTTGATTCTATCACTAATTTAGCGATGAATTCTTTGATTCCATTGCTAATTATACTACCTAGCAAATTTGCTTTATTACTAATTTAGTAGCAGAGTGCTTATTCCATCGCTAATTTAACAATAGATTTTTTATTCTGTTGTTAAATTTAGCGATGGAATTCAGAATTCCATCGGTAAATTAGGGAAGAGCATTTTCTAGATGGAGAAGTTTTTGTCAAAAATCCGTCGCTAAATGCCTTAAAGATGGAAAATGCCGTCGCTAAACAATTAAAAATCTGTTGCTAAATCTTCATTTTCTTGTAGTGGCTTGAAGCCCAGAAGCTGAACACATCAATTGGCAAAGCCCAATTAGAAGAAATAAGATCTCGCAAGCTATGATGGGTGACCCACATTGCTTGAAAACGAAATCGAGGGACAATAGAATCTGCTTGAAGACAACGAAGCAACAAACGCAAATGGTCAGAATAGTGCCAAAGTAAAACCAAATAAGATTATTCTAACCAGAGATCAAAAAATTCCAAATTTCCCATTGCCCTATCCAACCGACATTCAACTCTGCTAGAACCATGACGGTTATTAGGCCATGTGAAAGAAGCACGACGAGTAGGAATATCCGATAAAGAACAAAAATCAATAAAATCTCGAAAGTCATGGCATGGACCCAAAGCAGAAGGCCGACCACTTTTTTCATGACCACCTAACACTGCATTAAAATCACCGATGGTACACCAACTACAAACCGAAGTATTGGAAAGAGTAGAAAGATCTTCCCACAATTGAGCTCCATGATTTCGCCAAACGCTCCCATAAACAAAACAATATCTATATAAAACATTGGCCAGAGTAAAGAAATATGTTGCTTATGAATATAAATGGAAGAAGGAACAGGAGCACTACTTTTGCAAAAAAACCCAAATTAAAGGCACTACAAGATTATTGACAGCAATTAAATTTAAGTCTAAACTATTCCAAAAAGAATTAGAAATAGAATCAAAAGAAACCGATGGTTCTACCAGGCAACAAAATCTGGAGCTTGTTGTCTACAAAGAGAAAAAAATGGAGCGCTGAGTATTGGCATTCCCTAGACCTCTACAATTCCAAAAATAAACCTTCATAGGTTGAGTTTTTCAAGTTTCTTAGCTACCCATTTAGAGAGGGTAAATTTAAATTTATCTTGCTTGTCAATGGATTTTTTCCTTTGGACTGTAGTCCATGGCTGTTCATCATCAACAGAATTTGCCCAAGAGCGAACACGGTCATCATGTTGTTCCATCAAATGCTGTTGAGGAGGGTCATCATTCTAGTTAGAATTTGAAATATTCTCAGTATGAGGAGGGTCCAGATTCAACGCTGCATTAGTACCAAAACTCGGTTGTTGTATTGTATCCGACGGGACAGGAGAGGAAGCCTCAACCCGTGGAGATGCATGTGTTTAGTGAGCCGAAAGCTCAGCATTGCGAATCGAAGGATCAATGGCAGGAGAACATGACGAATCATGCAGCTGCAACGTTGTAGTTTCCGTGGTAGCAGCAGGTACCAAACCATCAGCCTCTTTACGCTCAAACTCTAAATGCTGCTCATGCACGTCAGATGGTGGTGGAGTCTCATCTGGAATAAGGCAGACCTGCACCATATTTTGTGCATGTTCAACATCAGTATCGTCAGCTAGAGGAGCCACTACAACTGTGTCTCTCGGCACCTCATGGGTAATCTCTTGCAAATAATAAAAAGCATTAATAAAAGGAATAGAAGTTTGCTAAACCGAAGTGGGCTCCTTAACAGTTGGTTTTGAATTCCAAACTCACTTAGGATCATCTTGTGTAACAGGTTTAGTTTGGTTTACATCAACTTGGGCAATTCATTTATTTAAATGACAATCCTTGGGTAAATAACCAATTTTAGAGTAGGTGTGGCAAAAGGAAGGGAGGTTTTCTTACACAATTTCAATGAAGAAGCTTTTCCCCACTCTTTCAATTAAGTGAGTCTCCAGCAAAGTGCTAGACAAATCGATGTCCATAAGAACTCGGGCATAGTGACCAAAATCTGAAGAAGTGGTGGCATTATCAATCTTTAATTGCACTCCAATTCCTTTGGCTATGGAATTCAGAATATGAGGATGCCAATACTCCCATGGGAGTTTGTAAAATTGGACCCAGAGTTGTGTATTAATTGACTTCTATGCAGTGGGATCAAAATCCGATGTCCAATGTTGCAAACGAAGAATTCTGGGCTTCAAAGTGAGCGCTCCCCTACTCCAAGCAGCATTGTTTTCCATAGTAGAATTAAAATGAATTTGATAGAAGCCACAGCCAAAGGAAATTAATTTCCAGTTATTAGACAAACCCCATAGTCCATTCAATTTTTTCTTTAAATCCACTAGTTTCCATGGAGAATCTCCCTTGGAAAAGATGATACGGGCGATGAGGGCATTCTGACAGAGAGGAAGCTGCTCCTCATAAATCTCCTGATTGATTTTAATGGCGATATAGCCACCCTTGTTAGTTGGAGAGGAGTCAATAGCAGGTAAGGAAGAAGGCAAGGATTTTTTGATAGCCATTATATAGGAAGGTTTTGTTGTTGGCTTTGGAATGAAGGAAGAGAATATGTCATGGTGGCTAAGACAATCCATAGCTAGGGAAAACGACAACGCCAGGCAGAAGAGCAGCCGGGCGCCCTCGCTAGGCGTGCGGCTGAAAAGGAAAAAAAATAGGGTTTGGGAATTGTGCAGAGCATTTTAACTAACTTTTAACTGTCTAATATATCTGTAACCTTTTAAGTTAATATTAAAAACAATTATAATCTTGATGATAACAACACTAGAAGTCTCATCCTTCTAGAGATTTGAATGTTTCTAGTACTTAAAAAGCAATCGTGGGTGATCAAGCTAGAGTCTTTTCGTATAACTTCTATGGTACCCTTTTCATATATCTAGAATTGCTTGTATTTTGTGGCTACCAATGGTTAATATTTGCTATGTGAAATGAGAAGAATAGGTCTAGAAGTAACTGTGTATGAGACGGAAGGAAAAATGTGATTTTATTGTAGCAGAAAGAAGATTTCTCCCGATAATGCTTTTTCTAATAGTAGAGAGTTTATTTTTGTTAAATTTTTGTCATGTAATATCAACAATCAGCAAGCTAATAGAGTGTTTAGTACTAATTATTGACTTTTTTAATTAGTATTAATTCAATTTAATTGGTTAAACTGAATTTTTCAGTTACTTCTAATAGTTTATTTGTCTTATTGTTACTAATTTAATATTTATCATATTGAATTAATCAAATTAATACTAAAAATTCACTTGTTCTACAATCAGTGTTAAGACTTTATTTTTTATATAAATTAAATTGATTTAGTATTAATAATTAACTTGTCTGATATTAATAAAATTAAATTGAATGATTATTAATAATAATGGATTTATCCCATTAGCACGAATATGATCATTGCTCAAATCATAATATCTCCATGAAATGTATAACCCGCTGATTCAACTACTTAACTGAAAAAGTATGAATAATTGAAATGTTTGATTGATATTTATCAGATTATTGATCCAATTGACTTGAATGGTTACTATAATAGTTATTTTGTCATTAATTAGAATAGTTTATATTTCTATAATAGTTAATAGTTTATATTTAACACTACAATATTAAATTGAATTTTATATTTAACATTACAATAGTACCTTTAAAAATAAAAATAAAATTTCTAAAATATCTTTTTGTGCCAGCACAAATTGTGCCATTTAGTATTACCTAGTTAATGAACTGAGAATAATCTTATGTTATATTGAATACAAGTACAACTGAGATGTATATATATACATTTGCAAAGACAACAGAATGAACAACATGATAAGCTTAAGTAACAAACTGCCATAACTATTGTTATCTGAATACGCCCCTTTAAGTTTAAGGCGAGATGGATGAAAGTCGAAGCTTGTCTTCAATAGAATTAAAGTGCTTATTATTCAATGGTTTAGTTATAATATTAGTAAGTTCATCAGTGGAGGACAAATTGTTAATGGTGATCAGTTTACTAGCAACTAAATCATAAACAAAGTGAAAATCGACTTCAACATGATGAGTTTGAGCACTGAAGACTGGATTGGTTAAAAGAAAGACAACACCAGCACTATCACACCAAAGTTGTGGTGGACTGACCGGTAATATTCCAAGCTCTTAAAGCAAGATTGACAGCCATTTTAGTTCAGCACAGATATCGGCAACAACTTTGAATTTAGATTCAGTAGAAGATTGTGCCACCATTTTTTTTTTTTTAATTCCAAACAACCAAATTGTGTCCAAGATATACTAAATAAGCTCATGTGGAACGTTGATCATCAGGTAGGCTGCCAACCCAATCGGCGTCAACATAGGTAATTAACTCAGCTTTGGCACTAGGAACAAATAATAAGGAATAAGAACTCGTTCCCTTTAAATAGCGTAGCACTCATTTCAAACCTTTAAAGTGAACTTTAGCTAGTTGATGCATAAACTAACACAGTTTATTAATAGCAAATGAAAGATCTGGCAATATTGAATGGCATCAGTATAAGATAAGGCAATTCCATCTTGAAAAGAAAGAGGATGTCCAACTGCCATAAGCGTACTACATGGCTTGGAATTTAGCATATTCATCTTCTTCAAAATGTTAGCAACATAAGACTGTTAAGAAATAGAGACACCTTGTTGATGATAAAATACTTCCAAACCCAAAAAATAGTGAAGTTTTCCCAAGTCTTATAGTTGAAATTCAGCAAATAATTTAGCAATAATGGAATTCACAAAAACTAGATTATTGCCTGTAAGAATTACATCATCAACATACACTAGCAAAAAACACTATAATGAACTAGCCTTATAAATAAACACAGAGGAATTAGTTGCAGAACCCACTAAGCTCATGGAGATTAGAAAAGTACTCAGCTGATAAAACCAAGTACATGGTGCTTGTTTAAGAACATACAGTGACTTTTTAATTTGCACATAAAATTTGGATACTCTTTACTGACAAAACCTTACGGTTGAGCCATGTAGATAGTTTCATCAAGATTACCATGCAAGAAGGCATTGCTAACATCGAGTTGCCTTAATACCCAGCCATTATTAACTACAATAGAAAGAACAAACTGAATTGTAATAAGTTTAACAATGGGACTGAACGTCTCATTATAATCCATACCATGCTCGTATGTATACCCTTTGGCAACAATATGAGCCTTAAGACGTTCTATAGTATCATCAACATATCATTTTATTTTGTATACGCAGCAATTGTTGACAATATTGATATTTGAAGGTTTAGGTACCAGCTCCCCTATGTTTATTGATGTAGTGTTTGCATTCAGCTTCCAAGAGTTTTTGCCATTCGGGAAATTAATAAGCTTGTGGGCTCATTATTTGGAAGTGAGATGGATAATGGTGAATTTGAGTTGCAAATAGCTATATGAGCTGAAGGTAGAGAATGCAGCGTTTTGGGTCGTAGTGTCATTGGGATGTGTTCGTTTATTTTGTTAGTATGATAAGGCTATTGGATTGTGCGGTGAATGAGAAGATGCGAGATTAGAAGATGGTATATTGAGATCAACAAAAAATTTGAGACCATTGGGATTGAATATAGTTGTGTTGTTATGGATATTAGGTAAAGGGGATTTAGAGAAAATAGGTGGTGATGGTATAAAATAAGATTTATTTAAAATATGATTGGGTGACAATAAAGTGGTTTTAGGAGTTGATGTTTGAATTTGGTGTAGAATTCCTAAAGATGAATATATTTTGAGAAGTTATTGGACTGGATGTAGGAGTTTTTACAGATAAAGGAGTCTTAGTTATGGACAAAGATTAAGAAAAGGGAGTAGAAGAGTTAGAATAGAAAATCTAAAGCCATGGAGATGTTGAAGTAAAGCTGGTACCTATGTCTTCACGTGTACCTCATATGTTTGTGCATTCAATTTGATGAAATTAAAACACGCTTTCATCAAATTCCACATGGTGTGCAACATAGATTCTGCCTCACTGTATATTAAGACATTTGTATCCCAAGTGATGAGGAGAGTATCCTATAAAACACACTACTTGGATAGGAATAAGAATTTCTATTTGTTATACAGTCTAAGAAGTGGATACACTATACAACCAAAACCTATGAGAAATAAATTATTAGGTGAATGATGATAAAGTTTCTTATAAGGAATGCTATGAGACAAGGATGAATTGGGCATACGATTAATTAAAAATGTAGCAATCTCAAAGGCAAATAGCCAACATTTGAATGGTGCTCCATAATGTCCTAATAATGCCAACCCAATATCTACTATATACTGAATTTTTCTTTCTGCTGTTTCATTTTTTTTTCATATGTATGTGGATAAAAGACATGATAAATAATCCTAGTAGTTTGAAAATGTTGAGTTAAAGTACGATATTCACCTCCCTAATCAAAATTGAATGATTTAATTTTAAAGTTGAACTGTCTTTCCACTATAGCTTGAAACTGATGAAAATTACTTGGAACGTCACTCTTAGATTTTAGAGGATATAACCACGTGAATAAAGAGAAGTCATCAATGAAAATTATAAAATATTTATCATTAGTAGATGAACACATTGGTTTAGGACTCTATGCATTAGAATGAAATAAACCTGAGGGGCCTACACTTCGATTATATGTAACAAAGATAGAGAGAGAGAGTCCATGAATTTTGCCTAAGCTACAAGCTTCACATTCATTTGATGAAGGTCTAACCGATGAACATGGTAAATGAAATTGTGATATAATATCATGAACTATCTTGTAATCAAGATGTTAAAGTCTGGCATGCCATTGCTCTAAAGTTGCCAAAAAGGATGTTGCTTGATGTTTGTTATGATTTAACATAAACGGATGCAACTTATAGAGACTAAGCTCAATTGTTCCTTGAAGAAGATTTTTCCTCATTTCCTAATCCTTTGCAAGACAACGATCAAAATGAAACTCAAAAAAGCAACCATTATCAGCATATAACTTTTTAACATATAATAATGGTTTTGTAATTGATAGCATATGTAAAAAATCCTTTAATTCAAGTAAATTAGAAGAAGAAGGAAGTATACCTGAACCCGTATATGTAATAAGTAAGCCAGTACCATTCCCAACTAGTAACATATTCTTACCATTATATTCTTCAGATAGACTGAGACTACTAAGATAAAAGTGATGTGATATGTGACTCTCGTATCAGGACACCAAGGCAACATTGAGTGTAATAAAGAAAGGGATTGAACATTAAAATTATCATTGAGAACTGAGAGATTACCCTAAGAGGACATGTATGATAGAGAAGATAATAACCTATTATTGCGGGAAACGTGAGAGGGTTCATATCTACGGCAATAAACAGGTCCGATGTGATTATTATAACCACAAAGCTGACAAGTTACTACATTAGTTTCAAAGGAAGAGTTGTTGCGCCTGCCGCCACAATGACCTTGGAATAAAGTTTAGCAACGAGCAATACTAAATCACATTGAAAGACCAGTTTGTTAAATGATATGGGCGATATGAAGTTATAGTTGTGTTGGGTGGGTGTCCATCAATTGTCCCGTGGTGGAGGCAAGTGGGCCGAGTCACAATCGAATGTCGTGGGCGCTTGTGTGTGTTGAATGCACTATAAGGCTAAGGTATGGGCCTTTCCTACCACCAATTGGTTTTAGGAGAGTTGGTAGCGCCTGAGGTCCTAAAAGTTGTTATGATTTTAACAGGAGTTCATGAGCAACAGGTTGACTGTACAACTCATGAAAATTGCATGGTTCAAGATGTTGTATATAAGCAATAATAATGCCATTGTAATCAACTCCTAATCGCTTGAAAATAATGGCATTAAACTTAGAGGCTAAAATTGTTTGACCAGCAAAAGTGAGAGAATCTATAATAGCCTTAGCTTAATACAAATATTAAGAAACATATTGTTTATCTTTGATAGGTTAAGAAGTTCAATATGGAGTTTAGTCATTGGGCAAGGCTGAAAGTTCCAAAGGCGGAGACAAGAGCTTTTGACACATCTACAAAGGAGGTTAAACAGATTAAGTAAGGATATATCTCTTTAAAGACAAATGAGAGTAACCAAGAGAAAGCAGTTGATCCTTGCTAAACTATATAGTATAATCTAGATTGGTTTGCTACTAATTAGTAAGGGAATTGAGAATTTCTTTGGGTGGAGGTGGTGTTATTCCTTCAAGAATTCCATGTAAATTATAAAAATTCAATAAAGGTGTAAACTGAAGTTTCCATGGAAAATAATTCTTAGACATTAATTTAATGGAAAAAATTTATTGAATTTGCGTGGGTGTTATTGTAGGAGTTAAAGATAGAGAAAAACAAAGAGGTAGAATTGAAGATATGGAGGTTAAAAAAGAGGATTGATTTGAATAGTAAAGGATGATTAGCAAAAAGAAGAAGAAGAAGAAGTAGAGGAATTGGTTGCCATTATTAGCTGTAATACTAAGTTAATGAATTGAGAAAAATCTTATATTATGTTTAATACAAGTACAACTAAGATGTATATATAAATAGTTGCAAAGACAACAGAATGAACAACATGATAAGCTTAACTAACAGATTGCTATAACTATAGTTATCTGAATAACCCTAAATCATATATTGCTTACTAAAATACTTTCTTTTTGCTAGATTAAGTAATTATTTAATATAATATTGAAATTTTACATATCAAACTATTTGATTTTTTTTTTTTTTGGAAAGAAAGAACATAACAATTCATTCAAACTGAAAAGGGAGGAAAATTAGTCATACTGGGGCGGTGTAGGAATTCTTCTTCCAATAGGATTGTGTCATTATAAATAAGAAGTGCCCAGCTAGCCATATTATAAGTTATTTTTTTTAGCAACTGGGAGGTTAGGGGGGGAGTAGGGGATTAAACCCATAACCTTACCTTAAAATATTCATCACTTGAGTCGTTAAACTACAAAGGGAGGACATAAGCTACCTTTTAAATTGTTCGATAAACATACCAAAAATAAGAGAAGTCTAAACAACCAACTAAGTAACAAATATCTTTAAGAACTAAATAATCCGAAGCAAAACTAGAAGTCTTATTAAAATAATCAATAATAAGTTTTGATAAGAATGAATGTGTTTCATTGAGTGAAAATAACATTATGGTACAAGAGTATATATATGTAACTTACAGATAGAATTTAACAGAGGAAAGATAAGTATAAAGTAACAAATACAAATAACAAATACAAATCTGATATAACAACTAACAATTCTTATCTCGAACATGCCCCCTCAAGCTGATGGTGGACATCAACGTAACCAAAGCTTGTTGTAAAAGTGGTTGAACAACGAAGAAGACAATGGCTTTATCATAAGGTCAGCCAACTGATCAATAGAGGAAATAATAGAGACAGTAAGATCTTTCCAAGCTACATGTTATATGAAATGGAAATCAATTTCAACATGATGAGTTCGAGCATGAAAAATGGCATTGGATAAGAGAAAAATAGCGCCCAAATTATCACAGTAAATGTGAGGTGCAGCAGGCAAGGAAACACCTAATTATGTCAATAGGTGCGTCAACCATTTGAGCTTCCTACTAACATCTGATACAACACAAAACTCCAATTTAGTGGAGGATTTGGTGACAGTGCATTGCTTCTTTGATTGTCAGGCAATGAGATTATTACCAAAGTATATGAGAAAACCACTAGTAGACCTCCTGTCATCCGGGCAACTTGCACAATCAACATCGAAGAATGAAGTTAAAGAGAAAGTGTTACATTTGTTAAAGAACAAGCACTTATTAGATTTCCCTTTGAGATAGCATAAAACTCTCTTCATAACCTTAAAATGATCAACAGTGGGCTTGTGCATATACTAACAGAGCCGATTTACCAAGAAGGAAATATCTAGATGGGTAAGTGTTAAATATTGTAAACTACCACAAATTCATCGGTAAAGAAAGGCTTCGTCAAATTGTAAAAGTTGGCCTTATGAAGTAAGACGAGTAGTAACATCCATAGGAGAGCGATAAGATTTGTAAGTAGACATGCTTGCAAATGTTAAAATCTCATTAATATAAGATAACTAAGACAAAGAAACACCTTTGGTAGAATGAGACACCTGAATGCCAAGAAAATAGTGCAGTAGTCCCAAGTCGTAAAGTAAGAAGGCAGTAAATAGCTTGTGGACAAGAGAATCTAACAATACTTAATTATTGACAATCAGTATAACATCATCAACATAAACCAATAAGAAACAATTATTGCAATTTTTTTGATAAATGAAAAGAGATGAATTAGATGTAGAGCCAATAAAATGAATAGAGAGTAAGAATGTACTTAATTTTTAAAACCAAGCCCTAGGCGCTTGTTTAAGACTATATATCAATTTTTTTTAATTGACAAACATGATTGGGAAAATGTTTATATTCAAACCCCTGAAGTTGGACCATGTAAACATTTTCTTTAAGATTCCCATTCAAAATGGCATTACTTACATCAAGTTGTCTAAATGACCAACCATATGTAATAATAATAGAAGTAACTGTATGAATTGTCATAGGCTTAACAACATAACTGAATGTGTCTCTATAATCAAGGTCATACTCTAGTGTATATCCCTAAGCCACTAAATGGGTTTTATACCTATCTATTGTTCCATCCATTTTTTATTTAATTTTGTAAACCCAGCAATTTCCTACCATATTGCCTCCGAAAGGTAGAGGCACAAGTGTCCATGTCTTATTCCGATGTAGAGCTTCCATTTCTAGTTGCACAACATACCGCCACTCTGGAAATTTGATGGCATGGGTATAAGATGTTGGATCGCTTTCAAAGGAAGAAGATGAATTAGAAATTATAGTATGTAGAATTGTGGGCTTATGGTTAAGGGTGGTTTGTCAAAGTTGTATTGGATGACTTCCGATAGGTAGAGGTGGTTGGGTGGATGATTAGGTGGATGATGTAAATAGGAATAAATTAACAACTAGATTAATACCATCAGGGTTGTAAATAGTTTGGGTGAGTGGTGGAGTCGATTTTAGTTTAGAAGATAAGGATGAAAGGGAATGGGTAGTGTTAGAGATAGACTTGGAGACTAAGGGAGAAATAGGAGATGAACATAGGTTAGATAAAGAAGAAGTGGCGGAGTTAGAGTCAATACCTGATCTTGTGAAGATAAAGTGATATGCAAGATAAGTGAGCTTTAACCAAGTAAAGGATAGCATGCTAACTGGGGAAACATTAGAGAAAGTGGATGAGTGATTAACATTATGAAATGGAAAATATTTTTCATCAAATTGAACATGACGAGCAATGTAAATTTTTCCTGTGGATTTATCTAGGCAACGGTAACCTAAGTGAGAAGGGGAATAACCTAAAAAGACATACTATGTATATCGAAAGGCAAATTTATTTTTATTGTAAGGACGTAAAAATAGGTAAATGGCATAACCAAAAATTCTAAGAAAAGAATAGTCAGGATCTTTATAAAATAAACACTAAAAAGGGATTTGATTTTATAGGGAAGTCGTAGGCATCTGATTAATTAAGAATATTGTAGTTTTAAAAGCAAATTCCCAATACTTAAAATGTGCACCATAATGTCCTAAGAGAGTTAAGCCAATATCAATAATGTTTCGTATTTTTTGTTTAGCAATACCATATTGCTCATGGGTGTGAGGGTAGGTGACATGATGAAGAACACCAATATTGGCAAAATAAATGCCTAAAGGTCTATATTCACCTCCCCCAATCTGAATTAACTAACTTGATCTTACAATCAAATTGTTTTTTAACCATTATTTGCAATTTTTTTTAAAAAGATGGTACATCACTTTTATTCTTAATTGGAAACAAACATGTACAAAGGGAATAATCATCTATCAAAATCACAAAATACTTAAATCCAAAAATAGAACATAATGGAGCAGGGCCCTAAACATTCGAATGAATAAATTGCAAAGGATGAGAACTACGATGATTTGTCAAAGGTAAGGAGGTTTGATGAAGCTTTCATAGATAACAAGCTTCACATTTATTTGAACTTTTTTTTTAGGAACAAGGTAACATAAAGGAATTAACTAAATGGCGAACAGTTGTGCAGTTGGGATTTCCTAGTTTAGCATGTCATTCCTCTAAGCTAGCAAGGTAGGTCTCTACATAAAGAGCTTGCATTTCTGAAAGCACACTATGCAACCTATAGAGGCCAAGCTCAATTGTCTCGAGAAGCACTATTTTTTTTGAGACCTGATCTTTGACTAATAATGGTTAGGATAAAAATCAAAGGAACAATAATTATTAGTGCATAATTTTTTAACCTAAAGGAGTGGTTTTGTAATAGATGGAACATGCAAAACATTATTTAGATATATTGGTTTGGAAAGAGAGGGAAGCTAAGTTAGGAGTGACATGGTGGGTTGCACTTGTATCTGGGTACCATTAAGTGACATGATCAATGGGAGGATTTGGAAGAAGCCCAACCGAAGAGGAGGAAAGCAATTCAATATCAGGTATGCTTGATGAGCTCGAAAAGAGTCTAAGAAGGTCGAAGATGGGGATTGAAAATGACCTCGAGATATGAGTGATGAATCAAACCTTTGGTGGTAATCAATAGCAACATGGTTTGTGAACCCGCATATTTAACAAGCAGTGGTAGAGAAACCTCTGCGTCCACCTCATTGTTGAGTGCATCCCTGATTTGTATTGCTAAGGGAGCAAGAGGTATTACCAGCTAAGGAATAGCTACTGCGTTGTACCATATTCACCATGGGAACGATAGGTTCTTGGGATTTTAGAAGTAGTTCATAGGATACTAATTGACTATAAAGTTCATGGAATAAGGGAGGATCAACCCTTTGTTGAAGTGCAACAATTATACCATTGTATTCAACCCCTAATTTACGAAAAATAATTGCATTAAATTTAGAAGTTAAAATAGGTTGCCTAACAAAAGAGAAAGAATATGATATAGCTTTAGCCTGATACAAATATTCAGAAATAGATTTAGATTCCTTGGACAGATTGTGGACTTCAATGTGCAATTGAGTCCGCTGAGCTTTACTGATAACACCATAGGCAGTAGCCAAGGCACGCCACACCTTTAAAGTAGAATTAAGGCCAATCAATTGGGGATAAATCTCCTTGGTGATGGAAGACAATAACCATGAAAATAGCAACTGATCTTTAGCATACCAGGCTGTATATGCAAGATTAAAAGAGGACTGATAATGATTTCACAAGGTGGAGGTATTTTGGTCCCATTAATGATTCCATGGAGATTATAATAGTGAAGAAGACGGGTAAATTGAAGCTTCTAAAGGATGTAGTTTTTAGAATTTAACTTAATTGGGAAGGTTTGTTGAACTTGAGTGGGAACATTGGTAGAAATAAGGGAAGGAAGAGGAGTAGTGGTGGAAGAGGTCATGGATGGTGAAGAAGAAGAAAGAGAAGACGAGAAATATGAATTTGAAGACATGGACTTGGCTTGATACCAAATCAACAATAGGTTTTGATGAGAATGAATGTGTTTCATTGAGTGAAAATAACGTTGTGGTATAGGAGTATATATATGTAACTTATAGATAGAATTTAATAGAGGAAAGATAAGTAAAAAGTAACAAATACAAATATGATATAACAACTAACAACTCTTATCTTGAACAGAAATAAATAGTTTATCACCACTTCTTATAAAGAGATTCTTTTATCAACAATTGGAACATAGAGGGGGAGAAAATCAAATTAGTAACCTCAATCTTGTAATATTTATTATCTAAATCACTAGACTATAAAAAAAAAAAACTTGTAAAATGATTTTTAAAATATATAATTATTGTTGATTTGTAAAATTAATTTTTATCTAATTATATTATGCGTTAATATTTAAGTCATTCCGATTTGACAATTATGATAATAATTATACTATGTTCTCCACTTTTTTATTTTTTTTAGAAAAATGTTCTCCACTTATTATATTGGTACCGCCCACTTGTTTTTTATATACTTACTTTAGTTGCCTTAACGCAATTCATATGGAAGTATCAATTTGAAATTTATGCAGTAACTATAACCACGAGACCTTAAAATAATTAAGCATCTTTTTCATTCTGGGTGTATTAGATTAAGCTTTAAAACACACTTCCACACACCAATAATAAATATATTGGTGTGATGAGTCAAGCAGAATCCTGGATATGTGCCTCTGACAGGTACGTCCCTCCCAGCTCAAAGTAAAGAAAAAGTGTTTCTAATTTTTAAGAGAAAAAGAAAAATGAGAAATGTAAAATTCACTGTGGGTCTGTAGCACTTTCAAAGAGAGAGTTCTCAACCCCAGAAGAGCCAGTGTATTTAGTGCCTTTATTTAAGACTTATCATTATTTGTGTATGATCCATGCCCATCCCCTCAATTTGATTGATGCTCAAGCCCCATAAAACTGAAAATTCATAGTTAAATAAAACACAATAAAAAGAAAAAAGGAAATTAAGAAGAACAAGAAAAATGTAGTAACAAGAGCTGTTGCTATGCTGTCTATAAGCCCCATGAAACTGAAAATTCATAGTTAACTAGAACGCGCTTAAAAGAAAAAAAAATTAATTCTATCACGAATTTTGAGTAAATTATCAATTGAATTCTATTATGAAAGTTATTTCAATTTGTACCTTCAACTTTATAAATTATATTAATATCTTGAACTTTATAAATTATGTCAATTATAACCAATTTTATTTAAAGGATCTAATTATATATTTAAAAATTACTTTTAGATCCATATAAAACAAATTTGATGCATATTCATTTTTATCCTCTTTTTCTTATAAGAAAAAAAAAATATGAGAAAATGCTTTTAAATTCTAATTTTGACAATAACAAAATGCTATTAAATTCTAATTTTGACACTCTTAACATAAATTTAAAAATTAATTTCTAAACATTTTCATAAATTTTTTATTTTTCACTAAAATCTTTAAATTTTATTTTAAAATTTACTTCTCAACTTTCAACCACATTATTTTAAAAAAATTAAATAGAGATCAAAGCAAAAATGTATTACATAAAAAAGAGAAAGAATTTTGAAATACTAAACATATTTACTTTGTTTATTTTTATTTTTATTAATATTAGTCTATGTAATAAATTAATTCACAAGTTATCACTTTTTATTATTTTTAATTGATACATAAGAAGTTATAATTTTATGTAGAAATTTAAAAATTAATTTTTAAATTTATTTCAAAAGGATAAAATTTAAACTTGAAATTATTTTTAAAATTTTATTTTTCTCAAAAAAAGAAGAAAAATTTGAATAATTATAAAATTTATTTTATAGAGACCTAAAAATAATTTTCAAAAATATAATTAGATTCTACAAATAAAATTGGATAAAATTTAAACAATTTATAAAGTTGAAACAATTTATGTTAGTTATAGAACATATCATTTTCCCAAAACAAATAATAAAAGGAACAAGAAAAATGTAGTAACAAAAGGTTTGCTTGATTTTCTATTTATGGTGTAATAAAGGTTTGGTCATACGGAATAAATACCACATGACAAAAAGAGTAATAAATTTTATGGCTTTGAAGCATTACCAGGTGCCTTCAAGTGCTTTTCCAAAGCTTGCACATCAGCTTGAAAGCCAGAATATGCCATTACACTTTTTCAAGCTCTGATCACATAAAAGAGCAGAGTTAGTAAGAACCTTAAACCAATAAACAGAAAAATATCCAAACCAAAATCTTATTTAGCATTTAAAAGAAAAAAAAAAGTAAAAAACTTATTCAGCATTTGACCAATGGAATATTACACTTCTAGTTCATTGTCAATACTGAATTCATGCCAACAACACTAAAAAGATATAACCAGTAGCCTGCTTACTATCAGTGTTAAAAAGATGCGAATGAGCATATGAAAACAAGTATTCAGAAGTCATTAAAGAAACCAAGTTCATATACGTATAAAAATCCAAACTATATTTTTTTTAAGTAAATAGTTGGAAGATAGAAATCCAAACTATTCAATTCTGCCTACTAATATAACCATTGAATAACATAAACTCAAACTACAGACATATGCCAAATTAAACTAATTCCATTCCCAAAGTTTTCAACTAAAATCCCTCACTGAAGCAGCGGAATTTTCAACAAAAATAAAATAAAATAAAATAAATAAAATGAATTAATATTGTATTCTATTGATTTGTGCACAAATATTTAGAAAACAATCTTCTATAACTTGTTATTCATAATGAATGTCAAAAAATAGACATCAAAACTCATTTATTTTTAAAAGAATATCAAAAATTGAAAAAAAAAATAGAAAATTCTATTAAAATCATCAAAAATTACTCATCATAACCCTAAACCTTGCATATTTATAAGATGGTACAAAACTATCAATCCTAATTTTAATTAGGAAATAAAAATAAAAATAATCCCTACCTAAGATATGGGAAATCAAATCCCAACCAAAAGGAAAGAAATAAAATTAACACGATCAAATCCCAATAATAAAATAAAAATAATTATGTCTTCTATCAATTGTTTCTAGAAGTGTAATCGAGCCAAACTTTGGCTAGCTCGAGCTTAGTTTATTTATAAACGAGCCGAGCTCGCTAACCTACATGGTGTTTACAAGTTGTTTGTGAGCTTAAACAAGCTTAAAGAAATTTTTTAAAAAAATACAAATTATAAATTAAAATTATACATTCAAAAATTAAGAAATAAATTATTTACTAAATAAATTACAATATATTTAATAAAAATTATGATTTTATTCTAATAATATATTTTTTAAAATATTTTTTACAACAAATTTATATATTATATATCTAAAATCAAATTACTAAACATAAATATTACGAACTGATTCACGAACTTCTATTTGATTTTGTTCGCGAGCTTTACGAGCCGAGTTTTATCTAATTTGAGCTCGTCTCTTTTATTAAACGAGTTTTAGTATATGAACTAGAACAAATTTTTATCGAACCGAATACCAAGCGGCTCGACTCGTTTACTCCCTTAATTGTTTCACAAACTCATCCCAAATATTTTTAAACTTGTTGCTCTGCATTGTTGACATTTTAATTTTACCTGGTTGATAAAAATGTGTTTTTTTTGTAATTCTTGTCATAATTCATTTCATGTAGAATTAAAGTAACACAATCAATAATCAATGTTTGCACAAGTGGTTAGAAATTTAAATTTTTTTAAATAAAATTTTGGGTTCAAATTTATATGCAAAGAAAATAAATATTGAGAAAATTTAACCGATCTTATAGATATATTTAGTTCAAACTTTAAATTAATTATAATTTTATAACTATTGAATGTCACAAACATCACATGAAAATAAAAAAGAAAAAAATTAAGGTAACGCATAAGTAGATATTGATGTGCTACAATTACATATATATATATATATATATATATATATATATATATATAGACACACACATTGTCTCTTGAATAATAGCTCGTCTAATATTGGATATCTAAAGATTTTGCTTGTCAAAAAAACAACCAACATTTATATTAAAAATCTTCACAAGTTTCCAAACCAGATATATGGCTTTATTCATTTTTCTTGATTTCTCCTCAAAACTTATTTACTTGTCAGAATCTCCAGAAGAAGTCTTCTCAACAGCCTTTCCAACATTCTGAAATTTGTACAACGTAGCACAAACTATAAAATAACCAAAGTTGATTACTCCTATCACCGCCAGAGCCCAGTACACATTATCAACCCTTCCATCATCAATATTATCCGGCAACCAATTCGTGGCCCTTCTAAAAAGATCAATCAATGCTGTGCTTAAATAGAACGATATCCCCACAATCAAAGAGATCATAGCAGTCGCTGTGCTGCGCAGCGAAACCGGAAATTCTTGGTAATATAAAGCAACTTGTCCAGGAAAATGAAAAGCTTCCGCGATCCCCACCAAAATTAGTTGCGGAAATATCCACAGAGCCAGCATCTGACCATCCTGACGATGGTTACGAGCATCAGGAGCTGTTGATCTTAGCCTCCTTGCCTCTACCAAAGCTGAAACAGCCATGCTTAAAACATTGAACGCATGACCAACTCCTATTTTGTGGAATGGTGTAGGAGATTTTCGTGTTAGCAGCCTCCAGAAGGGGAAGAAAAATCGGTCGATGAAGGTGAGGAAGATAGATGTAGTGATCATTGTCAGGACTATAAAAGAGCCAGCAGGGATTTTGAAGTGTTGTCCAAGGTGACGGTCCATTGCAAGAGCTTGGAGTATAGACATGCTCATTTGGATTGCTATTGGAGTGCCTAAGAATATGCTGGATGACCATAATGGGAAAATTCTGACAAGGGTTTTGAAATCCTCTACTTGCTGTACAGTGCAGATTCTCCATGGTTTTGCAATGGATCCATCTGGGTTGATGTCACCTTCTGTTTTTATTGCTGCTCGATTTAAGAACCTACAGTTCATAGTCACAGTTTAATTGATAATGGCAATCAATATATATATATAAATTCTACAAAGTTTTTATTTATAACAAATGTATTCATTTGGATTTCCATATAAATTCGATAAAATTTTGTAAAATTTATTTAAACCAAACACATTTTAAAATAAACTCTTAATTTCAAAATTAAATTTTCTTAACGATTGTATTCCAAGTCTCACACAAACGTAGATTATGTGCATGATGAGATACTAATTATCAACTTCAATAACTTTTTGAGAGTCTCACCAACATCATTCCACTGTACCCAAAAGTCCATATCTGCAGTTTCCTCAGAATAGCAAGTGGGTAGTAGTGGAATTGATGTTTTCCCCAAAGATCAAGTGTTGAATAAAGAAGAATAATTTTATTGATATTTATCTTTTGCTAACATCTATATATTGGCAAAATATATATATATATATATATATATATATCTCACGCCGGCTTTAGGCATAGGCTATTAAAATTAATGTCTAGACCCTTCAAAGTATTGGGTCCTATGCATAGGTAAATTATATTATAAACTCTAATTTACATTGCAATATGATTAGAGTCCATCATACAAGTGCAAGATACTTTTTTTTTTTTAAGCTTTTGGTTTTCTTTTATTATCAATCACTACGAACTGAAATTTACGCTCTGTTTAGGATGGGTTTAAAGAAAGGGAAGTAAGGGTTAGGAAAGGAAAGGTTTTTTTTTTTCTTATTTGGGAGGAAAAAGATGGAGGTAAGGGAAAGGAAAATAAGTGGACATTAGAACTGTCCCTTCTGTAAATTATGTGATTTGCTTACACCCTGAATTGGGGTGTAAAAAAGGTAATGCATATATTTTTTTTCAATATTGTCCTTATTTATAAATTAAAATTTCAAAATTATCCTCAACATTTTAAAACTTAATTTTTACGGAAAAACAAATTAAATATTATTATTATTATTTAAATTAAATAAATTAAATATTACCTAAAATAAATATTATTTAACATAACTGAAAGTATTTATATCTTTTAAATGCATAATCTATTCATATAATTCTTATCTCACTTTACCTCTTTCCAAACAACTGATAAATAATATACCTCTCTCCCATACCTTTCTCATCCTTCCCCTGCCTCGGCGAACAATGACCTTCAAAGATCATATTTTGTCACAGGTTTTTTGCTTCCTTAGGCCGTGAGAAAATATGATCTTTGAAGGTCCTCTTTGATGGTTTCCGCAACTGCGGCACAATCAATGCTTCCGAATTTGTCAACAGTGAGCTTGAGATCCTTTCGAGGAGCCTCAACAGTACTTGAAGGTGAACGAAAAAATGAATCAGCGATGCCAAGTAGCTCGGAGTCGTACCAAGCTACTTTGAGCAGAGCATTCTCAGGTTCGGATTCTTGTCTGGATGATGATTTGCTTAGTGGTTTCTCTCCGTTACAACGAATTATGTTAAATTTTTTATGATAATTTGGAGAGAAAATGATGCTTTGATGGTGGGATTTGAGTCGAGGAGTGACACAAGCGTAGGAGAGATAGTTCGCCATTGAAAGCGAGCAAGTAATGTCTTCATTCCACAAAGAAACGGTGGCCATAAATTTCATATTTGTGATTTAAGAGGTTCAGCAAATGAGTTTTTGGCTGCGAAGAAAGGAAGTTCTGTTGGTCTTCTTGATCCCCATATAGCTGAAGTTTAAGCTTTAGAGAGGCTTCAAGTTGGATTAAGGGATTTGGTTTATGTAATGTTGTGTTTGAATCTGACTGTTTAGCTTTAGTTCAGTCTTTTAAATAGTTGTTGCAATGATGGATCTGTTGGGGGTTTGATTTTGGAGGATTTTCGGTTCATTATTAATGAGCTCAGCAATGCTCACTTAATGTTTTTCAAAAGTTCTGTGAATCAGATTGCCCATTCCTTGGCAAGGGCATCTGTTTCTTCTATTGGCCTTAGCGAGTGGGACAGTAGGCCACCGAGCTTCACTGTGATTTGCTTGTTTCAGATTTGGTTTCTTGAATGAATTTTATTTTCTTTATATATATATATATGTCTTCATTCCATAAAGAAACAGTGGCCATAAATATATTTTTAAAAAAGGAAAAGAAAAGAAAAACTGAGATTGTTGTTCAGTCTAAATAATAAATTCAAATATTTTATCTTATAAACTTATATTATTTAAATAATAAACATATAATATTAAAATAAAAATATAAATAAAATTTTATTTATTATAATAAAAAAATAAATAAATTTTTAATAAATAAAAATTTTATTTTGACTAAAATTATGAATAAAAAATTAAATTCAACAATTGTATTAATAAAATAAAAAGAAAAAAAATATTTTTTTATAAATTAAAAATACTTTTTATTTTTTTAATGATATTGAAAGTAAATCTACAGTTAAATATGAATAAACTTATAAAAAAAAATTATAGATAAAAATTAATGAACATATAAATAAAAATCTGCATGTTAATTGATCTTCACCTGCAGGTGAAAATCAATAAATATGCAGATGAAAGTTAATAAACATACACTATTTGAGTAATAGCCCTACATATTTTATTTTACAAACATACATTATTTAAATAATGAACCTATATTATTCAACTAAAAATAAAAAATACAAGTAAAAATTTATTTATTATGAATAAAAAATAAAATAATTTTTTAATGAATAATAATTCTATTTTAACTAAAATCATGTATAAAAAATTATATTCAACCATTATAATTAATAAAATAAAAAATAATATTTTTTGATAAATAAAAAATATTTTCTTCATTTCTACTAATTTTTTAAAAAATAATTAGAATAAAAAATAAAAATACAATGACCCTTCATTTATAGCATATGGAATATTTTATAGATTGATTTATGCTTCTATTGAAAAAAGAAAAGACAAATGCTTCCAAATTTGCTAGATGGGCATGTGTAGAAAGTAGAATGACATAGTTACACAATCCAAAAAAAAAAAAAACCAAAGAGAAGAGGGTGCTTTGCCTTCTAAAATCACACCAGTGTGTACAATTGCTATATATATATATATATATATAGTCAAAAAAATGTTTTAAATAATTTTTTATTTTATTATATTTTTTTTCTTAAAAATAGTCACTTTATTTTATTTACAAAATAAAATTTTTGTTTTAAAAAATTACTATTAAATATGTAAAATAAATTTTATTTAATTGTATTAAAAATAAATATAAATAATTTTATAATTTTAATTTATTTATCTCTTTTTTTATATTTTATTTTATTATTTTTTAATTAAATTATTTACTAGATAATTTTATTTTTATTTTTAGATTTAAAAAATTTTTAAAAATTTATTATGTGCTAATCAAAAGTCGAAACTAGAGGCCAAAGGACAAAAAGAGATCACTACATTTTTTTTTAACCAATTAAATTTTATTATAATTTTTTAAAATTTATATATTCATCCTCTTTTAGCAAAAATTTAATTAATTGTCTCATACTTTCAATATAATAAATTAAATATATGTATAATTTTTTAGTTGAAAATTTTAAAATTTTGCGGTTTCAATACTGATAATATCAATTTTTTTTTAATTTATTTAATTTTAACAGCATAAAATAGTCAATATCTCAATAAATTTAGTTAAAAATTTATTAGTTGATGATTTTAAATCTCAAAAATAAAAAAAATTTGTGTTGGGCCACAAATGCCTTTGAGCAGGCCCTGATCTATATATATATATATATATATATATATATATATATATATATACACGCAAACATGTATGTGTTCCTTCAACAAGAATTAAAGGTGCAATGATGCTATGAACTTCGATTACCAGCCAACTGGTGAGATTTTTTCTGATGGCATAAATCAGTGTAAAATAAAGCATAAATTTGCAGTCACCCCATTTTTAGAAATTTAGAATACACTTCTTTTGGGACCTGTAATTTAAAGTGATTTTTTTCAGACTCACATAAGGCTACAAAAACTTTAATATTAGAATAAACTTCACACACAAAATACTAAGTACTAATGAATTGCAGCA
The DNA here is from genome assembly GCA_947683625.1 of Mallotus nudiflorus. Classification (NCBI taxonomy): domain Eukaryota; kingdom Viridiplantae; phylum Streptophyta; class Magnoliopsida; order Malpighiales; family Euphorbiaceae; genus Mallotus; species Mallotus nudiflorus. The sequence goes on along the minus strand of CANTUR010000018.1, from coordinate 1,461,567 downwards.
GGAAAACATGTAAGAACTTGAAATGAATTTGAAAAAAAAAAATACCTGAAGCTGTTTGTGACAGTAGCAGATGCCTCCGAAGCCTTTGCATCATTGTCGTTGTAATAGTCCTCACTCCTGGAAGATAACAGGACCTTCCTCTTCTGCACAGTAGCGACAACAACACGAGCTAAAACGGTAAAAGGGCTTCCTTCTGGCTTATCTTGTCGATAAAATCGAATTCCAAGCAGAAATATTGTTAAACCGATTAAATTAGCAGCAAGACATAATCCAAATCCAAGTACCCAACTAACATTATCCTCAATGTACACAAAGAACGTAGTACAAATAACAGAAGCCGCATACAGGGTGAAGAAAAACCAGTTGAAATAAGTGTTCTGATCCTCAGGTTTATCTAACTGGTTTGCACCCATTGTTGCTAATGTGTATCTAGATCCTCCAAAGCCAATAGATGTCAGAACCAAGGCTCCATATAGCACTGCGTGTTGGGGTTTTGATGGGGTCTGGCATAAGCTGCTTGATCCTACTTCACAGGGTTTAGGCCTCAAGGAGCCAAATATTGCAGTGAAGAACAAAAGCAACACTCCCTGCAGGCATGTTTAAGCACAACAGATGATTCTGTTTCTTGTCTAGATGTCAATTTGATTACTGGAATGGGCTTATAATTAAGAGTCATGTTACCAGAAATGAGACACAAGAAGATGCAGTGACAACAGAGAAATTGCCCAAGAAAGAATCAGCAACTATAGCTCCAACAATAGGAAATAAATTGCTGGCACCATTCACCACATTGAAAACTTGCGCAGCATCAATGCTCTTGAAATTGAACTCTTCAATAAGGTAAATAATCAGGTTTACTAGATACCCTCCAGCAGCAAGTGTCACACCAGCCATAGTCCCTGCATAGTGAAACAGAGAAATTAATCAAGATAAATTGAGAAGATTAAGAAACAGAGAAGATTTCATAGAATCTAATATACCTATGATAAAAGGGATTGTGATCCAATTGCCTCTTTTTTTCCCTGTAGAGCTTGACATTTCTGCTTCTGGGTCAGTAGCAGAGAGCGCTGATGCATCCATGGTTGCAGAACTTTCTTTTCTCCAGGCTCAATGTTGTTTGAGAAAGCGAGGCTTTAAATGCACGATGTGTAGTGTAGCTTGTTGATTGCGTGCTCTAAGTTTTAATTATGCCGGGTTACCAGCAACCTGTAGGGCTAGTTTCCATCATCTCTACCAATTGGACATGTCAACGTAAATTCTACCTCGTCCACCGTAAGAAAAAAAAGCGATAATCTTGCCTAGATTGGTGTATTGCATTTAACAGTAGAATTTAAAACATATCATTCAAGTATTATACCTTTGGTTAATAGAAATAACATAAAATTTTATGTTGTAAATCATACCACTACGTATATATATATAAAGTGTAAATAATAATTTTTCAAAGAAAAATAGGATATCAGCTCTACCGATATGATAATTCTTTCATTAATAATTTTATATAATTACTTTAAAATGAAATAAATTTTGATAACCAATAGAACATGATAAAAATATTTTTCTTGATAAGTAATTTATAGGAAGAAAATTGATTTTTATTATATGATCTAGTAATTTTAACATGTTTGATCTCTAATATGTAAAAAATAAAACATGTGCTTGAAAACATGAAGATTTAAGTTCAAATTTTAATTTTATCAAAAATACAAAATTAGTTTCGCCTTAAAATAAATTTATATATATTATATAATTCATCCAATATATTATGTTTATTGTGTTAAAATACATTAAATTCTTTTTCAAATTTCAGTAATATATATATATATATATATACACACTCAAATGCATACACATATATATAGTCAATGCCTTGCAAATTAGCAATGTCACATCTTTTGGTGAAATTTATATATCATATTTTTTTTCTCATTTGTTAGGGCAATATATAGAGTCAATGCCTTGCTTAGCAGTTAGAAATGTCACATGCACATTGTTTTAGTTAAATTTTGTATATCAATGTTTAGGCTATATATGTATAGTCAATGCGTAGCTAATTAGCAATGTCACATTCACATTGATTGTATATTACATTTTCACGTTATAGTTTATAGATAAATGGATGTTTTTCATTGATCTTCTTCTTCAACCACTTCTTATTTTAACTGATTATTCTCTGATTTTAGTGGATAGTTTTCAGTATAAATAGGACAGGCCGGCAATAATATATATATATATGGGGCAAGTTCTTTATTTATTTATTTCCATCCTCACTCCATAATTACAATAACATGATTTGGATTTGAACGAAAACCTAAGAAGAGAAGTAGCTTAATTATTGTGGTCTGAATCAATGAATGATTAGTTTATTTTGGTATCACATTTGATTCCAATGTCTTTGTACTATGTTTCTAATTTTTAATTTCCATGTTCTCTTCATTTACAATCCATTAGCAACCTAAGATTGGTGTGATGTTCTCTTTACTTTTTTTTTTTTTTTTTTTAAATTATGAACTGTCTTCGCTTCATGTTGAATATAAAATTGATCACTAATCGTATTTTGCGGCTTGTGCTGGCTCCTTTTACTTCAATTTTGATATATATTTCAATTATATTTTGCTATTTGCACAATAAGAATGCAATTTCTAACTGCCTACAAAAAAAAATAAAAATAAAAAATGCCTCAAATAGTTGTACTTCTTCTCTATTAAAACTTACAACCGTAATTTTTTAGATAAATTTTTTCTCTGCCTGAAAGTTAAATTTAAAACTTCACAACATTGAACATAACTCAATATAATAATTGAATTGAATTTCATTAGTGCAACTAATCTCACATTGCCTTACATGTTTCTTGTCATGTACATAGTATTTTTGCTTAATTATTTTTCTATTGAAGTCCATTCTCCACTTTTTGATAATTCAATTAAAAACTAAGAATTCAAACATTGAAATGATGATCACTAAGCAAGGTGATTGGAGAAGTATGAAAGTGTAAATAAAAATTTAATAATTGAATAAAATTTATAAATATGTAATGAGTTAATGTCAATACAAGAATCGTCAGCACAAACAAACAGAACAAGAAAGCACGCAAGCATGTAACAATGACCGGCCCCAAGCACCAACCTCGTGGATAATAATTCATAGGGATAAGTATACCATGTGAAATTTAGAACTTCTTTACTTATGGTGATGTGATTATATATATATATATATATATATATATATATATATATATATATATATATATATATATATATTCGTAATATTTATCATTAATAAATTTAAATTAAATTCATTAACACTATTAACTGTGATGATGTGAATGTTGACGTGAATGCTAACATTGGCATCCACATCAACATATTAACATTCACATCATCACATTAATATTCACGCGGACATCCACATCAGTACGTCAATATCTATATCATTATAGTCAACGTTGTTAATAAATTTCACTTAAATTTACTAACAACATATGTCACATGATATTAAAATGTCATTGAAAAAAAAAAAAAACAAAAACCCATAAGTGAAAAAGCATTAAATCATATAATACTTTTTTGTAATTATCTCTAATCCATATTAAGGGAGGTTTGAGTACCCTTTTATTACGACTTCAACATTAGGGAGGAAATTTTTTAAGAGTGAGATTTAAATCATTACATGCTCACTAAAATAATTTATTTTTACCCGATTAAGTGATTATTTTATATGATATCGGAACTTTTCGGATTGAAATTTGAGTTATGGCTAACTTCAATATTTGTCAATAGAATTAAAACACAAATAAAATTAACATCATGATGTAATGTAACAAAACTCTCTCAAATTAAAGCACATAATTTTTATTTAATTTAAAAAAGAAAAATTATCTTTTATTGAATCGTTAATTTATATTTAAATCATTTATATTTTACAGTTGTGATAATGCTTTCCTAATTATTAAGAGAAAAAAAAAACAAAGATTTATACTATGTTCTCCACTTATTTTATTGGTATCCACTTACTACTATATTGGTATCACGCACTTGTGTTTTTCTATTTACTTACTTTAGTTGCCTTAATCAACTCACATGGAAGTATCAGTTTGAAAATTTATGCTGCAATTATAGACACAAAATCTTAAATTAATTAAGCTTCTTTTTCATTTTGGGTAAAACACACAAACACACACCAATATATATTTATTTTGGTGAAATTAATCATTATATATATGCAGGGGTGACCATATCATGATAATTCTAACTAGTGTGTTGAAATCTTATACTTTCATGTGCCCAACAAATTATCCATGGTTTTGCAATGATTTTTTTTTATATGCTTTGATGATACCTTCAGTGCCCATTGCTGCTTGAATGAAGAACCTCTAATTGTTAGAATAATCTTATCAACAAATTAAATAATATCCTGAGTGTAGAAAGTCTTTCACATTTAAAAATGTAAAGAAACAGGTCCAATGTCCAAGTTCATTATGTTTTTTCCTATACCTTAGTATTTGGTCACCACTAAACTTTTTTAAAAATAACAACGTGTTTTAGTAGTATTTTATTCTACGCTCTAATGTCACATGAGAATTTGACCACATAATTAAATAGCACTAAAAAAATTTGATCCATCACATAACTAAATAGCACTAAAATTTATTAGCATCTAAAATCAACCGCTAATTTTTTTGCTTGATGTATTCACGCAGTCTCCTATATTTGAGACAATTTGTTAGTTTGATGCTTTAATTTAGAGTTACATCATTTCAGCAAAAATAATGAGCTCCAAATCAGATAATAAGGATCCTAATTGATTTTTATGTTAAATCGTGTTCTTGAGTGGAGAGTCTTGACCAGAACTCCACAACACCGGTAATCATATATATACACACACATTGCTTCTGCATAAGTTTAGGATTGACATTTTCCCCATATAGATCAAGTGGGGTACTAGTGGAGTGGGGGTACTCACAGTATAATGATTATAAGGAACAAAAAGGCCAAAAATTGCCTAGTTCAGCACTGGATTTGTGTATATGAAAGAAGAGTACTGGTGATTTTTTTTAAATTTCAGACATTATATTTGATGAATACATTTTTGTGATATAAACTTGAATATTTTACGTCGTATCAATAAAAATAAAACATATTTATATATTATAGATCTGACTATCATATATAATATACTCAGAGTAAGTAAAAATTTCTCCTCATAGAAATTCTCTCAGCACAACGTTAAGGAAAGTACACAAAATTTTAAGAGAAAATGAAAAATGAGAAATGTAAACTTCTGTTATGGCACTGTAACCCTTTGAAGATATTGTTTTCAACCCAAAAGGGGAGTATAAGCAGCGTTTTAAGAGAAAAATGTAGGACTTGTCATGATTGTGCGCATGACACATCTATTTGGATGGATAAAACAGGCAGATCCATGCCCATCTCTTGCACTTTAATTTTACTGAGTTTCAGGATTTTCGTTTCAAAGCTGAGTGGCGTTCAGGACTTCTTCAAGTGTAGTAGTGGATTGAGAATCTATAAGAGCATTGACCATTCTATGAATTATTGAGGCCAGAAAATGTTTTTATATATAGCTATTGGGCTATTAAGCACTGAACCTGAAAAAAAAAAAGAAATTGGCACAACAAGAGTGACAGTGAAGCCGAAATCAAAGCTTCTGAGACCACCACCAAAGACAGGCATGGAATATAGCTGTCAGAAATTAAGAATTAGGGAAAGGATGCGTGCCCTTTTCTCGAAAGACTAGAGAATATAATGTGACATGTCTACTAGTCTACAGAATATAACCTAGCATGCTATCTATCATGCATATTTTCCGTTAAAATGACAGTTATTGAAAGTTTATTAAACTTTTAATTAATTTACTCTAATTTTAATAATATTATAAAGGTAACAAAAAATTTTTATAATTAATTTAATATATCTACATATATTAAAATTTGAACATTCAAAAGTTACTGAAAACTTTTGAATATATATATAAACAAAAAGGTAAAACTTTAATTGAAAACTTACCAAATTGCTAAAGTTGAAAAAAAGCCATCGTCATTTGCAAGAAAAATGCCAGCAACACTGGCCATGCGTGCTGGGTAAGTGAGTGAGTTGGTGAGTGTTTTGAGAGTAATTTTCTTGTAAAAAAAAAACATATAGATAGTGGGTTTTTTTATTTATTAGTAGAGAATTTTATTGTGTTTTTTTTGGAGTATAAGGAGAAATATTTTATAAATTTTTATTATTTTTTATAGTAAAATTTTTTTAATTTTATTTATGATTTTTATTCGATTTATTTGAAATTTTTCATATTAAAATATTGTGTGTTCTATATTGTTTTCAATTTTATTATTTTAAAATATTTTAACTACAATTTACTCTATTTCATTCACAGTTAAATCCTAATTTTTTACAACAAGACCTAACTTAAGTGAAAGCAATTTCTTATCAACCAATTCAAATAATTGATACACAAATTTTGATTAGTAGATCTTCTTACATTTTAGAAACATTTCCATAGTAATAACTTGAATTTATGAAATTCTTTAAACACATTTTAAAACTGTTTTCACAAATTTGAAAATTTTTAAAAAACATATATTCAATTTAAAAAATAAATTCTTTTAATTTTCCAAACAAAAAAAAAGAAATTTTAAAAAAAATCTCAACGAAATAAAATAATTTATAATTATATTTTTAATATTTACATATTTTTATGTCATATGTTTTTAAAATGTATAATTTTGCTCTATCCATTTTTAAAATTCTTTATTTTTACGTTTCTATTTCAGTGCTAGACAGAGCATTTTCAACCCATGCCTTTTCTGGCGTGGATAAGTAGAAAAATTTCTCCAATCCAGCGACATCCAAATTTGGGTTGAACTGTAGCTAGAAGTATTTTTCACCTTTTGTTTTACAATTAAATCTAATACTTTTGGTTAAATGTTCAATTTAGTCCAAATGTGTATAGTATTTAAAATTTATTTAAATAATTTAATTCAAATTTTAATATATACAATCTAGTACAAATTCTTATATTGAATTATATATTCTTTTTTAAACTTAAAAAAATAATACTAAAAATAAATATGTAATAAAAAAAAATTTATTCAATAATTTTACAATCAAACACCAAACAACATTTCTAACTTAGAGTTTTACAGTTACATTTTTTTTGGACAAATAATTTAATAATTCTGAGTATTAATTTCAACCATTGTATCAGTATATTCTGAATTTTACAATTAGATTTTATGCAATTTTATACTATTTTACACATTTTTCAATACATGTAGATAAAAATACTTGGACAACTAATTTATTAAATTTTAATTAATTAATAGTTGATTCAAATATATATTTTTTTATTGGATAAATATGTAAAACAAAAAAAAAGGAATATGTGTGTAATGTATTAAATGTATAAATAGTATAACATTAATAAAAAATATAAAAGTTAGATATAAAAAGAAATATATAGAAGAATATTCTTTTGGTAGTGAAAATTGAATAATGGGATGGAGTAAAGTTAACATAAAAACTGTATTTAAAAGTGAAATTTACTGTAATTTGGTGTTATGAATCAGAGATGACTTTAGTGCCAACGTTTTCATGATGAAGCTACTCACAACCACAAGCTCACAAAACATCCTGATGAAAAGGTTGAATGGAATAAAATAGCAGTGGTCCGTTGATTGATGACATGAAAATGTATTTTTAGATACAAGTGGAGAGGTGCTGGAGTCCTACTCTCTTAACGCGTTGTCTTAGTTGCTTGCAGTCGAAATCATATATGTATGTGCATGGTCTCCTATGCATTGGTGTCAGCTTCAACCCTTGACTTTTATCTGCTAACTATATATATTGCTTTAGTTCCTGCCCTTCGATTGTAACAGGTTAATTTCTAATGTTTTGCAGATAACATGAAAGTTAAGTATGTCCGTTCACCTGCTTCTCTCCTGCTTAGTCTAGCTATTACAATCATTAGCATGCTTATCAGAGCACTTGTATCAAGTTTTTTCCACCAACGAGCAATTTTGTTGGTCTTCCTTTCAGCAGTTGGCATACAGAATTGCTAGACATTTCAGGGTCAATAAATGAGATCTTATATCGATCTCAATCATGGATGAGACAATGAAACCAGAGGAATCTGATTTCTTCGATCAGTGACCACACATCTGCATTGTTGTTTAACTTGATGTTTCTTTTATGATTTCAATGTTTCTTCCAATGAAATCATTTCCATATAGTCGAACCAGTAGGCTTATAGGACAACAAGTGAATAAAATATTGTGTGCTGAAGCTAATTTTTGCATTATGCGTACTCAGGATTGAGTGCTATAGTACCTATGCATGCAAACACTTAGCATTTATCCACTCCTATATTAATTGAGAGAATGATCATATAGAACTAAATTGTTAGGTTTAAATGAATCCAGAATAGGAATATAGAATTTACCAGTAATTCTTTTTGAGGGATCAAATGTCAGCATTCTATCAATAAGATCAATGGCCAGTGGATGAACATAAGGAAAAACTTTGTCCAATGGCTGACGAGGATATGGACGGAGTTGACGAATGTATCTTCTGACATCTTCATTCCTGACGAACTCAAGATCTGATTCAGTTGGTGTGCCAAGAAGCAGTGAAAAACACGCAAATGCAAATGCAATATATAGTTGCTTAAATTTCGTTTTACCTCTGTTAATAGGCGCATTTTATGTATATGATCTTTGCCTGGAAATAAAGGGTTTCTGTCCATAAGCTCCATAAAGATACAACCGACAGACCACACATCTATTGCAGCAGTGTAGTCTGAAGAATTAAGCAAAAGTTCAGGTGCCCGGTACGATCTGGTGACGACATATTCTGTCATAAACTCACTCTCTGAAGTTGGTCGAGCTAGACCAACATCACTGATCTTCAAGTTGGAATTTGCATTTAACAACAAATTGCTAGGTTTTAGATCTCTATGGATAACATTAGCAGAGTGTATGTACTTCAGTCCTCTAAGAAGTTGATACAGGAAGCACTGTAAAACCAAAAAGGAGCAAACAAAGTCAAATTCATAAATCAAACTATTAAAATTATTAGAAAGTTAATCAAGAACTCAAAAACTAATAATACATGTTCCTCTGATAACCCGTGGTTGGAGCGTATAATCTGATGAAAATCGGTGTCCATGAGCTCAATGGCAATGTAGACATCAGTAAATTCTCTTGTTGCAGGTGGAGGAATCACAACTGGAAAGTCAAAGGGGATCGAACCTATAATTTAAATTTTATAATATCTATCGTCTAAATCACTAATGACTAAACTATAAACGAAAGACCTTACAAAAAGATTTTTTAAATATTTAATCGTTATTGATTTATAAAATTAATTTTTATCTGATTATATCCTGTATTGATATTTTAAATAATTTTGATTTAACAATTATGATGATAATTATCCTATGTTCTCCACTTGTTATATTGGTGTCGCCCACTTTCGTTTTTCATATACTTACTTTAATTAGTTGCCTTAATTCAACTCATATGGAAGTATCAGTTTGAAATTTATGCTGCAACTATAACCACAAAATCTTTAATTAATTAAGCTTCTTTTTCATTTTGGGTATATTAGATTAAGATTTAAAACACACTTACACACACCAATATATATTATTGGTGTAATGAGTCGAGCAGAATACTGGATATGTGCCTCTGACAGGAACCCTCCAAGCTCAAAGCAAAGAAACAGTGTTTCTAATTTTTAAGAGAAAATGAAAAATGAGAAATTTATACTTCTTTGTGGGTCTGTAGCCCTTTGAAAGAGAGAGTTCTCAACCCCAGAAGAGGCAATGTATTTAGTGCCTTTATAGAAAAATCTAGGAATTATCATTATTTGTGTGCGTGATCCATGCTATTAGTGACAAGTTGTAATTTTGAATATTATTTATATTGTTATATTTGTTACAGAGTTGTTTACCTGTGTACGACTCTCTTTGTGTATATTCACATACATCAATATACAATATCATGACTTTCCCACATAACACTAATATTTACTTCGTATCAGAGCCTAACCATGACAACAACTTCTACGCTATCTTCTACCACTTTTCTTCTTTTTCATCGATTTCTGTCACCACTCAACCACCTACTTGTAATAATTCAAATTTTTTTATTATTAATATTACTATTATTATTATTATTATTATTTTTATTATTATTATTATTGATATCTCTAATTTTTATTTTGTTATTATTGTTATTGACTTTTTTATGTTAATTTATTGTTATTACTAATATTGTTATCTTATTTTATTTTGGGAATTAATATTATTGGTGTTATATATATATTTAAAAAAAAGGGTCATTGGTTGGTGAACACGTGCTGTCCGCCTTTTATTAAAAAAGGAAGTAGCGTCATGCTAAGGAGTAAGCAACGGGGGAGATAGTTTTGAGGGTAAAATTTCATTTTAATGACAATTGTTATTTTTTTTCTTTTTTTTTTTTTTTGTTAAATACACAAATTTAAAATGTAAATTCAGTTTTGCTTTTTAAAAAAATATCCAAAAAATGTCCGAAAATTCAAAAAAACCATCAAACTTTTCTACAATTTTTCACTATTTCGGTGGGTTTATGGTGATGAGGTTGTCTTCATTACATCCCTCTCATCATCAAAAGTCTATAGATACTAACCATGCATCCGATTTATATCAGTAGAATATTTGACGAATATTTTTAGATAAATTTAGTTTTTATTCCAATTGTTTTATTTAGTATATATTTTAGGTTGTTTGAGGCTATTTTTTTGTTCTAGTAATTATTAGAAATATTTTGCTATATTAAGTTTTGTCAGATGATACTTTTTTTGTGAAAAATTTGGTGGGTCCCACCTAAACTCCGGTGAATGAACAGTATCAACCCCGAGATAAATGCATGAAATTATTTTTAATAAATAGTATAAATTATAGCAATCAATTTTTATGAATGGAGTTTAATTTAATTTTTACGGATTTTGAGTAAAAAAAAATCTCGGAAAGTTTACGGTGGAAATTAGTTAATTTCCATTTAAATTAGTTTAATTATTAGAGATAATTCTTAAGCCTCAAATTAATTATTTAGGGTGCTCCTAAATCAATTTCCATTATTCCATTATTTTTATAAATTTTTAAAATTTTTCGGAGTTATTAGGAATTTATTCAATAATTATTCATGTTATATATATATATATATATATATATATATATATATATATATATATATATATATATATATATATATATAATTTTTAGAATATACCATAGCAGAGACGTCAAGTAATGGGTGGACAAGGACACTTTAGTCTGCTTGCTCCACTTGTGAAAAGAGTCCTAGAGGGGGGCTAAATAGGACTATCAAATAAAAATGATAAATTAAAAGAATTTTTTGCAAGAATTGAATGGAAGTTAAGAAGGAAGAATGAAGAACATAAAAATTTAAGAAATTTATATTCAACAACAATTCTACATCTCCACCTAATTTATCCATAAGTTAGGATTTACAATCACCTACAATCTTATTCACAAGATTAAGATTATACACGAGTTTTATGACTCACTCTTACAACCTTACAACTTGATTTTTCAAGGTTCACTTATGTAATATCCCGAATTTTTAAATATTTTTATACTGCATCGGGATATGCAGTGTTAATAATTTTTGTATATATATTTATGATATTTTATGAGTTTGTTGTTTGTTTAAAGCTAATTTTAATTATTTTATATTATTTTAAGTACTTTACGTAAAATTTTTCCGGAAATTATATTTTCGGAGAAATTGACACGTAAATAAATTAATACTATTTATTTTGACTAGTTTTATGAATTTGCATGAACTCATATATAATTTTAAAGTGCTAAAATAAAATGTATATATGTGTATTTATTTAAATTAATTAGAGCTTAATTAATTTCCTTAATTTTATTATTTAATTTTTGTATTAATTAATTTTAAGTTTATAAATTATTAAACATATTAAAATATGTGTGTGGTGTATATTTAATGTGTGTGAAATTTTATATTATTATAATATATAGTGTAAATATACATATATATACATATATACATAAATTTTTATCAAAAAACCAAAACTTTCATTTATTTACAGTTTTGCCCCTTCTTCATCTTCTTCCTCCCAAAACGTTTTCTTCCATTTCCAGCCACTTTCAAGCTGGTTTTCTTCCTGTTACTATGCCTCTCAGCCTTCCTCTTCCACCTCCAACCATTTCCACCACCTAAAACACTCTTTTCCGATGAGTTTTGGCCGGATTTTCTTCAAAGAGCCAAAAATTCAACTTAACTCCGACCAAGCACTTTCCGGCCACAAAATTTGATGCTTTTGGTCTGTATCTTCTCCTTGAGCTCTGGTGAGTGTGATTCCAAGCTTTGTTTTACTTGATTTGGTCTAGAATTGCTTAGGTTTCAATTTCTTCAAATCAGCCATTTTGGGTTTCGATTTTTTTTTAGCTTCAATTTGATTGATTCATGAAAACTTCCTTCACAAAATTTGTTCCTGGAAGCTTAATCTACATGATGTAATTTTTTTATAATTTTTGGAATTTATTTTAATTTTTGTGAATTTTTAATTATTTTATTATTATTTTCTAATTTTCGAAAATTAATTAATTAAATTATGAAATTGCGTTTTATGGTGATTATAGGAGTTGAAATGAATTATAGAAATTTATTTGTAATTTTTGTGAATTTTTATGTATTTATTTGGAATTTATTAATTTTAGGTAATTTTGAAAAATAGGGTTAATTATGTGTTTAATTGAAATAAATTGGTAAATTGAGTATATTTATTGATATTATTGAATTATATGCTGAGAAATTAATTTTTGAGTAATTATATAATTTTTGGTGAATTTTTGAACATTTATAGTGAATATATATATATAGGGGTATTTTGGTAATTTTATACTAAATTGGTTAAAAATGTAATTAAATTGGTTTTAATAGTTATTTAGGGTATAAAAATGATTTCTGCAAATTTTTAGTATTTTTAACTAATTAAAACTATTTTTCGTAAATTATTTTCAAATTATATATAATATACTATTTTTCTAAATAAATGGGTTTTTATTGATTTTTAGTATGTTTTAGGGTTAATTACGTAATTTGGATTTATAAAATGTATTTTTATTATATAAGGGCATTTTCGGTATTTTATAAATATTCTGTGAATTGTGAACCTCGGTCGGTGAATTGTAGTTTGGAGTCCGACCGAGGGATTTTGATTATAATCCTGTATTTATTCCGAAGTGTATTTCTTTGCAGGACCGGCTCTACTCTTTGAGTAGAGAGATGTCCGTTTTACAGGGGAGGTTCTGCCGGATTTTCGGTAGAATTCTCGTAAAACGTGATGTCCGGTCAAATTCCTATTCTAAAGTTGTGTCTAAAATTCTAGAACGAGTCTTTAGAATTTTTGTTAAATTTATTCTGATTTCATGTTGTCATTTGTTTGTCTAGCTACGCCGAGACCGAGGCCTAACGGATCAGGCCCGCCGAGTTTGTCTCGTGGAGCGCTAACATGTGAGTTATTATACTGTATATATATGTACTGCATATAGGGTGCATTATTTAGAATTTTTCATTTTCATTGTATGTTTTAAAAAAATGATTTAAATTATAATATTTTTGGTATATCTAGGGTTGCATTCTTATATATATGCATATTAAATAATTATGCATGTTAGTTTGATATATGCACATTAAACAATTAGGTTTAGGTTTAATACATTTAAGTAATATACACATGTTTTAAAATGTACACTTAGACATAATTATTTTATTAAATGATTAGTATACTTTAGGTATAGTTTCAGTAGATTTTAGATTTATTCTTAAATAATTGCATGTTAAATTATAAACCTACACTTAAAGTATTTTTAAGTTTATTTTTGGTATATTTTTTATTTATTTCCGAATAAATAAATGTTTTATTATTAAATTAAACCTAACACATTAGTGGTATATTTAGGGTTTATTTTTGATATATGCATGCTAGATAATTAGGTTTATTTTTAGTATATTTGTGAATATATGTTAAACACAAACACATATTTAAATGAATATTTATACATAAATGGTTTATTAAATGATTTGAGTACTTAGGGTATATCTTTTGCATATTTAAGTATATTTTTAAGATAATGCATGTTATATTATTGTTACTCATTTAAATTGTTTTTAACTATATTAATGATTTATCTTTAGTTTATTTCATATTTTATTTGACTATATATATATATATACCTGAAATATACTGGGTATATTTTAGGTATATTTTTGGTATATATATATATATGGTTGGTTTTACTATGTATATTTCAGGTATATTTTTGGTATATATATATATGGTTGGTTTTACTATTATGAATATGGTTCTACATTAATTATTTTTTTCGAATGAATGATTTATTCGAAGTGAAGGATATCAATAGAACGTGTTTCCTAGTGGGTAGCACTAGGACCATGTACGTACTGGTACGGTAGATAAAGATTGAGTGAGAGTTAAAATTGGGTGATTATAATTGATTTAATTGATTTGACTAAGATTAATGGTATGTTAGATAGTGTGATTGCTGGAGCTCGGTTGACTAAGTGTCTCGGGGCCAATCACACTGACAGTCAGACTGCTGGAGCTCGGTTGACTTAGTGTCTCGGGGCCAGTCTACTGTCCATAAGTAAATTGAATGATCTATTGGGTTGATTGAGATGTGAGGTGATGGACAGTGTGATTGCTGGAGCTCGGTTGACCAAGTGTCTCGGGGCCAATCACACTGACAGCCAGACTGCTGGAGCTCGGTCGACTTAGTGTCTCGGGGCCAGTCTGCTGTCCAAATTGGAATAAGTGTTCTATTTGGAATCAAGTGAGCCTGTATGGCTAGAGTGATGATGGGATTGTTTGAGGTTGTTATTATTTAGGGTTCTATGGATCCTTCATGAATTAAAACAAACGTTTTCTACATTTAGTATATTTATAAAAGCAAAGTTTGGCATTCGTGTGAAATGTGTGTATATACATATATATATAAGAATGCCTGATTGTTATGGTTTAGTTTGCATGTATATATAGTATAATAATTCACTCAGTGAGGTCTGACCCCCCTCAATTATTTTTTTCAGGAGATTCCATATCGTCAGACCTTAGTTATAGAGTTCCTCACCGGTGTTCTTCAGTCCCGGCTGTTTTATGCAAATGTATATTCTGAACTTTGAATTGTATTCTAGAAACTGCAGTAGTAGTGTCACTATATTGGAAGTGTATTATTTTGTTTGGATATTAAATACTCTGAGAATTTGTATTTGAACATTGTACGAATATGTATTCAATTATAAAAGGATTTGGAGTATTTATTTTATATATTGATTCAGAAAAATTTTAATTTGGTCGTACTTTTATATAATTATTGTATGATTTTATTTTCTAAGGCTTGCTACAGGTTCCGGATTCAAAAGAATTCCCGTTCCCTAGCGCTGGTCATGACTCCTAGTTTGGGTCGTGACAACTTAAAAAACCAAAACCCAAGTGTTTCAATAGACAACAGTTAAATCAATTCCTTTAAAAATAAATCTCACTTCCCTTGTAATCTAAACTAAGATTTAAGATAAAAAGAAATTCTATTTCTAAAACACAACCAACTCTTACAAGAGTTATACAAATAAAGAATTGTTTAAGAGAATTTGACAGCTCAATGAATGCTTAAGAAATAATGAATGAAAAACAAGTTTCTTAACTTCCATTCAGCTCTAGAGGTGTTTGTATAGATAAACACTAAAAAATATAGTTATTGGAGGTGCAAATAATGTGTCCAACATCTATATTTTTAATCAACGAAAGTGATGTTATCAGATAGCTATTCATGGATTGAAACCATGATTGGCTACTCAAGACATTTAAATTTGCCTACACTTTTTTCATAAAAATTATAGATATTTGAATTAGCTTTCCATATCATTTCAAATCACCTAAATTGGACTTTTTTAGCTCAGGATATATCCAAAATACTAAGAGCTGTGCAATCTAAAATGCAGACTACTGTCAGACAATTATAACCAAGTTGAAGCCGTAATTTGCTATTAAAGAATTTTGAATTTTTCCATACTTTTTTCATGAAAGTTGTAGATATTTATCATTTTAAATAATCTAAATTGGACTTCTATGGCTCAAGATATGTCTAAAATACTAAGAGTTGTGCAATCTGAAATGCAAACTACTGTCAGACAGATATACACAGGTTGAAGCCATGCTTTGCTATTAAAGAAGTTTGAATTTGCCCATACTTTCTTTATAAAAGTTGTAGATATTTAACTTATCTTTTCATATAATTTTAAATCCCTTAAATTGGACTTCTAAAACTTAAGATATGTCTAAAATACTAAGAGTTGTGCAATCTAAAGTGGTTGCTGCATATATGGATTTTGACTTAATATTTGCATACCCAAATGAACTCGAATTTTGACAAGCAAGCCCAATTCAGAAATCTCAAAATGTCTTCTTCAAATCTGAAGAAGATTACTTTCTCATTATAAAACTCTAAGGATGTCAATAGTCTCATTGAATCTCAAAGGTCGAATCAGCCCAAGATAATCATACTTCATTTTAACTTCCAATGGAGTCCTAACTTATACACATTTAAAAAAACAAATTAAATGCTTAAAATTAAGTTTTTTAAGATCAAAATTAAAATTGATTATTGCTAAGGTCAACAATCTCCCCCTTTTTTATTTTGATAAACTTATTTTGAGTTTGATAAAAAATAATACAAAGTAAAGTGTGTAATAATATTTGTGATAATAATGATACCAAATGAAATAAAATATATTTCTTTATTTCTCCCCCTACAAATATGGATATGATAAGAAATATAAATTTATAGATTATTCTCCTTGATAGAAATATAAAAATAACATAAAATATAGCAAGAGGGATAAAAACATGGCATTATTATGACAAATGTATTAAAAACATAAAATATAATAACATGATCATTTAAATAAATGTTAGGAAATGTGACGAAATAATTTCAAACATATATGCATATAGTGCTACTAAAATGCATCACTTGCTATAGGAACAAAGTAAAGATACACCAAATTTTTATAAAAATATTCATGCCTTATCAAAGATCAAAACAATTCCTATGAAGATATTCATGCCTTATCAAAGATAAAAACAATTCCTAAGAAGAAATTATACATGAATTACACATATATAAACACAATAATAAAATATTATACATGTGTATAGTAATGCATACCTTATCAAAGATAACAATAATTCCTAGGAAGAATATTATACACATATATAGTAACAAATAATAAATTCAAATATATTTCTCTCCCTTTGTCAAAAGCAAAAAGAAAAGAGAGAGACATAAAGGGAAAATGAAAACAAAGATACTCATAATTTTTATAAAATCTATGTCATACATAATAAAATAAGTAAAATAATGTCTTTTTTCACATATGATGTACGACAAAATTAATCATAATATGCATGCAAAAATTTAAACAAAATTTGTCCCCCTATATCAAACAAAAATATAATATGTCACTAACATAAACACATTTTTAAGGGAGTTTTAAAATTAAAAACAAGTACACATGTTAAAAAAAATTAACTAGGTACACATGCAAACTCAAATTATTTCTCCTCCTTTGACAAAATGAAAAAGGAAAAAAAGATAAACCAAATACAAGCTGACAACCAAAAAAATTAAGATCAAAATCAAAATATTTATCAATTAAAGTAATCAATAAGCACAACATGATTTGAAATGAGAATAGTTCAACCATCAATTAAACATAAAATCAAGATAAACTAGAACCATCAATCATGCCCAGTTCATGCTTAATGAAATTTAATCTCTTTTCATTAAGAGATTTGGTGAAGATATCTACAAGTTGATTATTTGTATCAACAAATTCAAGTGAGATAACACCAATTTGAACATGATCACACAAGAAATAATGTTTAATATCTATATGCTTAGTTATATAACGTTGAATGAGATTTTTACTAAGGTTGATAGAACTTGTATTATCACATTTGATTGGAATGTGATCAAGTTTTACTTTATAGTCTAATAACTATTGTTTTTGCTATAAAACTTGTGAACAACAAAGACTTGCTATAATATATTCAGCTTCAGCATTGGACAAGGCAACCGAAACTTATTTCTTACTAAACCAAGAAACTAAACATTATCTTAAAACTTGATAAGTTTCGAAAGTGCTTTTTCTATCTAGTAAACTACCAACAAAGTCTGCATTGGAATAACTAATCAAGTCAAAAGATGAACTCCTAGGATACCAAAGTCCTAAATGTATTATACCACAAAGAAATTTAAAAATTCTTTTGATAGCATTCAAATGAGACTCTCTAGAATTTGATTGAAATCTAGTATACAAGTAAGTAGCAAATATAATATCAGGTCTACTAATAGTTAAATAAAGAAGAGATCTGATTATACCTCTAAATCGCTTTTCATCAACCGGTTTGCCATTCTCATCTTTGTTAGGTTTGGTTGTGGTGCTCATTGGAGTTTTATTTATCTTAGCTCCATCCATGCCAAACTTCTTAAGACGTCTCTTGCATACTTTGTTTGATTGATGAAAATCCCATTTTTGCATTACATGATTTGTAGTTTAAGAAAGAATTTAAGTTCCCCAATCATACTCACCTCGAATTCTCCTTGCATTAAATTAGAGAATTCCTCACACAATAATGGTTAGCAACACCAAATATAATGTCATCAATATATATTTGAACAATTAATAAATCATGTTTGGATTTCTTTATAAAAAGAGTTGTGTCAACCTTCCATTTAGAGAAACCTTTCTTTAGTAAAAAGTTACTCAATCTTTCATAACAAGCTCTTGGAGCTTATTTCAATTCATATAATGCTTTTGAAAGTTTAAACACATGATTTGGAGAGTTAAAATTTTCAAAACCTAGAGGTTGTTTAACATATACCTCCTCTTCAGTAAAACCATTTAAAAATGCACTTTTAATATCCATTTGATAAAGTTTAAAATCCATGTATGATGTAAATGCAAGTAGCATCCTAATAGCTTCTAACCTTGCAACAGGGGTAAAGGTGTCATTATAATCAATGCCTTCCTCTTGATTATAAACTTTAGCTACTAGTCTAGTTTTGTTCCTAGTTATGACACCTTATTCATTCATCTTATTTCTAAACACCCATTTGGTGCCTATAATAGGATGATGTTTAGGTCTAGGAACTAAGGTCCAAACCTTGTTTCTCTCAAATTGATTTAACTCTTTTTGCATAGCAAGGACCTAAAATTCATCACTCAAAGCATCATCAATATTTTTTAGTTCAATTTGAAAAATGAAAGCTAAATTAACAATAGCCTTAAGTTTAGATCTAGTAGTTACCCCATTTTGTAGTGTCACCTATGATAAGGTCTTGAGGATGAGCTTTCTTGAATTGTCAATCCTTTGGAAGTTCATCCTTCAAGGTAGGTTGAGATGTCTTCTCATTTTCCTCCTTGCTTGGACCTTCAAGTTCCAAAGGCTTACTAGCATTTTCTTTTTGTGTTTCCATAATCTCATTGTCACTTACAAGATCATCAACACTATAAACATCCTTTCTAGGATCAAGTGTGTTTGATTCATCAAATACCATATGCATTGACTCCTCAACTACTAGAGTTCTCTTATTAAAGACCCTATATACTTTACTAGAAATAGAATAGCCTAAGAAAATTCCTTCATCGACTTTAGAATAAAATTTTTCAAGATTGTCCTTGGTGTTCAATATAAAGCACTTGCATCCAAATACTCTTAGATATGAGATTTTAGGTTTTTTATTGTTCTGTAGCTCATAATATGTTTTATTTAAAATTAGTCTTTTGAATACTCAGTTTGAAATATAACAAGATGTGTTAACGGCTTCCGTGCAAAATTATAGAGGCAAATTATACTCATGAACCATTGTTCTAGCCATTTCCATAAAAGTTCTATTTTTCCTTTCAACTACCCTATTTTGTTGAGGAGTTCTAGGAGATGAAAATGTATGAGAAATACCATTTTCATTACAATAGTTTTTGAAATATTAATTTTCAAATTTAGTTTCATGATCACTTCTAATAGAAGAAATATAAAAGCCTTTTTCTTTTTTAACTCTTTTTGCAAACTTGTCAAAAGCTTTAAATGCATCATTCTTATGAGCAAGGAAACATACCCACGTAAATCTAGAGTAATCATCAACCAATACATATGCATAGTGCATTCCACCGAGACTAACAACTCTAATTGGTCCAAATAAATCCATATGTATAAGTTTAAGTGTCTTAAAGGTGGACACTACATTTTTTAGCTTAAATGAGGAATTGGATTATTTTCCCCTTTGGAAAGCATCACAAGATTTATCTTTAGTGAATTCAAGTTTAGGTAAACCAATCATAAGTTCATATTTACAAAGATTATTTAAAAGGTCAAAATTTGCATGTCCTATCCTTCTATGCCATGGCCATGTGTCATGGGAGATAGACATTAAGCATTTTATGTCTTTGTTGTCAGTTTTATTCAAATCAATGACATAAACATTGTTTACTCTTTCACCACTAAAAATAATTTTATTTTCATCAAGACTACTAACAAAGCAATTTTTAGGATAGAAAGTTACTTTATTTACCATATCACATAATTGACTTATACTAAGTAAATTATGTTTAAGACCATCAATAAATAACAAATGATGTATAGATAAGGATTGAGGATTACCTATTTCTCCAATGCAAATGATTTTTCCTTTTGGACAATCTCCAAAAGTAATGTGTCCTCCATCCTTAGCATTAAGTTTGTTGAATTACTCTTTATCTCTCGTCATGTGCCTTGAACATCCACTATCGAGATACCGCTTACTTTTTGTTCTTATGGATTTCAAGCACATCTACAAAAAATAATTTAAGTGTTCTTTGGGACCCAAACCTCTTTTGGTCTAGGTTGGTTAGTGTTAAAATAACCTGTTGAAAGTAAATTCATATGTAGTCTTTTATAGAAGCACACATTATTAGTATGTCTTTTGATCATGTATTAAGAATATATAATATTTTGAAATTTATTCCTCCTAGGATGAAATATGTTCCTAGTGTGTGCAACATGCCTTTGGTATTGTGTGTATCTCCTATTATTTTGTGTCATTAAGTGAGACATGCATTAGCAATGGTGATGCGTGTTTTGATAATTTTATGTAACATGTTTATATGCATTGTATTGTGTAGCATGTCTATTATAATTGTGTCTAATGTACATATAAGCATGCTTAGGTTTAGGTGCTCTAGTTGGACCCTTACCTCTTTGTGTTAATGAAGGATGAATCTTATGAGACTTTCCCTTACTATTTAACACATGAGATCTTTTAGCTTTGAAAGCTTGGGTCTCATTTGATTTGGAGGTTGAAGGAGTGGAATCATGTGAAGCTTTTACAAAATTAATATATGATGAAGATGATGAAGACATTCCATTCTTCTATCTAATTTCATGGGTATCTCCATGAAATTTTTGAGAATCAAGAAGACTATCTGAAGTTTCTTTTCCTCTCTTAAATTTAGCAATGGAATTCTTTAATTCTAAGACCTCCTTAAAAAGCTTATGATTTTCATCATTTGCTTTCTTAAGTTGATCTTCCTAAGAATTAAAAGATTTTGCATCACTAACAAGTTTTTCGTTTGATTCAATAAGTTTAGTAAAATTAATTTTTAAAATTTCTAATTCTCTATTTAAGCTACCTAACTCATGCTTATAATGTTTCTTCTTAGATAATAAACTTTTGCATTTAATAAGTAATTTGCTCATAATAGAGCTCCCATCATCTTCACAATAATTATCATAATCATCAAAAGAAGAATAAGAAGTAGATGGTACCTCATTTTTATTTTCAAGGGCCATGAAGCAAAGATTGGCCCCTTCTTGTTGGTCATTTTTCTCTTTGAATTTAGAGGAATTATCCAAAGTAGCTTTGAATGTCTTTTTCTTATCTTTTGCTCCCTTATTCTTAAATTTGAGTTTAAGACACTCACTTCTAATATGTCCACATTTCTTACATTCATATCAAGTAACCTCCTTAGTTTTCTTCTTCCCATCTCCTTCAAACTTTTTATTAAAGTCCCTTATTCTTGAGAAGTTTTTATTTCTCAAAAACTTCTTAAAGTTCCCAGTAAGCATGACAATGTCACCATCTTTATCACTAGAATCTTTGATGCTTTCCTCTTCACTATCTTCTTGAGGAGCTTTTAGAATAATGGACTTTTTCTTTTCTTTTTTATCTTCTTATTCTTCACCTCTTTACTTGATAGTGAGCTCATGTGTTAAAAGCTTACCAATAAGCACATCGGTTAATAGAGTGGAGAGGTCTTGAGCTTCC
Organism: Mallotus nudiflorus; assembly: GCA_947683625.1. Classification (NCBI taxonomy): domain Eukaryota; kingdom Viridiplantae; phylum Streptophyta; class Magnoliopsida; order Malpighiales; family Euphorbiaceae; genus Mallotus; species Mallotus nudiflorus. The sequence continues at coordinate 1,439,136 of CANTUR010000018.1, read as the reverse complement.
TCAATTGAAGTAACATAAGATTCCTAATTCTTCTTAGGTAAGATTGTTAGAATCTTATTGTTTACCTCTTCCTTAGGGAAATGTTTTCCAAGTTTCTTGAGGGTTGTGAGGAGAGCATTGAGACAATTTTTCATCTCCATGATTGATTCATGAGGCTTCATTTTGAAGAGTTCATATTCATATATATGAAGTTAAACCTTTTTGCTTCTTAATTGAATATTGCCTTCATAGTGGTTTTTTAAGGTCTCCCACATTTCTTTGGCTGACATAAAATGTTGAAGTTTACCTCCTTTTTCTCTTGTTATTAAAAAGACTAGAGTAATCATAGTTTTTTTATTTTTATAATTTTCTTCCTTCTGATTAATACTCCATTGGCTTTTTGCAAGAGTAGTTACCACACCATCAATGATAGTTGTAGGTGGTTCCTAACCTCTTAGGACAATATCCCAAAGTTTGATGGAATCAAAATCAATATATAATTCCATTTTGAATTTCCAATGTGGATAGTCACTACTATTAAAAAAATTATCTAAGAGAAGAGATGTTTTATGATTCACTCCCTATGATCTTGTATTCTACCAATGAAGTACCTAGATTTCAAGCTCTGATACCAATTGAAAAGAGTCCTATATGGGGGTGAATAGTGATACGAACCCTACCTATAATAGAGATAGAAAACGCATCCAACTTTGAAATCTTGCCCAAGGATCATCAAGATAAGGTTGTGAAGATGGAGATAAACCCCTTGCTTATTAAAGTGAAGCAAGATATTTAGCTATTAAAAGATGAACAATCACACAATTCTAAGTTTAACCTAGCAATTGTAATGAAAAGTATATGTGAAACAATTCAAGTAAACTTGTAAAGTTTCAAAAGAACAAAGTTAAGGAAAAACCTCACTTAATTGATTAAAATTGTCAAAAATACATTCTTAATTCGTCCATAATATATATAGCCCTTATATAGGCATGTAAACAACCTAACCTTTAAAGGAAAAGGTTTTATTCCTTATTCCCAAAGATGCCTATATAGGAAAATCCTTAATTAAGGAGATTTTTTTCAAAATAGGACAACTAATGACAACTCATCTTTGAAAAGTCAAAATTGACAACTCATTACAATTCATACAACTAAGAAAAATGACATCTTATGAAAACTAAGCATTGAAGCATGCTATGTCATATGTTGACCATTAAACCTTGACTTTGACTTAGAATATTCTTAAATCTTCTCACATCTTCTAGAATCTTCTTGAATCTTCCTTATTGACTCCAAAATAGAAAAAATATATCACAATTCGTCCATATTCAGCTAATTAATTTTAGAATTAAAAAATAAGCTAATTAGCTTAAATTCTTCATTATTAAGGTCCATGCTTGCATTTAACCCCTTTTAGGGTTAATATTATTCCCTCCCTCTTCAAGATGATTCGCCCTCGAATCATAGCCATCTTCTAGAGTTGATAAATTTGCAAATCCTTCAGGGTCAAATACAAACTTCTTGGTTGAAAACTTTATCTTCGCAACATGTATAGCAACACTTGTTTTCTGGATGAAGTATGTCAATATGATAAACCTGTTTGAAACAACAAAACTAGGTAATTGATGAAGAAGTTGGTTAGTGATAAACAAAACATCCTTGTACATAGGTACAAGTATAGGTTGGCTCACATCACTCATTTTTGTACAATCATTTATTTTCTTTTCACTCATGACTGGCTTATTTTCTCTCATAAAGTGTTTCCCATTTTCCTCACTTTTCTCACTCAACTCATTTATAGCACTTGGCTCACTTTTTCCTTTTCTCTCAACTTCATAGGTTTCCCTCCCTAAAGAATTCCTTAATGAAGATGGAAACTCTTCATATTGTTGATTAGTGCACATGTCTTCAATAATTGCCTTTGGTGGTGAAGTTTCAATTTAGCACTCTTCCTCATTGCCCTTTTTCTCAACTAGTTGCTTAACCAATTCACTGACTTTAACACCTTCACTTTCATTGGATTCACACACCATTATTGTCTCCTTACAAATACTCACTTTCTTTTCATACTCCAAAGCTAGTTTAATTACAACCTTCAAAGAAACAGAAGATTCTAATTGCACTTCTTTCTTCAATCTCTTACCAATCTCGCACTTAAGCCCATTGATGAATTTTGCAACTTTCCTCCTTTCAAATTCACCTACATCACTTGCAATTACAAATAACTTAAACTTTTTAACATAATCATCAACACATAAGCCATCACCTTGTTTAAGCCTTTGTAATTTAAGATAAAATTTATCCCTAACTTCATAAGGAATAAAATGTATAGTCATTAACCTCTTCATTATCTCCCAATTTTTAATCTCACTATGCCTATTCTCTCTCTATGATGCCATCAAATCTTCCCACCATATAGCAGCATGACCCAAAAATTTACAAGAAGCAAGTTTACACTTTTAGAAATCACTTAATTCAAGAGAATCAAATATCTCATCCATTTGTTGCATCCATTCCAAATAAACATAAGGATCATCCCCACCAAGAAAATAAGGCACATCCATGCTAAGAAAAAATTAGGTTTGAAAAGATATAGAAAAAAAAAATCCTCACAAAGCACTCCCTTACGTGTTTACACTCAAGGATGTGAATGCTCTCGTATTTCACTAAAATTTTTTTTTCAATTTATGAAGAATTGAGAAGAAGAAAAGAATACATAATACATGAAAATAAAAGGATACGTAACTAAACCTTAAAGTTTGGCTCTGATACGAACCCTACCTATAATAGAGATAGAACGCGCATCCAACTTTAAAATCTTGCCCAAGGATCATCAAGATGAGGCTGTGAAGATGGAGTTAAACCCCTTACTTATTAAAGTGAAGCAAGATACTTAGCTATTAAAAGATGAACAATCACACAATTCTAAGTTTAACCTAGCAATTATAATAAAAGTTAGATGTGAAACAATTCAAGTAAACTTACAAAGTTTCAAAAGAACAAAGTTAAGGAAAAACCTCACTTAATTGATTAAAATTGTCAAAAATACATTCTTAATTCGTCCATAATATATATAGCCCTTATATAGGCATGTAAACAACCTAACCTTTAAAGGAAAAGGTCTTATTCCTTATTCCCAAAGATGCCTATATAGGAAAATCCTTAATTAAGGAGATTTTCTTCAAAATAGGACAACTAATGACAACTCATCTTTGAAAAGTCAAAATTGACAACTCATTACAATTCATACAACTAAGCAAAATGACATCTTATGACAACTAAGCATTGAAGCATGCCATGTCACATGTTGACCATTAAACCTTGACTTTGACTTGGAATATTCTTGAATCTTCTCACATCTTCTAGAATCTTCTTGAATCTTCCTTATTGACTCCAAAATAGAAAAATATATCACAATTCATCCATATTCAGCTAATTAATTTTAGAATTGAAAAATAAGCTAATTAGCTTGAATTCTTCATTATTAAGGTCCATGCTTGCATTTAACCCCTTTTAGGGTTCATATTAAATAGGACTATCAAATAAAAATGAGAAATTAAAAGAATTCTTTGCAAGAATTGAATGGAAGTTGAGATAGAAGAATGAAGAACACAAAATTTTAAGGAGTTTGGATTCAACAATAATCCTATGTCTCCACTTAAATTATCCCCAAGTTAGAATTTTCAATCACCCACAATCTTTTCACAAGATTGAGATTACACAAGAGTTTTATAACACACTCTTACAAACTTACAACTTGATTTTTCAAGGCTCACTCAAAAAACCAAAACCCAAGTATTTTAGTGGACAACACTTAAATCAATTCCTTTAAAAATAAATCTTAATTTCCTTCTTATCTAACCTAAGATTTAAGATGAAGAGAAATTCAATTTCTAACACATAATCAACTCTCATACAAATAAAGAATTGTTTAAGAGAATTTGAGAGCTCAATAAATACTTAAGAAAGAATGAACAAAAAATAATTTTCTTTACTTCCATTCAGCTCTAGAGGTTTTTATATAGATAAAAACTAAAAAACTATAGTTTTTGGAGGTGCAAATAATGTGTCCAATATCTATAATTTGAATCATTGAAAGTGATACTATCATATAACTATTCATGGATTAAAATCGTGATTGGCTACTTAAAACTTTTGAATTTGCCCACACTTTCTTCTATAGATATTTGAATTAGATTTCCATATCATTTTTAATCACCTAAATTTGACTTCTTTAGCTTAAGATATGTCTAAAATACTAAAATTTGTGTAATCTGAAATGCAGACTATTATCAGACAACTATACCCAAGTTGAAGCTGTAATTTGCTATTCAAGAGTTTTGAATTTTCCAATACTTTCTTTATAAAATTTTTATATATTTCACTTATCTTTCCATATCATTTTGAATAATCTAAATTTAACTTCTATAGCTCAAGATATGTCCAAAATACTAAGAGATGTGCAATCTAAAGTGCAGACTATTGTTAGACAACTATACACAAGTTAAAGCCATGATTTTCTATTGAAGAAGTTTTAATTTTCCCATACTTTCTTCATAAAATTTGTATATATTTAACTTGTCTTTCTTTTTCATTTTAAATCACCTAAATTGGACTTATGTAGCTAATGATATGTCTAAAATACTAAGAGTTATGCAATAAAAAATGGCAACTGCATACGTGGATTTTGACTTAATATTTCCATACTCAAATGAACTCGAATTTTAACAAGAAGGCCCAATTCAAAAAGGTCAAAATATATAATTCAAATCTAAGCAAGATTACTTTCTCATTATAAAACTCTAAGGATGTCAATAGTCTTTTTGAATCTTAGAGGTCGAATCAGCCCAAGAAGATCATACTTCATTTTAACTTCCAATGGAGTCCTAACTTATACACACTTAAACAAATAAATTAAATGCTCAAAATTAAGTTTGTTAAGATCAAAATTAAGATTGATTATTGCTAAGGTCAACAACTTGTAATTTAATATTTAAAATGTGTGTTGGATTTCCACATAAAGTATAAATTGATTGAACATATTTAAAAAGAAAAAATTAAATTAAAGAATTTATATTTTAATATTGAAATATTTATACAGTCAAATTATTATATTTAAGAAAATATTCAACTTAAGAATTTATATTTCCAATATGTGAATAATGAAAAAGTTGATTTTGATATTTTAATTATATTCATTATTATTTTGCCTTTATTATTTTATATTGATGATTATTGATGTTTTAATTTGGTTATTTGTTATTATGATTTTTATTATAAGTATATGGTGAGAAATTAAGAGTACTTTCATTTCCAATTATCATCTTTTTTATGCATTAAATATATATTTCTAAATATTTTTAGAAAAAGACTAGTAGAACATACTATCTAGTGGGCTATACTAGGATTGTATATGCACCAATACGTTAGATAAGTAGAATATGAATTTTGAGTTGATATAAGACTATATGATATTTGACATATGGTTAATATGGTTTATTGAAATTCTTTAGATGGAGAGGAGTATGGCTACTGTAGCTTAGTTGACTTTTTAGGGTCTCGGGGCCAGTCATATTGATAGTGTGACTGCAGGAGCTTAATTGATCTTTTAAGGCCTCGGGGCCAGTCATGCCGGCCGGTATTGAGACTCTAATACTTTGGTTAACCTTTTAAGGTCTTGAGGCAGGTTCACTACCTAATTGGAAAATAAAAATATTATTTGGACTCAAGAAAGCCTAATGGCTAGTGAGGTATAGTGTTTGAGGTACGAGAATTGTCAATTAGTATTAGAATAAATGACTGACTATGACTAGTAGCTCAGTGGAAGCTTAACTCATGGGAACTAGCAGTCATTAGATAAATAAAAGAGCCGAATGAATTTTAGATTGTGGCTTAGGGTTCTACCATTAATTTCTACCTAAATTATTTATGGATATTATTTTATCATTTTACTATATATTTGTTTAAGTAAAAGGCATTTGGAAATCGTGTTTTTAAGAAGGTTACCAAATGAATGTTTGATGTAATTATATATGTTCACATTTTCAAAAGATTTATATTTGGGTATATATATGTGGAGTTTGATAAATTAATGCTTTTCTTAAATACAAATTTCATAATAAATATTTATAATAAATGTTTTAAATAAAGAAAGTTTTTAAACTAATACATTTCTCTATATTAACTTACTCAGTGAGGTTTGATTCGATTATTTTTTTAGCAATTTAAGAATCTTTAATTAGTTCACCTCCTTTATGTTGGACTCATTCTTCTCCAGCTATTTTATATAGGTCATGCTAATGTTTATTGTCTTATATTCATGCTCTAGACACCATAGTAGTAGTCAAATATGTCATAAATGTATTTATAATTTGATTAGTTTAAATTAGCTTTATGTATTATTAGGATGATATATGTGCTAAGCATATAATTTTTGTAGTGGATTTTTATTGTGTTAGAGATTTACATTTGTGATGGATTATTAAAGTTGTTATGATGTAGTATTTATGGGAAAATATTTAGAAGTGTTAATTTCTAGTTTATAGGTTGTGGTTTTTTCCCGATATAGAGGAAACTCTGCCAGACTTTCATTAGAGATATAGTATTGATTTAATTTTATATTGAAATTCTATTTTTAGGCTTACTGCAAGTTTCGGAAGCTATATGCTTTCCCATTCCCTAGTGTCGGTCACGTGCCCATAAGGGTTCGAGTAATGAGAAAGTTGGTATCAGAGCAATGGTTCATTTGATTGTTTGTGTCTATCTTTTCTTGAACTACAACGGTGATTAGGTTGATAAATGTCATATGTTGTCATCATTGTTTCTAGAATTTTGCATATATGTTTGTATTATTGTTATATCTTAAATCTTCTCGAATTCTATGTCTTCTCTAAATGTGGTAAGTGCACTTTGCTCCTACTGCAAAGGCAACATGTTACGATAATGAGCAATCATTTCGCAATGAAACTTCTCTCTATCCAAATAGCTAAAGGAAGTGGTAAATCTAGAGCGGTAATAACTTAGAAATAGGGACAGCAACAATTAGCAAAAATAGCTAATCCATATATAGATCCTATAACTTTTATATCTAGTGTAGCAAGATGTAATCATGGACTAGTAGTATTTAATCAATTCCTGCCCCTAGTATAGTAGATGCTACAATAGAGAAATCTGAGGATTTTGATTATTGAGCTGTCAGTTCAAGCAACTATACCAGACTAGTTTATGCTATCAATATAATTATATATGATATGATTATCATAATATGGTTGGAGTATAAAGAGTGATTTTTAAGATATTTCTATTCACCTTTAATGAGGGATAATTGCATATAGCAATTGATGCTTATAGCTAGAGGATATTAGTTAGTATAAGTGTTGACTCACTAGTTCTTCAAACTGTCCTATCATGCTATGGACATAATGCAAGATGAAGGAAGAGTAGCAAAACTATATGTTATAGGATTGGTCCAATATATATTGACATCTGAGTTAAGGATTAGAGATTAAAAAGTAGTTTACAGGTTTAATCCTTTAGATGTGACTAATTTTGATATGATTTTGGGAATGGACTGTTTGGCTCAACATTTTGCCATATTGAATATCGAGATAAGGAAGTGATTTTTCTGAATTCCAATTGATATGGAATTCTGATTTAGAGGCAATAAGAGTTCAATGAATCAAAATCTCATTTTTATAATCACAACTATAAATATGCTTAGAATGAGGTGTCAAAGCTATTTAATTATGGTTAGAAATGCAAAGTCAAGTAAGGGAGTGGTTGAGAAAGTACTAGTTGTGCATAAATATTTGGATATTTTTCCTGAACAACTATCAGGCTTGCCACAGAATTCTATAATATTGACCTTACCTTCAGAAAATAAAGGATATAAAGTGTATTATGATGCTTCTTGAGTAGGACTAGGGTGTGTACTAATGCAGAATGGAGGGCATTTGCTTATGCTTCACGACAGTTAAAGAAGCACAGGCAAAATTATCCTACTCATGACCTGGAAATAGCAGTAGTGGTGTTTACATTGAAGATATGGAAGCATTACTTGTATGGAGTGACTTGTGAAATATACATTGATCATAAAATTTTGAAGTATATCTTTCAGCAAAAAGATTTAAACTTGAGGTAAAGGAGAAGGATGGAACTCTTGAAAAATTATGATTGCTCTAGTTTGTATTGTCCATGCAAAGCTAATATAGTGGTTAATGCTTCGAGTAGGAATTCATCTGGAAGCCTTGCTCATATTAGCTTAGAGAGAAGGCCAATTTTTAAAGAATTACATGAATTTATTGATCAAGGGTTAAAATGGAAGGTCATCAAGAAATGTCTTTTAGCTCAATTAAAAGTACGATCAATGTGCTTGAATAAAGTTAAGGCATCTTAGAGGAAGGACCCACAATTATAAAGGATAATGTTTAAAGTACAACAAAGTCAACCTAAAGATTTTAGTATTGACAATGAGGGCATTTTGCATTTAGGCACTAGGCTGTGTGTGCTGAATATGGATGAACTAAGAAAAGAGATCATGGAGGAAGCTCACTATTCTACTTATAGTATTCATCCCGAATCTACCAAGATGTACCATAATTTAAAAGATACATATTGGTGGAATGGAATGAAAAGAGACATTGCTGAGTTTATATCCAAGTGTCTCACTTGTCAGTAGGTGAAATTAGAACATCAAAGGCCCTCAGGATTGTTAAAATAAATGCCCATTTCAGAGTGGAAATGGGATATGATTGCTATGGATTTTGTGACTGGATTACCTCGTACAACTAGAGGCTATAATGCTATTTAGGTGATAATTGATAGGCTTACTAAGTCAGCTCACTTTTTGCCAATTAAGAAGACATATTCTATTGATAGGTTAGCAATGTTATACCTTGATTGAATTGTTTGTCTCTATGGGATACTAGAAAGTATAGTGTCTGATAAAGGAGCTACTTCTACTTCAATCTTTTAGAGAGAGTTGCATAAGGCCTTGGATACAAGACTTGATTTCAGTATAACTTTTCATCTTTACACTAATGGATAGTAAAAAAGGACTATCCAAACATTGGAACATATGCTAAGAATGTGTGTAATAGACTTTGGTGGTCAATGGGATTTGCATTTACCATTGATTGAATTTGCATATAACAACATTTATCATGTAAGTATTGAGATGGCTTCATATGAAGCTTTGTATGGAAGGAAGTGTAAATCACCCTTGTGTTGGAAATTTAGTGAGAGACATTTCATAGGCCTAGAGTTGGTGCAACCGACTTCAAAGAATATTCCTATCATCTAATAGAGAATGAAGATAATTTTTAGTTGAGAAGAAAGCTAATCTGATCCTAAGAGAAAAGATGTACATTTTTTATTTGGAGATATGGTGTTTCTTAGGGTGTCTCCAATGAAGGGAGTAATGAGATTCGATAAGAATGGTAACTTAGCCTCAAGATATATTGGACCCATTGAAATCTATTTATGGGTAAATGATGTGGCTTATAAACTAGTGTTACCACTAGAACTGTCACGGATTCATCCAGTTTTCCATGTATCCATGTTAAGGAAGTGTGTCTCTGATCCTTCTATCCTTCAACCATAGATAGTGGATTTTAGTAAGGATTTTTTGTATGAAGAGTATCATGTTGTAAACAGTGGGGTTTAGTGCACGCTCAAGATTTTAGCAAGTGCAACATTGTTTGAGCTCAGCGCTCTAGAGAACACACTAACCATTGTCACAAAGACATGGTGTGGAAATTAGGAGTTGCCACCCAGGGTAATAACTAGGACAAATAAAAAATGGTGGTACTCAATTCCCTAAAAGAAAGATAACACCATAACTAAGAGATTTTGGGTACGGAATACTAACTTCTTGTAGTCTTATGTTCATTTAGAAATACTTTATGAATTACTATTTTACTCTTTATTTACATGCAATTTCATATAAACCCTTATCAAACAATCAATACCAGGCAAACTAGTCATGAAATATACAAGTAAACAATGCATTCATCACAATCCCTAAGTTAGTGTAATCTACATTGATCTTAATTTAAATGAGCTAAATCTACATGTTTTAATTTGCAAGTTAGCCTAAAGACTAATGGGCTTAATTCCTTTTAGTTAGATAATCTTAAGCCTATTTATTTTAATTCTAAAAATGGGCCTAGATCTACAAATTTTGAAAAGGCTTAAATTAAATGGACTAAGTCTAAATTAATTAAATCAAATTAGGTGGACCTATGTCTAATTAACTAAATGGGCCTAAGTTATCACTACCCTACATCTAATTAATTATGGGCCTAAGTTATCTCTACCCTACATTTAATTAATTATGGGCCTAAAGATGCATTTTCATTAATTCAACCTAAAAAAGCTAAATTTAAATAGGTTAAAGACTAATGTAGGCTTAGGGCCCAAAACACATAAACATAAGTAAACAAGCCCAAAAATAATAAAAAATATCAAAACAAACAAATAAAAGATTAAACTATTAATTTAACTTTTTCTAAAACCCTAATTTAATTAAAGTGACCATAAACAATAAAATAAAATAATCAAACAAACAAACTAATTTTACTAACTTAAATCTAATTCAATTTTAATTAAACAACCTAATAATTTCTATAACCATTAATTTTAATTAATTACTGAATGAAAACCCTAATTTTACTAACCAATTACTGAAAATAAAACATGCAAGCACACACACCAAATTTCATTATTCCCACTATTAGGGCTATTACATTGAACTATTGAGAATAATAAAAAAAAAGAAAAATTACAAGGTTCCATCCATGGCATTCTATGGACCTCTATGGATTTGGTTTTCCAAGTATGATCATCATGTAATCTCCTCCATAATCACCATCATAAAAGGATAAAATAATGATTAGTGAATAAAATTATAATAAAAATTTAAATAAAATTGAAATTCAATAAAATCAAAATAATAATAAAAGAAGGTAGGGAGAAGATAATGCTTATGGATTCTAGTGAATGAATTCCTCCTCAAACTAGTAAGATCACTGTTGTTTTTTAGTAGGCTTGCAAAACTTATTATTCTTCTTCTAAAAAATCTCTCAATGAATAAATCACCAAGAGTTTTTTTTTTTTTTTGAAAAGAACGCTCAGTATTGAGAATTGAGAGTTGAATCCCCCTTTCCAAGTTCTATGCACTAAGAGTTCCAATTTTAACAGGACTTTATTTCTTGAAGAATTAGATAAATCCCAAAAATAAAATTAAGAAAATTTTTAACCAATCAAAACTCAGGAAAAAACATTTTTATTTTTAGGAAAAATACAAAAAACACGTAATTCCAATCGAAATTATGTAATTTCGATTAGAATTACAGAATTTCAATTGGAATTCTATAATTTCGATTTTTAACTTTTAATTATAAAAAGACCCCTAAAAGAAATTAAAATTTTCAATTAGGTCTTAAAAGGTATTATAATTAAGTCTTTAAAAAACTAATGAAACTCTTTTTGAAAACATATTCAAACTGTAAAAATACAAAAAATAGACAGAAAACACGTAAGTCCAATCGGAATTGTATAATTCTGATCTGCAGAATTCTGATCGGAATTCTATAATTCTGATTTTTTAACTTTTAATTACAAAAAACCTTAAAAGAAATTAAAATTTTCAATTAGGTCTTAATAGGTATTACAATTAAGTCCTTAAAAAACCAATGAAACTCTTTTTGAAAATATATTCAAACTTTTACTGTTTCAAATTTTAAGTGTTAAAGCCCTACTTATAACATTTTCATCATTAGAGTCCTTTATCACATCCATATTTTATTATCCCAAAATTGAGTGTTTACAGTTGCCTCCCTTTGTCGTTGTTTGCTTGACAAATTGTGACAAAGCAAATAAACACGTAATTTCTTAAGAACAAAAGTTCGAATGGTTACCTGTGCTCTTTGAGGTTTATGCTTGTAGGTGATCATCAGTTCATGATAAATGCTTGTGTTGTCATACAACATTAGGCATAAAATATAATATCTAAGGAAACACTATACGTGGATGTATAACATTGATTTTGAAGGATGCATCACATTATACTCAAACGCATAATGTTAACTATACTCGGTTGTACAGTTTGAATTGAAATGACACAATGTACTCAGTCATACAATGTCAACTATTCTCGATCGTACAATCTAAATTAAAATGACACATTACACTCGATCATACAATGTTGACTATACTCTGTTGTATTGTCTGATTAGAAATGACACATTGTACTCAGTTATACAATGTGACTATACTCAGTTGTATAGTCTAATTAGAAATGACACATTGTACTCGGTCGTACATTGTCAACTACACTCAGTCATATAGTCTGAATGACACATTGTACTCGATCGTACAATGTTGACTACACTCGGTTGTATAGTCTGAATTGAAATGACATATTGCACTCGGTTATACAATATCGACTATACTCGGTCGTATAGTATGAATTGAAATGATACATTGCACTCGGTCGTACAATGTTGACTATACTAAATTGAAATGGCACATTGCACTCATTCGTACAATGTCGACTATACTTGATCGTATAGTCTGAATTAAAATGACATATTGAACTCAGTCATATAATGTTGACTATACTCAGTCATATAGTCATATTAGAAATGACATATTGTATGTAGTTGTACAATGTTAACCATACTCAGTCGTATAGTCTTATCAGAAATGACACATTGTACTCAATCATACAATGTTGACTACACTTGGATATATAGTCTGAATTAAAATGATACATTGTACTCGGTTGAATAATATTGACTACACTCGGTCATATAGTCTGAATTGAAATGACACATTGCACTCAATCATATAATGTTGACTATACTTAGTCGTACAGGTTAGATAGGAATACACTGCACCCAGTCGTGTAGTATTAATTTCTTTTATATTGACAATTTAATAATTTAAGGAATTATTAAATCATGTAGCTTTGCAATTTTGGACTAAATTGCAAAAAAAGCTTTAGACTTGAATGTAAATGAAGCTAAAGGACTAAAGTGGATGTTTGCCATTTTAATATAATTTTTGCATTTTTTCGATCTATTTCTTCATTGCCCATCCTTTTATTTTTCTTTTTTTTTTATTTTCCTTTCTCTTGATTTTCAAATTTTATTTCATTAATTATCTTCTCATCTTACCTTCAATTTAAGATTTGTCTGATCCTATGGCTCACCCATAATGTAGACTACATGGAAGCAGCTCTAGACAATCAGATTCAGTCATATTTCAACTAGATTTTCCTTAAAATATTCTGGGGCTCAATGAAAGGGAAGAGGTGCTCCCTTTGACTTACTTTCACCTTCATAGATGCTCATAGACTTGAGATGAAGTAAATTTCTCTTCTATCTTTAACTTTGTAAAAAAATATATTCCTGTCAATATATTAACATATTTATGCATGCAATTATAGAAAATTTCTCATGAAATTATCAATTTTGAAGCAAAATTTTACAAAATTAGATTTAACATGTTAAAGGACTAATAAAATTTAGACAGATTTCTGAATTTCTCGTCAGTAATTGGAATTTTTGGATTTTCTATCAAACATCCAGTCTATTGATCTCTTTTTTTTAAACAAATGAAAATCAAAAAAATCAAAATTTAGTAAGGAAGGTAATCTTTTCATTTTCTAAATTTTATTTAGAAACCACTAAAATTCTCGGGTTGCTTTCACTTGGCTCGAGAACTCTTTCATGATTTATCGGGAGATGTAGTACAACACATATGGGCATTTAGCTTATAACACTTCATTGTTGCTTTATCGACTGCTCGAGGTAGGTTAGATCACTATTCACTTTTTCACTTATCGAGTGGTGGATGGATACTACTCACACCTTCTACACGTGAGTGGGTGAGCTGACTATTTCTCCCATAAGCTTCTCCACTATCACTGGGATCACCTACTGCACTCTTCCTAAGGATGCTAGGAGTTGTTATATTTGCGACTTACTCGGGTTTATTTTAACATGGAAGAATCGGAAGAACATGCTTCCTTCTTCTCTTGTTCAAGGTTTTTAGAGATTACCCACTATAGATGGCAAGGTTTAGTGAGCACCTAAGATTTTATCAACTGTGACACTGTTTGGGCTTAAGGCCCTAGGGAACACACTACTTATCACAAAGATATAACATGGTGATGAGGAGTCGCCACCTAGGGTAATAACTGGGACAAATCAAAAAGTGGTACAAGATTCTCTAAAAGAAAGCTAGCACCACAACCAGAAGATTCTGGGAATGGAATACTAACTTCGTTTAGTCTTAAGTTCATTTAGATTTATTTTATGAATTACCATTTTATTCTCTAATTACATGCAATTTTATTTAAATCCTAATTAAACATCCATCTAACCCAAAAAAGGCAACAGGTCATAAAATTACATGTAAAAATGCATACAAAAGGCAATGTCCCTAAGTCTAAACTAGGTTAATTTTTAAAAGTTAATTACTTCTACATAGTTTTATTTACAAGTGAAATGGACTAGAAAAAGACCTACATTTTTAATTAATTTTAGTAAGATTAAGTCTATTTATTTTAATTTAACTAAGGGAATAGTCCTAAGTCTACCAAATTTTAAAAAAGAAATTAAATTAATAAGTGGGCCTAAGTCTTAATTGATTTAAATTAAGTGATGTGATCCTAAATCTATTTATTTTAAAAGAAATGAAATTAATGGGTTGAGCTAAGTCTAAATTAATTTTAGTTAACCTAAAAATGGGCCTAAGTCTAAATTAATCTAATGGGCTTAAATTGATTTTAATTAATTAACCTAAACCATTTTCAAGCCTATTTTTTATTTAGTGGGTTTGGGCCTATCGTGGGCTTGGGACCCAAAGAACTAAAAGATCTAAAATCAAAACTCAAACAAAAAACCAGATTAAACACAAGATTTATGTGATTTTCTAAAAAAAAAACTAAATCAATTTACAGGCACTAAATTAATCTAAAGCCACAATTGATTTCAATTGATTTTTATCCAATTGAACCTAAATTACTAATCAATTTTAGTGCAGAGAATATAAAATTCTACTATTTCCCACTATTTGGGCTATTACAAACTATTGTGCAAAAATTGAAATCAAATTAATTACAACCCAAAACAAAAGCAAATTAAAAGAATTCTGAAATCATAAATCCTAACTCTTATGAGGGTTTTACATATCTTAATCCATGGCATGCCATGGATTCTTCCAATGGTCACTGCCAAAATCTCATATCTCCACCTTCACCTCTAGTATACCACAAAACATCAATCAAAACACAAAAAAACACAAAAAAAAAATTAATTAGTAATTACTCAATTAAGAAATAAAAACATAAAAAATCAAATTAAGAATAAAAAAAGAAAGAGTAGAAGATGTTGTGCAAATGGTGTTTGAATGCCCCTTAGATTGGGATTGTCACCATTTTAATATTGACTCTGTTGTTTTTTCTTTCTTGATCTTCTAGACTTTTAAGAGCAAAGAACATATTTTTTGTTAATTTGACACCTGCAATAGAAGGTCTATGTTTTTCAATTCACTCCCTTTTTGCAGTAGCTAATTATGGTTTTTATTCTCTCTAGTTTTTTTTGCAACTCTTTTTTTAGGGTTTTCTTACAGCTCTTTTTTCTAAGGTTTTCTCGTACCTTTTTTTTAAGGTTTTCTCCTAGCTTTTTTTTTCTAGGGCTTTTCTTGCATTTTTTTTAGGGTTTTCTCGCAGCTTTTTTCTAGGGTTTTTTCTTCACAGACTCTGTCTCTCGGCTTTTAAAGCCTGGCCTAGCAACCCCAACTCCTATGATCACGCAAGGAAGTTGCGCGATAGTTAAGAGCGAGATCAAGAGTTTGCATTTTATTTTTTCAATTTTCAAAATCAAGATAATGAGCAATAAGGTTTTGAAAAATCAAAGACTCATACGCAGGGACACGTGGTGTCCTAAACCAATGAAAAAAAAAACATAAAATCAGTGTAAAAAATATGAAATTAGCTTAAAAATCACATTTTATCAAAAATTGGCATTCCAAAATACTGATTTTCAACCCGTAATGCCAACTATCATTATGTGATGCCAATCAGCATTACATAATTCCGATCAACATTAAGTAAAGCCAGTTGACCAATTTTTTTAAATTAAATTACAAAAAAAGGTCCTCAAAAGTTTCTAATTTCTACAATCAAATTATTAAAAAACCAATTTTGTAATTAAAGCCTTTAAATTGTAAAATTCGATAGTAAAGATCAATTTTTGATTAGATTTTCATTATAGGGGCTTTCATCACACGCGTGCACAATTGCATCCCGAAATTAGGTGTTTATAGTTGCCCCCCTTTATCACAGTTTGCTTGACAAATTACGGCAAAGTAATAGTAGCACATAATTTCGAAAGAAAGAATTAGGGTACTTTATTGTATCCTAATGGACCTACTAATGCTTAAATCGCTGAGCAATTTTAAGCAAGATGCTATGTTTAATATGTTTCACTATATTTCCTATGGAACATTTAGTGAAACTTATGCATTTTGCTATATTCCCCTTGGGACATCTAGCGACTTGTGATTTAAAAACATGTTATAGTTCCTATAGAACGTCTAGCAATAATATCATAACTACTATATAGTGTTTAGTGAACTGCACTATATTCCTTTGGGATGTCTAGTGATAATGGATTTTGTTATATTCCTCATGGGATGTTTTAGCAAAATGAATGCAATGATTCTCGCTATATTCCCTATGAGACGTCTAGTGAGCCTTAATTTGAAAGAAATGCTATAGTTCCCATAGAACATCTAGCAATTTGGTGATTTAAATTTTTATTATATTCCCTGTGGGACATTTAGCGATTCGGGATTTGAAAAATGTGCTATAGTTCTTGTGGAATGTCTAGCAATGATACTATAACTATTGTGTACTCTTTGGTAAACTGTACTATATTCCCTTTGGAACGTTTAGTGATAATGAATTTCATTATATTCCCTGTGGGATATTCAATAAAATGAATGCAATGACCCTTGCTATATTCCTTATGGGACGTCTAGGGAGCTTTGAAAATGGTGTTGTAGTTCCTGTGGAATGTCTAGCGATTTAAAATCCATTATATTCCCTTTAGGATGTCTAGTGACATCACCATAACTACCATGTAGTGTCTGGTGGTAAAAAGTCTGAAAAAGGTCATGTTATAACTGCTATTGAAGTATATAACAAGTGGAATTTGAAATTCATGTTATGACTATTGTGTAACATATAACATGATAATTTTGAAAATTTATGTTTCAGCTATTGTGTAACATGAAATAAATTTTGAAATTTGATTAAAATGATGCGTGTAAAAATGCAAAAATGCATTCCGTAATTATATTCTGCATTCATTACCTGACAGAAAAAATTCAAAATTTAATTATAAATGCAATTAATGATAATTCATTAATTGATGACATGAGTTGAATGAATTAATTAGGAATCAAATCCTAATCTAGATGCAATTATGGATGAAATTACAAAGAAAAACTTGATTTTGAATGCATGCATAGTCAAGGGACCAAAATGGATATTTTTTCATTTATAAGAAGCTTCCCTCCTTATTTTCGATGCTATTCTTTCATTTCCCTCTCCATTTCTTTTTTTTTCTTTTTTTGATTTTCTTCTTTTGATTTCTTATTTATCCGAAGTCTGATTCACAATCTGTTGGATCTTATGGTTGACCTACAACACAGGGTACACAAAGGAGCAGAGATTCTAGCCATTGTGCCTCTCTGTTTTCCTTAAAACAACCTTGGACTCTGAGAAGGTTCCACTATGCTTCCTTTGAATTGTCTTCACTATCATAGGTGCACAGATATGGGCAATGAGGTAACACTTCTCCACTTTTGTTTATTCTTATAAAAATTATTAATACAATTAGTAATCAAAATTAATTTTAGAATGTAAATTAGTGTGTATATTATTAAAATTGGATTAAAAATCACTGAAAAATGCATGAAAATTTAAATTTAACCCGAGAGCATAGGATTTCAGTCAAATGGCTGACTGAAAGTCTAAAAATCGAAATCAAAATTCCATAAATTGGTCGGCATTATGGAATGTCGATTGACATTCTACTTTGCTGATCTATTTTTTTAATTTTTTTTCAAATAATTATTATTTCTCTCTCAGAATTCTCCTAGCGACCAATGAAATTCACGGGCTATTTTCACATAGCTCGTGAATTATTTCACAAGCTGCCAAAGAATTTAGCGTAACTGGTGTGGGCCTTCGAGTTTAGATATTTATTGTAGGGCTTCTGACAACTCGAGGGAGGTCCGATCACCATTCTTTATTTGCACTGATTGAGCGATGGATGGATACCACCCATAGATTCCATACTAGTGTAGGCTAGTTAACCATTTCGCCTATGATTTTTCTATGATCACCAAGATTGCCTTCAAAGGGACTCCCATTTCTTTTAATATCAACTATTGTAGTCTCCCTAAGCATGCATGGAGTCATTATGTGTGAGATTTGATCAGGTTCGCTCTGATGTGGAAGAATCGGAAGAATGTTATTCTTTCATTATTAATTAAGGGGTTCAGATGCCTTCCTATAACCACTCATCAATTGACCATAAGGCAAGGTGTCTCCTTCTGATATTGCTTGGCATGAACCTTTTTTGTGAGACTGGTCATGAGGTCAGCATTGCCCTTATTGGCCCTCCTCAAGACTTAGACTGAGTTGTCAACCTCGACTAAGAATCTAATGAATTGGCTAATATTTATTACAGATTGGACACTGTCTATAGAGGTGCTATCACCATGTGTAGCTTCTGGCATGTCCTATATGTGCGTCTGTCCCCTTTTTTTCTCTTCTCTTTTCCTTTTCTTTCTTTTTGTTAACTTATTCTCTCTTTCATATCTAGAGCATAAAAATTAGGCTGATTCATGGCTTTGAGGCTATCAGCTCTGACAGGAGTCTCCCATTGATGAAGAGATGGGGCTCTTCCCATCTAGTGAGTGTTAGGAATACTCTACAGACCTACCATGATCAGCTGATCAACTGAACACCATCGAGTGGGACCTAGTAAGAAAACAAAATCATTAATATTTCATGACTTAATACAGGTTAAACTTAATTAATCCTAATTTTTCATATCTATTCTAATTGGCTGGAGGGAGCTAATAATGTCCAACAATATGATTTCATGGATGCTGCAGTACGACTTGAGGAGATAAGGGTTATGTTCCCTGCTTATGGTTATCGGATGTGGTATTTAGGAGAACAGGTATATCAGTTATGCTCTGGACCTTCCCAATGTCGTATTCCTATAATGCCTCTCACTCGATGCTTTATAGTTCCTGGCTGATAGGTTCAAAGTTAAAGGAGGCATTACAAGGCTATGATGCCATGATTTTTTTAGAGTGGTCCCATCATTACCGGTAGTTTGTCCATGAGAACCTCTTGGAGAAAGTTCCTATTGATCAGGATGAGGTAATTTCTAATCATTTCTCTTATGGATCTCTTTAATCACTTGTTCTTTTCTCATAGTTTTCTTTTCATAGATTGAGGAGGTTCGCTCCTCTACGGATGAAGTGATAGAGGAGGTAGCTGGGACTGATAAGGGGTTTGAGACTGCGCTTGAGCTTGAGATTATGCTTGAGGTATTTAGGCTTAGACCTGGCCATGCACAATCCACTCAGCATGTTAGGACCAGCCATGAGGGAGCTTTTACTAGTGTTTTTTTTGGCGATGTTCTCCTTCTTGACATATCCATGCTCTATTAGGCTCCTATTGTTCAGGCTCTAATTGAGCAACAAATATATCTCAGTGATGTTCAGCTCCCCATCTTTTCTCTAGTAGATACTTCTCATGTGTGTTTCTTTGACTTATTTCTTGTATTACCTATACACTTAGTATTGATGTTAATACAACTTTACAAAATAGGTCCCGCAGACATATGCACAGTATTTGCACGGACTCACCTCATCTCAAAGGTTATTTACCATGTAGGTCACATATAGTTGGCGAGTAAGTATATATACACTTATTATGCAAATGTATACATGGTGTGCATAAAGTTCATATGATATAATGCTTCCTATATATGCAGAGTTATTCACGAGATCTAGAGCGGGAGATTGAGATGCTCCACCGGTGACTTACTGACTCGGGCCTTAATCCCTACAATGCTAGTACTTCATCTCTAAGACCTCCAGATACCTATCATCATGATGACCATAGTAAAGGATAGAGCCCATGGGCTGATTATAGAGCTCGGGATGACTGATTCCAGGCTATTTTTTGTTTTGTAATTAGGACAAGCCATCTTTTGTACAACTCTATTTTAAACTTCCCTTTCCTTAAATTAGACTTGGATGAATAAATGATCCTATGTGAGTTAATTAAGTGATTTTTTTATGCCTTAACTTTTGCCTAAATCGCCCTTTCAGGTTTTTAACTTAGTAGGCATGCCCTAACTTTTTCCTAAGCTGCCCTTTTAGGTTTTCAACGTAGTAGGCATGCCCTAACTTTTGCCTAAGTTGCCCTTTTGGGTTTTCAACATAGCGAGCTTCTTATTTTTAATTTTAAATTTGGGTTATGATACAAGCTATAGAGCCACCCGAATTTTCCAAATACAAGTGGACCCAAGCTTTACATGATGAGTCTCAGAAGAAGAAACCTAGGCGCCACTAGAACAAAATGGTCTCATAGAGCTAGTCTGAATCTTTTATGTTTTGTTTTCCTTTCTAGTGCTTATGTATTATAAATAAGATAGAATATGCAATGTCATAACAAAATTTAAATTTCAATAAGATTCATTAATTAGGGCAAAAATGAATACATTTGCTAGATCATATAACATAACTTCTGTTATCAGCTAGTCCTTTTGGATTTTCTAACTGAATATTTTTCACTCATATTTTATTTCCCTAATTTTTGTATGACTAACCCTTTGTGGATTTTCTAATCAGTAGGACCTCTTTTATTTTATTTTATTCCTTCATTTTTGCTTGCTAGCCCCTTACGAGTTTTCTGAATAGTAGGAATGTCCTAATTTTTACCTAATTAGACTTTTTAGGTTTTCTGGTCAGCGGACTTTTATTTTCTTTATACTACTTTTGTTTATTTTTATAGATAGTATTTCTTAAGGCAATCCAGGTTAATAGGCTCCATGAACTCATTCCCTTCAAGATCATATATCTTGACGGATCTCTTTAGCAAAATTGACTTAACTAAGTATGGTCCTTCCCAACGTGGTATGAACTTTCATTTTAGATCGAACATCATTGCTATGGATTGTTTTAGTACCATATCCTTAGCTTTTATCTTCCCTGGCTTTACCTTCTTGTTAAATGCCCTTGCTATCCTCTTCTGGTATATCTAGGTATGAAACAAAGCATACATCCTTTTCTTGTTCAAAGACACCATATGATCATATCTTTTTTGTGCCCATTCACTCTTAGGCGTTTTGGCCTCCATAATTACTCTTAGAGACTTGATCTCAGTTTCTATTGGCAAAACTGCTTCATAGCCATACACCAGGGAGAACAGAGTTTGCCCTGTGGTAGTTCTGGTTGTAGTTTTGTATCCCCACAAGGAAAAAGGAAGAAACTCATACCAATCCTTGTAAGTTTTGACCATCTTCGAGAGGATTTTCTTGATATTTTTATTTACTGCTTCCACTACTTCCTTAGCCTGAGGTTGATATAGTGAAGACTTATGATGCTTGATCCTATACTTTTATAATTACTCTGCCATTTCTTCTTGAAACTGAATGCCATTGTCTATCACTACATGATGTGGAACCCCATATCTGCAAATAAGATTCTTCTCAATAAACTGGGCCATTTGCTTCACCCTTAGAGTATTAAAAGATTCAGCCTCTACCCATTTAAAGACGTAATCAATTGCCATAATTATATACTTATGTCCATTCAATGTTGTTGGCCTTATTTCTCCTATGATATCAATCCCCCATACTGTAAAAGTCCAAGGAGATGATAAACTATTTATCATTGTTGGAGGAAAATAACTGAGATTCCTGTAGTTCTGACATTGATGGCATTGCCTTACTGTCTTAATGCAATCTCTTTCCATGCTCATCCAGTAGTATCCTTATTTGATTATCTTTTTTGCTAGGATTATTCCATTCATGTAAGAACCGCAAGCTCCTGCATGAACCTCTTTCATCACCTCTTCTACTTCATCTTTCTTAAGACATCTGAGCAGTATCCCATTCGACATTCTCTTATACAACACCCCATTGTGACTTGCAAAATTACATGCAAGCACACACAGGGCATATCTTTCTTTTGAAGTGACCTCATATGGATATTTTCCTTCCTTAATGAACCTCTGAACATTATAAAACCATGGCTTCTCTTGAGGCCCTATCTAAATTCCTACAATCTGCTCACCCCTATAACATGGAGCCTTTGATTTCATGATCACTAATGACCTCATAGTCAACCCAGTCACGCTATGGGCTAGTCACACTATCCCACATTGAAAAGAGTGTTACCAGTGCATCTGTCATATGATTGTCATCTCTTGATAGATGGATAAAGAGACATTTGATGAAATTCTTTGTTAAAGCTTTCAAATAGCAAATGTAGGGTTTCAGCTTTTCCTCTTTCACTTCCCATTCATCATTAGTCTAGCTAATAACTAATATAAAATCCTTGTAAACTAACAACTCATTTGCTCTAGCTACCATCACAGCTTCTACTCTATGAATGCACGCTTCATACTCAGCCATATTATTAGTTACTTTGAAATACACCTTCTTGGCCATTAGCATGGTTTCTCCCTCTGGCATGACAAGGATCACTCATAACCTGGCTCCTTTGTTGTTTATTGCACCATTAAAATAAAGCTTCTATTCATGATGTTTTATAACTTCTAGATTTTTATTTGGGAATTGTAGGCTCCATTGCTCATCGAACTTTTCTACATTTTTAGCTAGGAATTCCACTACTACCCTTCCCTTAATAACCTTCTTGGTAATGTACTTTATATCAAATTCAATCAAGAGAATAAGCCATCAAGACATCCTTTCAATTAGAGTAGGTGCCTACAGTAAGTATCTTAAGGGGTCTATTTTTGAAATGGCATGAACCCTATAAGACTGAAAGTAATGCCTCAATTTCCTTATTGCCTATATCATTATCAAACATGTCTTCTCCACCAAATCATACATTTCTTCATATAGTAGGAACTTTTTACTGAGGTAATACACTGCATGCTCTATCCCATCCAACCCTTCTTGTGTTAACATTGCCCCCATTACCTTTTCTTCTAAAGCCAAATATAGGATAAAAGGTTTACCTAGCCTCAGTGGTTTAAGTACTTATGGATTAGTGAGATACTTCTTTATCTTACTAAAGGCCCTTTAATAGTCATCATTCCACTCAACAGATTGATCTTTTCTCAAAAGCTTCAAAATTGGGTCACAAATATTAGTAAGCTTTGCAATGAACCTACTAATATATTATAACCTACCTATGAACCTTCTCAAATCTTTCTATCCTTGGTGTGGGCATTTCCTGAATGGCTTTCACTTTATCTGGATCTACTTTAATTCCTCTACTACTGACTATATGCCCCAGCAACTTCCCTTAAGTAACTCTGAAAATGTATTTCTTTGGGTTTAGTCTTAAATTATACCTCTCAATGAGTGCCAAGAATTTGTCCAGTGCTTCAAAATGCCCCTCTCTTATTTCTAACTTGACCATCATATCATCTATATATACCTCCACTTCCTTATGCATCATGTCATAGAAAAGACCGGTGGTTGCCCTTTGATATGTTGCACCTAAATTCTTCCACCCAAAAGGCATGACCTTATAGTAATACATCCCCCATTCTATGATTAAACTTGTCTTGATCTTATCCATAACTACCATCATTATATGATTATACCCTTAGAACCCATCCATGAAGGAGTATATCACACTTGACGTCATAGTATCTACTATCACATCAATGTGAGGTAAAGGGAAGTCATCCTTCGAATATGCTTTATTTAAATCCCTGAAATCAACCCACATTCACACCTTATCATCTTTCTTTGGTATCAAGACTATGTTTGCTAGCTATTAGGGATAATCTACTACCTCTAAAAAGTTGGTCTAAATTTGTTTAGCAATTTCTTCTATGATCTTTTCAATTCATTCTGGTCTCAGCCTGTACAATTTCTATTTAACTGGTTTTATTTTTGGATGAGTTGGAATGTGATGCTCTTCAATGTCCTTATCTAAACCTGGCATGTCTTTGTAGGTCCAAGCAAATACTACCTTTCTTTTTGTTAGTATTTTCTCAAAAATTTCCCTCTCTTCAGGAGTTACATCATATGATATAGAAATGTTCTTTGGATTATCATTTGTGCCCATGTTAAATGAATCAAATTGAATTGAATTAATGTTAAACATGCATGAATGGTCAAAATTACAATGCATAGAACTATCAAGATGCACATCACATAAGTAAGCAAAACTAGCGTTCATATCATTGACCATAGAAAAAACACAGTTTTTATCCTCATAAAGACTGGACATTGTTACATTAGTTTCTTCATAAAAAACATTAGTAAAGCTATCACTAATAAGAGTGGCTAAATCCTTAGGTGGCTTCTCTTTAAGTGGCAAACACCTTCAACAGCAGCATCCCCTATTCTTCTAACTACTTGCTTCATCACTTCTTTTTATTGCTCTCAACTAAGTTTTCCATAATTTGGTCCTTGAAAATCTTGAACCTAGGAACATTTTTGCCAGTGACATTAACAAACTCCTTAGCACCCAGATAGTACTTGCCCTCTCCTGGCTTGATGAAATTCTCACTTAATGGCCCAACTCTCCCCAGGGGCTTATTTCTCTTAGCCTTCTTATTTTTTACCCTTATGCTGGTAGATCCTATCTTAATACACCCTTATACTTTAGTATCATTTTAACTCTTGAATTTCGGTAGCTTAGGACTTCCTTGCTCATTCTCACCTAGCCCCCATCCAAGTTAGTAATTCATGCTCTCCATCATTTTTGCAACCCTTGGGTCCATCTTAGTCTTTTCAAATATCCTAAAAATTTGAAAACTAAGAGGAACACACTTGTTTCTATTTTTCTAGCATGGCAGCCACAATTGCATTGGTTCCTACTTTGATTATCACTACATCTGCCTCATAAGGGAATTTTATCTTATAGTGCAAAGTCGAGGCCACTCCTCCAAGAGCATGGAACCATGGCCTTCTCAACAATAAGGTATAAGTAACTAGTATATCCAGCATGGTGAACTCAATGGTTGATTCCATAGGTCCTATTTTAACTAGAGCTTGGAATGTCCCCTCCACATTCCTAGTGCTATCATTATAGGCTCTGATTATGAGGTTTGAATCTGTCAAGTCTTCATCTTTCAAACCTAAGTTAGGCAAGATCTTCAATGGGCATACATTAATGATAGAACCATCATCAACCATTACAAAGTTGGTTCTTTTCCTTTTTACTTTAGCTAGGATAAACAATGCCCTATTATGATTTCTTTCTTCCAAAGGCCGGTCATCATCTGAGAAGGTTATCAACCCATGGTTCTTTTCTATAACCTTTGTTACCATAGCCTCAGGTGTGGCTATTGTTTCAATGTTCATGTTCGATAGAGCTTTCACCAGAGCTCTTTTGTGGCTGCCTGAGTGCATCAATAGTTCCTAGATACTGACATTTTCCTTAGCCTTCTTCAGTTGTTCCAGAATCATGTCTTCCTTTTCTCTTTCTTCTATTTCTACACCATCTGTGTCTTCTCTTTCTATTACTCTCTTAATCGTCTTTTCTGCTGCCTTGCAATTCCTCCCACTTCTAGTGACATGATTCACTTTGGGGTCATCACTCCACACATCCAGACCAATGGGACTCTCTTCATCAGAGTCATACCAGATGTCTATAACTTTGATGATTTTGTCCCTCTTTTTGTCCTTCCATACTTTTACTGTGCACGTTTCCTTTCCCTCCATGCTAAGCTTTCCCAGATTTGCTCTTAGTAATTCTTTAATCCCCTAATTAGGGGTTAGTGACTCCTCATTCTCTTCTTTCACTAGCTCATCACCAAACTCATCATCCCATCTTGAGGGCACAAGCCTCTCAAGTGTATATCATTAGAAATAGGCTTTGAATAGAACACTATATAATAAAATTTACCTAAGCACTGCCCTAATAAATCCTTAACTCTTTGCTGTTCTGGGGTTTTGGATTCTTTCTCATCATTAAACTCATCAACCCATCCTGAGGGCACAATTGATTCAACTGGGATATCTACAGTGGGCAGTTTGGAATAGAACACCTTATAGTTAAATTTCCCTAAGGGTTGCCCCAGTAAATCCTCAACCCCTCTAGAGGCATCAGGAGATTCTCCATTAGTTATAGGGTTTAGGTTTTCAAAGGAGTTTAGAACTTCTTCTTCACTCACTCATGAATTAATTATCATGGTGGTTGGTGGTGGGACATTTTGATAGTCAGGGAGAGGATTATTTCTAGTGTTTGAGTTAGAGTTGGATTTTTCAAGGTTTATGATTTTTTCGGAGTCTATTAAGTTTTGGATCTTTTGTTTGAGGCAAATATAGGTGTCTGTGGAGTGGCCAGCTACATGGTGAAACTTGCAATAGCTATTAGGGTCATAGCCTAGGACATTCGAGTTAGATGGTTTAGAGGAGGTTAAGGGTTGGAGTAAGCCTTTCTAAATCAATCATTCTAAGATTTTAGAGAGTGGTTGGTTAAAATTAGAGAATCTCCATGGTTGCTAAATTGTGCACACCTCCACAGCTCGACTAGTACTTCCCTATTATGTGCCCCTGGTTAGGTAGTATTAGGTTCTAATGCCTCTAAAGCTTCTTTTCTTGTCATTCTCAATCTCTTCTATTTGCAAACCATCATCAGACAAGTCTATAAAAGTTTTAGGGTTCATCATTTGCAATCTCTCGACCAAATTAGGTCACACTTTCTTAACTATTAGTTCTAGATCTTTGATGGACACTTCCAATCTAGTATTATAATCATATTGTTTTAGAAAGGTAGTACATAGTTCTTTCCAGTCAGCTCTCATAAATTTTTCTAGCCCATAATACAAGTTTACAACCATTCCCTTTCAGGATAACATAAATAACTTAGTAATCACTATTAATGGTGCTTTAGTAGTGCTCATGGTTGTTGTGTATTGGTTAAGATTAATCCTTGAACCTCCTCTCCCATTGAATTTCTGTAGCTATGGAATTTTGAATTTTTCATGCAACCTATCATCTTCCATCTGTAGCATGTCATCGAAGTCAAATGAATACCCCATGCCTTGTCCCCTAATCAGCTCTCCTGGCTTAGACATCTTTTGGATCAGTGCTTGCATCTGCTTGGACATGTGGTCATGTACCAGTTCAAAGGATTATTTCTTCACCTTCTCTACTATGTAATTCTCGACATCCTCCAACTTCACATCGATAGCATGTAGGTTTCTAGCAAAATGTTGCCCCCCAACATTATTGGTAGTAGGTGGAGCATTTATAGTAGGTAGGATCGTAGTAGTAGTAGGTGGTTGTTTAATTGCAGGTGATGGTATGATAGTAGCTTGTTGCATCAGTCTAGATAGTGCTTATCTTAGCTCATCTTGCATCATAGCCCTTATGTAATCCATTAAAGCTCCCTTAATGTCTTTTAAGGTCTAGTTCCCTTATTTTTATTGCATTTGTTCATATTCAAGTGATTTGGTTCATCTTCTAAGTAAAGTGGGTTGATAGGGCTTCTTTCCAGTCTATCCAGTCTATTTAGGATTTCCTTTACTAAGGCTTTAGGGCTCTAACTTGTTCTTCTTAGTCTGCCACCTCGTCGTGCACAAATACAAGAAGACCCCGATGTATCTATGATGGTTGCAAAACAAGGTGTTAGTATGATGAATGAGATGCATGTATGAATGTATGCGTGATGCATGTGCTATGCAATAAGTAGTAAGTATCAATTAAGTGTACAACATACATCCTTCCAACCTCATTCCTCCCACACACATGTTTAATGGCAAATCTCTTGTTCTAGGATTTTTTTTCTTAGTCTTAATATCAACGGGGGATATTAGGGACCAACATGCATGCCAGATCTTTCCTAAAGCAGTAAAGCATAGAAACAACATTTCTAGGTACAAAGGTCTAGCCCAATCATCATTACCCTAAGTGGCTTCAAAAGTATGGGCTTGGGCTTTTATAGATAGAAATACCTCATGGTAATAATCATAGAACTAGCATTTCTAAGTATAAAGGTCTAGTCCAATCTTTATTGGCTCAAGTGGGCTTCAAAAGTATGGGCTTGGGCTTTTATAAATAGAAATACCCCATGGCAAAAATCATATAAGCAATTTGGGTAGATCCTATGGGAGGTAACTAAGCCATTAAATATGGTTAGAGTTTGGTGAAAAAGTTAAGGTTCCTTTAGCATAATGCCCTCCTTTAAGACTTGAGTTATAAGCCAAGGTCAAAGGGGCCTATCATCCTTTACCAACTCAAGAGAAGACTACTCCCCTTAAGGGCTTGGGTTATAGACTCTGGTCAGATGACCTCGGTAATCTCTCTTGAACCAAGTTAAGGCTAAGAGTGATGGTTAGCCAATTTATAACTCCATGAAGCTAGTGGAATCATGGAATCATAAACCAACATCATCTATTTAATAAGGACATGTAGAATGAATGCAAGAATAAAATAACAATTAATAAAATAACTCTAAAGAACACAAGTAGAATTAGTATCTCTTATCCCCAATGGAGTCGCCACTATAAACAACGGGGTTTAGTGTGCGCCCAAGATTTTAGCAACCACAATACTATTTGGGCTCAAGGCCCTAGGGAACACGCTAATATGTCATAAAGACATAGTATGGAGATGATGAGTAGCTACCTAGGGTAATAACTAGGACAAATCGAAAGGTAGTACTCAATTCTTTAAAAGAAAGCTAGCACCACAACCAGGAGATCCTGGAAACAGAATACTAACATCTTTTTAGTTTTGTGTTCATTTAGATTTATTTTATGAATTACTATTTTATTCTTTAATTACATACAATTTTATTTAAACCCTAATTAAACATCCATCTAACCCAAAAAAGCAACAGGTCATAAAATTACATATAAAAGTGCATACGAAAGGCAGCGTCCCTAAGTTTAAATTAGGTTAATTTTTAAAAGTTAGCTACTTCTACATATTTTTATTTACAATTGAAATGGACTAGAAAAAGACCTACATTTTTAATTAATTTTAGTAAGCTTAAGTCTATTTATTTTAATTTAAATAAGGGAATAGTCCTAAGTCTACCAAATTTTAAAGAAGAAATTAAATTAATAAGTGGGTCTACATCTAACTTGATTTTAAATTAAGTGATGTGATCCTAAATCTATTTATTTTAAAAGAAATGAAATTAATGGGTTGAGCTAAGTCTAAATTAATTTTTGTTAACCTAAAAATGGGCCTAAGTCTAAATTAATCTAATAGGCCTAAATTGATTTTAATTAATTAACCTAAACCATTTTTAAGCCCATTTTTTATTTAGTGGGTTTATACCTATTGTGGACTTGGGAGCCAAAGAACTAAAAGATCCAAAAAACAAAACACAAACAAAAATCATAACAAAATCATATTAAACACATGATTTATGTGATTTTCTAAAAAAAATCCTAAACGAATTTACATGCAACCCTAAATTAATCTAAAGCCACCATTGATTTTAATTGATTTTTACCCAATTAAACCTACATTACTAATCAATTTTAGTGTCAGAGAATATAAAATTCTACTATTTTCTACTATTAGGGCTATTAAAAGCTACTATGCATAAATTAAAATTAAATTAATTACAACCCAAAACAAAAGCAAATTAAAAGAACGCAGAAATCATAAATCCTAAATCCTATAGGGGTTTTACAAATCTTAATCCATGGCATTCCATGGATTCTTCCAATGGTCATTGCCAAAATCTCATATCACCACCTTCACCTCTAAAGTACCATAAAACATCAATCAAAACAAAAAAACACAAAAAAAAAAATCAATTAGTAACTACTCAATTAAGAAATAAAATAATAAAAAAAATAAAATCAAGAATAAAAAAAGAAAGAGTAGAAGATGTTGTGCAAATACTGTTTGAATGCCCCTCAGATTGGGATTATCACCAATTTGAGATTGACTCTATTGTTTTTTATTTCTTAATCTTTTGGACTTTTAAAAGCAAAGAACATATTTTTTATTAATTTGACACCTACAATAGAAGGTCTGTGTTTTACAATTCACTCCTTTTTTACAATAGCTAATTAGGGTTTTTATTCTCTCTGATTTTTTCACAACTCTTTTTTTAAGGTTTTTTCACATCTCTCTTTTCCTAAGCTTTTCTCACAGGTTTTTTTTAGGGTTTACTCCTAGCTTTTTTTTCTAGGGTTATTCTCACAGCTTTTTCTTAGGGTTTTTTTGTAGCTTTTTTTAAGTTTTTCTCGCAGCTTTTTTTTTAGGGTTTTCTCATAGCTTTTTTTCTATGATTTTTCTCGCAACTTTTTTTTCAAGGGTTTCTTCTTTATAGACTCTATCTCTCAAATTTTAAAGCCTAGCCTAGTAACACCAACTCCTGTGATCACGCAATGAAGTTACGCGATAGTTGGGAGCAAGATCAGAAGTTTGCATTTTATTTTTTGAATTTTCAAAATCAAGATAATGAGATGATGAGCGGTAGGGTTTTTAAATCAAAGACTCACATGCAAGGACACATGGTGTCCTGGACCAATCAAAAAATTGAAAAATGACAAAATAAGTGTAAAAAATCATGAAATCAACATAAAAAACACTTTTTAGCAAAAATTAGCATTCTAGAATGTTGATTTTCAACCCGTAATGTTAACTGGCATTGCCTAATGCCGACTAGCATTACATAATATCGATTAGCATTACATAATATCGATCGGCCAATTTTTAATCTTTTAAAATTAAATTACAAAAAAAAAGGTCCTCAAAAGTTTCTAATTTCTGCAATGAAATCCCTAAAAAACCAATATTACAATTAAATCCTTTAAATCGTAAAATTTGACACCAAAGATCAATTCTCAATTATATTTTCATCATAGGGCCTTTCATTGCACGCATGCACAATTGCATCCCGAAATTGGGAATTGCCATATATGCATAATTGTATCCCGACATTATCGATTTTCAACTCGTAATGTCGATTGGCATTGCCTAATGCTGACTGGCATTACGTAATGCCGATCAACATTAAATTTTGGCTGATTAATTTTCATTTTTTCAAAATTAAATTAAAAAAAAGGTCCTCTGAAGTTTCTAATTTCTGCAATCAAATCCCTAAAAACTAATTTTGCAATTAAATTCTTTAAATTGCAAAATTCGACACTAGAGATCAATTCTCAATTAGATTTTCATTATAGGGGCTTTCGTCACATATGTACACAGTACTTACACCCACTACTATGCCTCGCTAGATCCTTCAAAATGCAAGATCCTTCTAATTAATATTGTTGGGCACTACCCTCTTCTGTGAGACTAGTTATGAGGTTAGCATTGCGCTTTTTAGTCCCCTTCAGGATCTTGCTAGAGTAGCTACCTTCGATTGGGGATCCACAACTCTTGCCTATCTCTATTATAGACTGGATATTGTCTGTAGAGGTGCTATGACAATGTGCAGCTTCTGACATGTTTTGCATGTATGCCTCCTTTATGTCTTATGCTCCTTTTTACTTTTTACTCTCTTACAGCTCTTTTTCATTTCAACTTATCTTTTCCTTTTCAGATATGGAGCATTGAGATCAGGGTGATCCAAGGCTTAGCACTACTAGCTCTAACGGGAGTCTTCCATTAATGCAAAGATGGGATCTTCCCATCTTGCTAGTGTCAAGTATAACCCATAGACTTATAAGGACCAGCTAAACTCTTTAGAGTAGGACCTAGTAAGATAAATTTAACTATTAGCATATGATCAATTGTAAAAGTTAAATAAATTTATTTAAATGAATTTGTAGGCCAGTTCAAATTGGTTGGTTGGTGCTGAAGACATCTAGCGATATAGTTTCATGACTATTGCTATGAGGCTTGAGATTATAAGGATCTTGCTTCCTGGTTATGGTTGCCAAATGTTATATCTAGTTGAGCTTATTTATCATTGGCATATGGGATCTTCCAGAAGGCTATTCCTTCTTCTATTCCCTCTTCCATATTGAGGAGTTACAGCTTGACTGGTCTTAAGCTTAGAGCAATTCTTGAGGGATATGATGCTTTGACACTGCTCAAGAATTCTTACCACTATCAAGAGTATATTCGAGAGAATCTCCTAGAGCATGTTCCTACAGATCCAATTGAGGTATGCTTTCCATCCCCATTCCTCCTTATCACTATCTTACTTCATTCTCTTTATTGCTGCGGATGACATTTATTTTTTATGCAAGTTGAAGATGTTACTGATGTTGCTATGGAGGAGGAGACTGAGGGTGATATTGAGAGGGCTGAGCAAGAGGTTGAGCCTACTCAATATAATAGAGCTAGTCAAGGTGATACTTCCTCGAGTACCATTCTGGGTGATATTCCCCTGCTTGATAGGTTTATGTACTATTTGGCTCCTACGATGCAGATTCTCATTGAGCAACACATTTACCTTGATATAGTTTATATTCCTAGCTTTTCTCCTCCTGATGCTTCACATGTAAGTGTATTTTTTCATTCCCAATCCTGCATAAACTAAAACTTATTATTGAATTAGTATGTCATTTTACAAATCCCTCAAACATAGGCAAAGTATTTGTATGGACTCGCCTCATCCCAAAGATTATTTACTATATAGATCATGGATAGTTAGAGGGTTAGAATTTATAACAATTATGCAAATGTATGCATGTTATGCATGATTTTAACTCTTCTCAATATGACAAAATTATGCTAGAGATATGGAGCTTGAGAATGAGAGGCTTCGCAGACAGCTACTGGTTTTGGCTTTGACGGTCATGATACTGAGACTTCAATGCCTCCATACCAGAGCAACAATTTTGCTAGAGGATGGAGTCCTTGGTCAGACACTAAAGCTCAGGATGATTGATCTTTCCTCTTGGATCAAACACCATTGCCCTTAACTGCTTTAGCACCATATCTCCAGCCTTTATCTTTCTAGGTTTGACCTTCTTATTAAAGGCTCTCACTATCCTTCTCTAATAAATCTAAGTGTGAAATAGAGCCTCCATCCTTTTCTCATCTAGAGACATAAGGTGGTCGTATCTCTTTTACTTCCATTCAGTCTCAAGGACTTTTGCTTTTATAATAACCCTCAAAGATTTAATTTCCATCTCTATGGACAAAACTGCTTCACAACCATACACTAATATGAATGATGTCTGTCCTGTAGCAGTACGCATTGTAGTTCTATATCCCCATAAGGCAAAAGGAAGATACTCGGACCAATCTTTATACGCTTTCACCATCTTGGTGAGGATTCTCTTTATATTCTTATTAATCATTTTAACTACACCGTTAGCTTGAGTTTAATAAAGTGAGGATTTATGATGCTCAATCTTGTATCTCTACAACAATTTAGCTGTCTCTACCTAAAACTGAACACCATTGTCCAGCACAACATAATGCAAGATCCTATACCTACAAATGAGATTCTTCTCGATGAATCTTGCCATATGTCTAGCTTTCAAAATACTAAAAGATTCTACTTCTATCTATCTAAAGAAATAGTCGATTGCCACCACTATATATTTATGCCCATTCGAGGCAGTTGGTCTTTTCTCCCCTATTATATCTATCCCCCATGTTGCAAAGGGCCATGGAGATATTAAACTGTTTAGCATTGTAGGGGGAAGATGGTTAAGGTTTCCATATATCTGGCATTGATGATATTGTCTCACTATCTTAATACAATCTCTTTCCATGCTCATCTAATAGTACCCCTATTGAATTATTTTCTTCATCAGAATCATCCCATTCATATGAGATCCATAAACCCTTACATGAATTTCTCTCATCGCCTGTTCTGCTTCATCCTTCTTGAGACATCTCAATTGTATTCCATCCAGCATTCTTCTGTATAATACCTCATCATGACTTGCATAATGACATACAAGAACACGAAGGGCATATCTTTCCTTGGAAGTTACCTCATCTGGGTATTTCCTTTCCTCAATGAATCTTTAGATTTCATAAAACCATGGCTTCTCTTATAGGCCTATCTAAATACTCATAACTGATTATTCACTATAACATGGAGATTTCATTTTCAATATCACCAAAGGCTTCACTATCAACCCCGTCAGTTTATCCCACATTGAAGAGAGCATTGCCAAAGCATCCGCCATTTGATTCTCATCCCTTGGTAAATGCATGAGGAGACATTTAGTGAAATTTCTCATTAGCTTCTTCAAATAGCAGATGTAAGGTTTCAACCTCTCTTCTTTTACTTCTCATTCTTAATTAGCCTGGCTAATTACTAACATGAAATCTTCATAAACCAGTAGGTCTTTAGCTCTCACTGCTAGTGTTACTTCTAGCCTATAGATGCATGCCTCGTACTAAGCATATTATTTGTAACCTTGAAATCCAATTTCTTAGCCATTGGGATAGTTTCTCCTTCTTGTGTGACAAGAATCACTCCTAGCCCTGCTCCTTTATTATTCATAGCTCCAACAAAATAAAGCTTCCATTCGCATCGCTCTATTATTACTAAGTTCTCATCTGGAAACTCTAAATTCCACTGCTCATTTTCTTCAACTGCATTCTCTACTAGGAATTCTGCTACTACTCTTGCTTTGATTACCTTGGAATTAACATACTCATTATCAAACTCAGTTAGAAGTATCAACCATCGTGACATCTTTTCAATCAAAGCTGGTGCCTAAAATAAGTACCTTAAAGGATCTATCTTTAAAATGGCTTGTACTTTATAAGACAGGAAATAATGCCTTAGCTTCCTTGTGGCCCATATCATAATCAAACATGTCTTCTCCATAAGATCATATTTCTCTTCATATGGTAAGAACTTCTTACTAAGATAATACATTGCGTACTTGTAAGCACCCTCCAAATATGATACCTGTAATACTAGAGAAACTCATAGGTATTATTGTCAACTCGCCTACAAGTGTATGGAAGGTGTGAGTGGTGTCCATCCACCTCTCAATCAGTACAAACAAGGAATAATGATCTGATCTACCCCAAGCAGTCAATAGAGTAGCAATGAAACGTTTGAAGCCTGAGGCCTAGATGATATGTGTCACATTCTCTGGCAAACCATGGAACAATTCTCATGCCAAATGGAAGCATCTTGCGAATTTTAGTGGTTTCTGAATAAAATTCAAAAACCAATCTGAATAAAATTCAAAAACCAAAAATCATTCTCTACATTGCTTTTATCTATTTAATTTATTTGTTTATTTATATGTAAAATAAAATTGAAAAAATGAAAAAAAATTGAAATCGAAATTATTGATTTCCAATCGAAAATCCGTAATGCTAATCGAAATTATGGATTTCTGGTCGATAATCTAGAAAATCGATCAGTTATGCATGCAGTTCTGATGACTCCCAACTATTTTGCAATGTTTAATTTGAATTTTTTCTTACATATCCTAGTTAATTTTTAAATTTAATTTAGTTAGCATGCATGTAAATTTTTACACTGTAAAAATTCATCATTATAGCTAATTATTTAAATTAATCTAGCAGAATGAAGTATAAGGGATAGAAAATACCTCATTGCCAGTCTGTGAAGACCTGTGAAGATGCAAACGGGTCAAAGGAAGGATGATATCACCTTCTCATAGTCCAAGTTTATTCTGTGGAAAACGTGGACTTAGAATAATTGGATTTGCTTGCATGTCTGCTCTCCCACGTGGCCCATGTTGTGGGTGAGCCATTGGATCAAACGGATGGAAAATTGGACCAAAAATGATCAAGAAATCAAGAAAAGAAATATGTGAATCAATTGGAAAGAAAAGAAAAAAAAAAGGAAAAGAATAGGAAGAGAAGGGAAGTGATCAACAAAAGGAATGGGAAGGGTATATAAAGTGGAAAATATCCATTTTAATCCTTCCAATTTATTTACTTTTTATTCATCTTTTATTTCTTGCATGGTCCATAATCGCATTCGGATTAGGAACATGTTCCTAATTAAATCATGACATTCATCAAATTAATAATTCATTGAATTATTAAAACTGCATAATCAATCTATGATTCTAAATTTTCTGTCAAGTACAGAATACAAAACAATATTACATAATTCATTTTTTGCATTCTATATGCATCATTTCAATCAAAGGATTCATATACTGCACAATAGCTATTATATGAATTTCAAATGATTATGTTATATGTTGCACAGTAGTCATAACCTTCATTATGTTATGTACTGCATAGTAGTTATGAAATAAACATTCAAATTCATCAGTGCTAGATGTTCCACAGGAACTATAGCAAATTTTCAATTCAACTACACTAGACGTCCCACGGGGAATATAGTGTGCATTGTTAGACGTCCCACAGGGAATATAATGAAATTTGTCATTGTTAGACATTCCATAAGAACTATAGCAAGTTTTAATTTATCATCACTCGACGTCCTACAGGGAATATAGTGTGCATCGTTAGATGTCCCACAGGGAATATAACAAAATTTATCATTGTTAGACGTTCCATAGGAACTATAGCAAGTTTTCAATTTATCATCGTTAAACATCCCACAGGGAATATAGCAAAAACTCATTTGCATAAAGTCCACTAGACATTCAGTAGGAAATATAGTAAGACTTGCCAAACATCATACTTTGCTCAGCAACTTGAGCATCAATCTATCACTTAGGATACAATCAAGTGTCCTAATTTCTTTCTTTCAAAATTGTGCGCTTCTATTGCTTTGCCACAATTTGTCAAGCAAACAGTGAAAAAGATGGGCAACTATAAGCACCCAATTTCGAGATGCAATTATTCACAATTGCAACATAAGCCCCCATGATGAAATTCATTCAAAACTTGAACTTGGTTGTCGATTTTTTGGACTTTAGGGACTACATTGCAACATTTTTTAGGATTTGATTACAAATAAGTCAATTTTTCAGGGGTCTTTTGGTAATTAAAAGTAAAAAAATTGAAAATCAAAATTATGGATTTTTAATCAAAAATCCATAATGCTGATCAGAATTATGGATTTCTGATCAGAAATCCACAACATTTTTTAGGATTTGATTACAAATAAGTCAATTTTTCAAGGGCTTTTGGTAATTAAAAGTAAAAATATTGAAAATCAAAATTATGGATTTTTAATCAAAAATCCATAATGCTGATCAGAATTATGGATTTTCGATCAGAAATCCAATTTTTCGATCGGCATTGTACAATGCCAATGCATAAAAGTCCCATTTCTTGATTTTTTTGCGTATTTTTTCTTATTTTTTGTCAATTTTTTTAGTGATTTGATTGGTTAAAAATTGAATTTTTAATATTAATTTTATCTGAAAAGATTTTTGATGCATTCAAAAACACGTAACTTTCAAAAATCAAATCCTTATAAAAAGAGATGAGACTGTTCCTCCAAAGGAGGAGCCCAGCACGTGCAGACTCTGCATTTAAAAGTAGGGTCTGCATGCGTGCATGGGAGGACCTTTTTTTCTAAGAGAAAATTTTTGGAGACTCACACAAAAAGAAAAAACGGAGACTTACACACAAACCCTAGATGCCACTAAGAACGCCCTGTGCATCAAAAACTTGAATTTTTGTCAAAGCTCTTTTTGATACGGTTCTTTCAACAAGAACGGTCCAATATTGTTTTTTAAGCCTCTATCCAGAATCAAATAACAAGTCAAAAACAATGGTGACAATCTCAATCTGAGGGGCTATCTTAAAGCATATGCACAACATTCATTCTTTTTTCTTCTCTTCTTTTTGTGATTTTTATTTTATTTCGTTATTATTTTATTATTCAATTTCATTACTAATCTAATTGTTTCTATGTTTTTGTTTTAATATGCGAATGAGGATTAAGGCGGATGTTGCCTGTGTTCAAATGAACAAAAGGTCCATGGAATGCCATAGAAGAACCTGTGTTGTTTCCCAGTAGAATTTAGGGTTTTAACTTTTTTTTTATTTTGGTGTTCTGTGTAATTTTTTATTTATGGAGGTATTATTATAATAGCCCCAGTAGTGGAAATAGTGACAGATTTAATTTTCTGCACTTTAAAATTAATTAGTAAAACTAGGTTCACTAGGTAAAATTAATTAAAATTAATGGTGGCTTTAGTTAATTAGGGTTTGTATGCAATTAAATTAGGTTTTTTTTTTAAAATCATATGTGAATG
This sequence comes from Mallotus nudiflorus, assembly GCA_947683625.1. Taxonomy (NCBI): domain Eukaryota; kingdom Viridiplantae; phylum Streptophyta; class Magnoliopsida; order Malpighiales; family Euphorbiaceae; genus Mallotus; species Mallotus nudiflorus. The sequence goes on along the minus strand of CANTUR010000018.1, from coordinate 1,400,834 downwards.
TGTTTTGATTTTTTTTTGGTTATGTTTTTATGTTTTTTATGTTTTTGGGCCCTGAGCCAACATTTAGGTCTAACCCATTTAATAAATAGGCTTAAAAATGGTTTAAGACTTTAAATAATTAAAATTAATTTAGGCCTATTAGGTTAATTATATTTTAGGCCCTCTTAGTTAATTAAAAACTTGTTTAGACTTAGCTCAACCCACTTAAATTCATTTCTTTTAAAATAAATAGACATAGGCTCATATTCAAGTTAGACTTAGGCCCACTAATTTAACTTTCCTTTAAAATTGAATAGACTTAAGCCCATTCCTTAAATAAACTAAAATAAATAGATCTAGGCTCACTAATTAATTAAAATACATACCCACTTTTAGTCTCTTTCTCACTTGTAAATAAAATGTAAATCTAGCTAACTTTTTAATAAAATTAACATAGTTTAGACTTAGGGACAATGTGATCTTGAGTGCATTTTTATGTGTAATTTTATTGATAAAATGCCTAGGGTTAGATGGATTTCAAAATAGGGTTTAATGAAATTACATATAAATAGAGGATGAAATAATCATTTATAAAATTATTCTAAACGAGCACGAGACTAAGAGAAGTTAGTATTCCATATCCAGAATCTCCTGGTTATGGTGCTAGCTTTCTTTTAAGGAATCAAGTACCACCTTTTTTATTTGTCCCAGTTAAGTGATGACTCCTCATCTCCACGCCATGTCTTTATGATAGTGGTTAGTGTGTTCTCTAAGGCCCTGAGCCTAAACAGTGTCACAATTGCTAAAATCTTGGACGCACGCTAAATCCCACCGTCTATAGTGGCGACTCCATTGGGGATAAGAGATAATGATTCTACTTGTGTTCTTTAGAATTTTTTTATCAATTATTATTTCATTCTTGCATTCATTTTGCATGTCCTTACTAAACAGATGGCATTGGTTTATGATTCTATGATTCCACTAGCTTCATGGAGTTATAGATTGGTTAACCATCACTCTTAGCCTTAACTCATTTTAAGAGAGATTACCGGGCTCATCTTACCAGAGTCTGTAACCTAAGTACTTAAGGGGGGTGATCTCAAGTTGGTAAAGGATGTTAGGCCCCTCTAATCTTGGCTTGTAACTCAAAGTCCATAATAGAGGCATCTTGCTAAGGGAACCTTAACTTTTCATCGAACCCTAACCACATATAATGGCCTAGTTACTTCCCTTAGGATTTTTACCCAAAGTGCTTATTTGTTTGAAATGTCATGAGGTATTTCTATTTATAAAAGCCCAGGCCTATACCTTTGAAGCTCATTCAGGCTAATAAGGATTAGGCTAGGCCTTTATATTTAGAAATGTTATTTCTGTGTTTTTTATTTTAATGAGAGATTTGGCATGCATGTTGGCTCTTAATATCCCCTGTTGATATGAAGGCCAAGACAAAAAATCCCAGGAAAAGAGACTCGTCATTGAATATGTGTATGGGAGGAATAAGGTTTGAAGGCTTATGCTTGCATGTTGCCTGTTGATTGCTTCTTGATACTTGCTACGTGCTAAGTGCTTGCTTGCTACTTATTGCATAGCACGTGCATCATGCATACATACATACAAACCATGCATCATACTAATACCTTATTTTGTAGCCATCATAGATTCATCTAGGTCTTCTCGTGTCTTAGGATGAAGAGGTGGCAGATTGACCAGAGTTTATTTAAGTTCGAAGTCCATAGCTCAAAGCATTCTTCACAGACTAGAGAGACTAGAGGAGAGTCCAATCAATCCACTATTCCTAAAAGCTAAACCAACTCAGACTTAACAGACTGAAATGGAACAACAACCAGAGATGTGGACCTTGGAGGACATTAAGGGAGCTTTGATGGATGACATGAGAGCTATAATGCAAGATGAATTGAGCTAGACTTTGGCCAGACTAGTGCAACCTATTATTGAACAACCACCTGCTGCTACTATTAAAAAGCCACATACTGTATGAGATCCACCTATTACTAACAATGCTAGGGGGTAACCTACTGCTAGAAATGTGCCTACTACTGATGTGAGACTGGAAGACATTGAAAACTACATGGTAGAAAAGGCAAAGAGAGAGTCACTTGAATTGGTCCATGATCATGAGTCCAAGCATATGCAAGCATTGACTCAGAAAATGTCCAATATGAAAGATCTGATTAGAGGACAAGGAATAGGATATTCTTTTGATTTTGATTATATGCTACAAATGGAGTGAGATAAGCTGCCTAAAAAGTTTAAAATCCCTCAACTACAGAAATTTTAATAGGAGAGGAGATCCTAGAATTCACTTGAGCTAATACACAATAACCATGAGCACTACTAAAGCACTATTATCAATAGTTACTAGGCTATTTGTGTTGTCTCTAGAAGGAATGGCTGTAAACTGGTACCACGGGTTAGAAAAGTCTATTAAGGCTAACTGAAAGGAACTATGTACTGCATTCTTGAAACAATATGATTACAATACCATATTGGAGGTATCCATCAACGATCTAGAGTTAACTAAACAAAAATCAAATGAGTCTTTTTCTAATTTCTTAACTCATTTCATGAATAAAGCAGGAATGATGAAAAATAAGCTTGTTGAGAAAGATCAAGTTAGAATGATAGTTCATAATGTGTCACCTAATTTGGTCGAGAGGCTACAAATGATGAATCCCAAAACCTTTATTGATTTGTATGATGATGGGTTACAAGCTGAGAAAATTGAGAGTGGGAAAAAGAAAACTGCTAGAGGCACAAGAACTCAAAATTACTCAACTGGGGGTATGCAACAAGGAAGTACTAGCCGAGCTGTAGAGGTGCATATAGTTCAGCAATCCTGAAGGTTCTCCAACTTCAACCAACCACTCTCTAAAGTCCTAGAGAGGCTAACCCAAAAAGGCCTGCTCCAACCCTTAACCTTTTCTAAGCCACCAAACCCAAATCTCCCTGGCTATGATCCAAATAGTTATTACAAGTTTCATCAAATAACTGGTCATTCCACAGATACCTGCATTTGCCTAAAACACAAAATCCAAAACTTGATAGACTCTGGAAAAATCACCAACCCTGAGAAATCCAATTCCAACCCAAACACCAAAAACAACCCTTTCCCAAACTACCAAAATGTTCCACCACCAGCCACTAAGATGATCAACTCAAGGGTTAGCGAAAAAGAAGTCTAAGCTCCTTCAAGGCCCTTAACCTTAGACCTAATGGAGAACCTTTCGAACAGCCACAGAGAGGAGTAGAAGATTTACTAGGTCAGCTCTCAGTCAAGTTTGATTATAGAGTATTTTACTCAAAACCACCCTCTGTTGATATCCCTATTGAATCACTTAAGCCCTCAAGTTGGGAAGATGAGTTTGATGATAAGCCAGTAAAACAAGAGTCTAAAATTCCCGAGCAGTCACTAAGAGGAGTCAAAGATCTATTGGGACAACCTTCGGGCAAGTTCGATTACAGAGTATTCTATTCTAAACCCACTTCTGCTGATATACCCATAGAAGAGATCGTGCCAATAGGATGGGGTGATGAGTTTGAAGAAGAAGAATTCTTAACCCTAGAACTATCCTAAGAAGGGGTTGAAGGGCTGCTAAGCCAACATATGGACAAGCTGAGGGAGTTGAAAGGAAAAGAAACATGCATAATAGAAGTTTGGAAAAATAGGAATAGGGAACGGATCATTGGGGCCGTGGATATCTGGTATGATTATGATGAAGAAAAAACCACTGGAGTTTATGTATGGAGTGATACTTCAAATGTGAATCATGTTACTAGAAGCAGGAGGAATTACCAGGCAGCAAAAAAGCAAGATGAAAGGGTTATAGAAAGGGAAGAAACAGAAGATGTAGAAGTAAAGGAAGGACAGAAAGAAGATCTGATCCTGGAACAACTCAAGAAAGCTAAAACGAGTGTGAGCATCTGGGAATTACTAATGAATTTGGGTAGTCACAGAAGGGATTTGGTTAAAGCTTTATCGAATATAGCATTAAAATGGCAGCTACGCCTGAGGCTATGGTAGTAAAGGTGATAAAAAAGAAACACGGGCTGATAACATTTTTAGATGATGACTTGCCTTTGGAAGGAAGAAACCATAATAAGGCATTATTTATCCCAACTGAAGTAAAAGGTAATGGTAGATGATGGTTCAGCTATAAATGTATGCTCACTAAAGATCTTGCCCAATCTGGGTCTGAAAGTAGATGACTTGACAGTTTCAAACCTCATAATCAGAGCTTATAATGACAGTACCAGAAATGTGGTGGGAGCATTTCAAGATTTGGTCAAAATAGGGCTCCTAGAGTCGACTATTGAATTTACTGTGTTGGTCAGCCATGTTACCTATGCCCTGCTGTTGGGCAAGCCGTGGTTTCATGTCCTGGGAGGAGTACCTTCAACTATGCCCCAGAAAATAAAATTCCCTCATGAAGGAGATGTCGTGACAATAGAAGCTGGAATCAATGTAGTTGTGGTAGCTATACTTGATAAACAAAAGCAAGTGTATGTTCCACCTGGTTTTCAAGTTGCTAGAATATTTAATGGGATGGATCCTAGGGTTGCAAAAATAATGGAAAGCATGAATTATCGACTTGGACAAGGGCTCAGAAAGAATGAACAAGGAAGTCCTAGGCCCCTGAACATTAAGACCCAGGACCATACGAAGGGTTTAGGATATACTGAGGCAGGATCAGCTAGTAGAAGAGCAAAGAATAAGGAGAAAGCAAAAAGAAATAAGCCCTTGGGAGGAATTGGACCACTAAGTGAGAACTTCATCAAGCCAAGGGAAGGCAAGTATTATCTGGGCACCAAAGAATCTGTTAACGTGGCTAGAAAGGATGTCCATGGGTTTGAGATCTTCAAGGAGCAAATTGTGGAAAACGTAGTAGCCAGCAATAAAGAGGAAGTCATGAACCAAGTAACTAAAAGGATGGGTGATGATATTGTTGAGGAGCTACTGTGTCTGCCACTTGAGAAGGAACCACCCCAGGACTTAGCTACTGTCATTAGTGATAGTTTTATTGATGTTTTTTATAGAGAAATTATTTTAATAACATCCGATCTTTATGCGGACGAGGATGTTATTTTTCCTATGGTCAATGATATGAATGCTAGTTATGCTTACTTGTGTGATGTGCATCCTAATAGTTCTTTGCATTATAATTTTGATTGGTCATACATGTTTGACATTAATTCAATTTAATTTATTTATTTAACATAGGCACAAATGATAATCCAAAGAACATTTCTATATCACATAATGTAACTCTTGAAGAGAGGAAAAATTTTGAGAGAATATTAACAAAAAAAAGGTAGTATTCGCTTGGACTTATAAAGACATGCCATGTTTGGATAGAGAAATAGCAAAGCATCACATTCTAACTCATCCAGAAACCAAGCCGGTTAAACAGAAATTGTGCAAATTAAGACCAGAATGGACAGAAAAGATAAGGGAGGAAATTGCTAAGCAAATACAGGCTAACTTCCTAGAAGTAGCAAACTACCCTCAATGGCTAGCAAACATAGTACATGTTCCTAAGAAAGATGGCAAAGTACAGATGTGTGTAGATTTTAGGGATCTGAACAAAACCTGTCCAAAAGATTACTTCCTGTTATCTCATATTGATGTAATAGTGGATAGTGCCGCAGCCAATACAATGTATTCTTTTATGGATGGATTTTCTAGGTACAACTAAATAATGATGACAGCCATAGACAAGATTAAGATAGCTTTCATCACAGAATAGGGGACCTATTATTACAAGGTGATGCCTTTTGGACTGAAGAATGCAGGTGCAACTTATCAAAGAGCTGCTACTACACTTTTCCATGATATGATGCATAAGAAGGTTGAAGTGTATGTGGATGACTTAATGGTCAAATCAGAGATAAGCGGTGGACACTTTGAAGCCTTAAACAAGTTCTTAGCCCAAATTGAGAGGTAAAACCTAAGACTCAACCCAAAGAAGTGCATTTTTAGGGTTACTTTAGGGAAGCTATTAAGGCATATAATCAACAGCCGAGGAATTGAAGTGGATCCAGATAAAGTGAAAGCCATCCAGGAAATGCCAACACCAAAGATAGAGAAAGAAGTAAAAGGATTCCTTCAGTATATTAATAGGTTTATCACAAAACTCACTAATATTTGTGATCCTATATTTAAGCTCTTAAGGAAAGATTAGCCAGTTAAATGGAATGATGATTGTTAGAAAGCTTTTGATAAGATCAAGGAGTATCTTATTAATCCACCTATTTTGAAACCACCTAGATAGGGTAAGCCATTGGTTTTGTATTTGGCCTTAAAAGAGGATGCAATAGGGGCAATGTTAGCATAAGAAGGGTCAGATGGAATAGAGCATGCAATGTACTACTTGAGCAAGAAGTTATCTTCTATATGAGGAAAAATATGATTTAGTAGAAAAGACATGTCTGATCATGATTTGGGCTATGAGGAAATTGAGGCATTATTTTCAATCTTATAGGGTTCAAGCTGTTTCAAGAATAGACCCTCTAAGGCACCTATTTCAAGCATCGACTCTAACTAGAAAAATGGCTCGATGGTTGGTACTCTTAACTAAATTTGATATAGAGTACATTACTACAAAGGTAATCAAGGGAAGAGCAGTAGCAAAATTCTTAGCTTAGAATGTGATCAAAGGTGAAGAGCAGCAGAATTTGGAGTTTCCAGATGAGAACTTAGCAATTGTAAAGCACTGATAGTGGAATCTTTACTTCGATGGAGCTGTAAACAACAAAGGAGCTGGATTAAGAGTGATTCTTATTACACTGGAAGGAGAAACCATACTAATGGCAAAGAAACTAGATTTCAAGGTCACAAATAACATGGCTGAGTATGAAGCATATATCTATGGGATGAGGTGGTTGTGGCAGCTGGAGCAAAAGATTTGTTGGTTTATGGGAATTCAATGTTAGTCATCAATCAGTCTAATGAAGAATGGGAAGTAAAAGAGGAAAAGTTAAAGCCTTAATGAAGAATTTCACCAAATGTCTCTTTATCCATCTATCTAGAGATGATAATCAGATGGCAGACACACTGGCAACACTCTCTTCAATGTGGGATAATACAACTGGGTTGGCCATGAAACCTTTAGTGACCATGAAGTCTAGAGCACTGTGTTATGGGGGTGAGCAGATTATGAATATTCAAATAGGGTTGAAGAAAAGCCTTGGTTTTATGATGTCCAAAGATTCATTGAAGAAGGAATTTATCCAAATGAAGCAACCTCAAAGGAAAGATATGCTCTTCATGTTCTTACACATAACTATGCAAGTCATGACGAAGTATTATACAAAAGAATGTCGAACGGGATGCAGCTCAAGTGTTTCAAAAAGGATGAAGCTAAAGAGGTGATGCAAGAGATTCATGCAAGGGCTTGCGGTTCTCATATGAATGGGATAATTCTAGCTAAGAAGATACTCAGACAAGGGTATTACTAGATGACTATGGAAAAGGATTATGTCAGGACAGTAAGACAATGTCATCAGTGTCAGATCCACGGGAATCTTAGTCACATGCCTCCAATAGTGTTAAATAGTTTATCATCCCCTTGGCCTTTTATAGCATGGGGAATTGATATCATAGGAGAAATAAGACCGACAGCATCAAATGGGCATAAATACATAGTGGTGGAAATCGATTACTTCTTGAGGTAAGTAGAGGCAGAATCTTTCAACACTCTAAAAGCAAAACAGATGGCACGGTTCATCGAGAAGATCCTTATCTACAAATATGGGGTTCCACATCATGTTGTGATAAATAATGGGGTTTAATTTCAAGCAGAAATAATAGAGTTGTTACAAAAGTATGGGATTGAGCACCATAAATCTTCACCTTATCGCCCTCAAGCTAATGGAGTGGAAGTGGCTAATAAAAATGTCAAGAAAATCCTTTCTAAGATGGTTAAAACTTACAAGGATTGGACTGAATATCTTCCTTTTTCCTTGTGGGGATATAGGACTATAGCTAGAACTGCTACAAGCCAAACACCGTTCTTATTGGGATATGGTTATGAGGCAATTTTGCCTATAGAAACCGAGATTAAGTCCTCGAGAGTAGTCATGGAAGGTAAAATAACTAAGAATGAATGGGCATAAAAGAGATATAATCATCTCGTATCTCTAGATGACAAAAGGATGAATGCCTTATTCCACACTTAGATATATCAGAGAAAGATAACAAGGGTGTTCAATAAGAAGGTTAAGCCTAGGAATATCAAAGCTGGAGATATGGTGCTAAAATAGTCTAGTGTCATGGTGTTCGATCCGAGAGGTAAATTTAGACTGAATTGGGAAGGACCATACTTGGTCAAATCAATCTTACCTAAAGGAGCTACTAAGATATCAGATCTTAAAGGGAATAAGTTCATAGAACCCATTAATCTAGACTGCCTCAAGAAGTACTACCTGTAAAAAATATGAATAAAAGTAGAATAAAGAAAATAAAGTCTGCTGGCTAGAAAACCTAAAAAGGCTAGTTAGGCAAAATTTAGGACATTCTCGCTGTTCAAAAAACCTGCAAAGGGCTAATAGGCAAAAGTTAGGGAAATAAATAAAAAGAGAATGGTCCTGCTGATTAGAAAATCCGTAAAGAACTAGTCAAGCAAAAATTAGGAAAATAAAATGTGAGTGAAAAATATTCAGTTAGAAAATCCATGAGGACTAGCTGATAACAGGAGTTATGTCATGTGATGTATTAAATGTACTCATTTTGGCCCTAACTAATGAATGAAATTGAAATTAAAGTTTTGTTAAACTTTACGTATCCTTATTTATTGTAAAGCATAAGTACTTGAAGGGAAAACAAAACATAAGAAAGCCTAAGACTAGCTCTATGAGACCATTCTATCTAGTGATGTCTTTGTTTCTTCCTTTATGACTCATGATACAAAGCTTGAGTCCTCTTGTACCTAGCAAATCCTGATGGTTTTGTCTTTTGGATAACAACCCAAGTTTTGTAATCATCATTAGAACTCACATCAGCATCTAGGTATATGCTCCGTTCAAGAACTCTACAAGGCCACAAGTTCTTATTCTTATATAAAGAATCTTATCTTAGAGGAAAGCCTTCAAAGTCAACCAGAATAGTAATGATGAACTGAGAGCGACCATACTGACTGTAAAGGCGTAAAGGGGTAAAAAAGGTAGAGAAGTGCAGCCTTGGAATAGGAACATAGTGATCATACAGCTCAATAGTCATGAACTTCAATCTCTACCAAGGGCAGACCCATGTGATCTCAGCATCTAAAATCTTCTTTAACCAGTCAACCCATTAGTCCATAAAATGTTTGTCCTTTATTTCAAAGGACGAGATTGTAGCTGATGAGGTTGATAAGTCAAAGGACTGAGGGGTAAATTAAACAAGCTCAGCTTTTCCTGTAACCAAATGAAAAAAAGGGCCCACTAAGTTGAAAACCCGAAAGGGTGGCTTTAGCAAAAGTTAGGGCAAGCCCACTAAGTTAAAATCGGAAAGGGCAGCTTATGTAAAAGTTAGGGCAAGCTTGCTAAGTTAAAAACCCGAAAGGGCAGCTTAGGCAAAAAAAAATCCATTAAGATGCAAAAACTGTTTTAGTTCTATCTAACAGTGTTTGAGATAGTGCAGGAATAAAAAAAAATAGTAGTACAATAGAGAATAGTCGGATACAGACACACAGAAAGTCAGGAATATAGAAACTCTAAATCACTCATCTTGAGCTTTGGTATCAAGCCATGGGCTCCATCCTCTGGTAGGGCCATCATGATGATAAGTATCTAAAGGGAGGTATGGCAAATGAAGTCCCAGCGTTATACAGATCAAAGCCCAAGTCTGCAAACTATCGATGAAGCATCTCGTTCTCCTACTCTAGACTGTTGGAATAGCTCTGCATACACAAAAAAACATCATATCATAAGCATTACATGCATAGGATGCATACATTTTCATTTTCTCATTGTAGGTGCTTACCCACCAACTGTCTGTAACCTGCATCGTGAATAATCTCTGAGATGAGGCAAGTCCATATAGATACTCTGCCTGTGTCTGGGGAACCTATTTTGTAAAATTTTTACTAACATCAATACCAAGTGTACAAATCCAGATAAGAAATAAGTTAAATAGACTCACATGAGAAGCATCTAGTGGACAAAAGCTAGGAAGCTGAGCATCACCAAACTACATCTGCTACTCAACTAGAGCCTGAATAGTGAGAGCCCAGTAGAACATAGACTTGTCTAGAAGAAAGACATCACCAAGCGTAGCATTGATAAAGGCCCCATCATAGCTAGTCCCAACATGCCACGGACTAGGCCTGTACTCAAACTTCTCAGTCTCAGGGCTGGTCTTAGGATCAAGAATAGTCTCAATCTCCTGAACAGTCTTAGTCTCTACCTCCTCTACTTCAACAACAAGAGAGCAGACCTCCTCAAACTAAAAAAAAAGTTAGTCACAAATTCCAGAAAGATAATTGAAATCATTAGGAGATACCTCAATATCACCAATAGGAATATGCTTTAAAAGGTTCTCTTGGATATACTGTCGATAATGGTAGGATTGCTCAAGCAAAGTCAAAGCATCATACCCCTACAGTGCCTCCCTCAACTCTAATCCAGCAAGATCATAACTCCATAGCATAGAAGTAGGAATACTAAAAGGGACAGAACTCCATAGCATAGAAGCAGGAATACTAAAAGGGACACGTCGCCTAGTAGGTCCTACAAACCAGCGATATACTCGCTCACCAAGATACCATATCTTGCAACCATACCCAAGAAGTAGAATCCTCAATGTTTCTAGCCTCGCTACACCAGCCATGAAGTTGTATCACTGGAAATCATCGACACCTTCCAACCAACTAAGATCAACCTATAGATTTTCATTTTCATTACCTAAATTAAGTTTCACTAACTAATACTAATGATTTATTATTTTTCTTACTAGGTTCCATTCTAGAGCATTCAGATGGTCATGGTACGTCTGAAGTGTGTTCCTGATACTGGCAAGGCGAGATGAACCCTATCTCTGCATTAAAGGTAGGATCCTATCCAAGCTAACAGCACCAAAACCTTGAACTAGCCCAAGCTCAATACTCCAGATCTGAGAAAGAAAAGGAGTTAGTAAAATTAGAAGAGGGATTAGGAAATATGCAAAATTAAAGGTAAATAAGAACATATGTGTAATGCATGCCAAAAGCTGCACATGGTCACTGCACCTCTGCAAACAGTGTCGAGTCTGTAGTAAAGATAAGCAAGTGTTGCAGATCCCCAATTAATAGCAATGACCTAGTCTAAATCACGCAGGGGGCCTAGAAGAGCAATACTCACCTCGTGACCAGTTTCATAGAAAAGAGTAGTGCCTAACAGGATGAGGAGGAAACATCTCGCCTTCTGAGCAATCTAGTAAGGAGTAGTAGTGGGTAGACGTCTGAAGCCCTCTACCAAAGCGAAAAGAACTACGTTTTTATAGTTCTTCCACGCTGGAGCGAACCCAATCAAATCTCGCAGTACTAACTCCGTCTATACTCTAGAAGACTGCAGTAGCTTATGTCAAAGGGTATAGGAGTCCCTACAAATGCAATACCAGTAATAGCAGAGAAACTCATAAGTGTTATCGTCAACTCGCCTATAGGTGTATAGAAGGAGTGAGTGGTGTCCATCCACCTCTCAATTAGTGTAAACAAGGAATAATGATCTGATCTACCCCGAGAAATCGAAAGAGCAGCAATAAAAAGTCTGAAGCCCGAGTACCAGACGATCTGTGTCACATTCTCTAGCAAACCATAGAATAATTCTCATGCCAAATAGAAGCACCCCATGAATTTCAGTGGTTTCTGAATAAAATTCAGAAACCAAAAATCATTCTCTACATTGCTTTTATCTATTTAATTTATTTTTTTATTTATCTGTAAAATAAAATAAATGAAAAAAATTTAAAATCGAAATTATGGATTTCTTCTGATTGGAAATCCATAATGCCGATCGGAATTATGGATTTTTGATAGGAAATCCAATTTTTCGATCGGAATTGCACAATGCCAACACATGAAAGTCCTATTTTTTATTTTTTCGTGTATTTTTTCTTATTTTTTATCAATTTTTTTAGTGTTTTGATTGGTTAAAAACTGAATTTTTAATATTAATTTTATCTGAAAAGATTTTTGATGCATTCAAAAACACGTAACTTTCAAAAATTAAATCCTTATCAAAGGAGATGAGTCTGTTCCTCCTGATAAGGAGATGAGTCTATTCCTCCAAAGGAGGAGGCCAGTACGCGCAGACTCTGCATTTAAAAGCAGAGTCTGCATGCGTGCGTGGGAGGACCTTTTTTTTAGGAGAAAATGTTAGGAGACTCACATAGAAAGAAAAAATGGAAACTCATACACAAACCCTAGACACCACTGAGAATGCCCTATGCACCAAAAACTTGAATTTTTGTCAAAGCTCTTTTTGATACGATTCTTTCAACAAGAACGATCCAACATTGTTTTTTAAGCATCTGTCCAAAATTAAACAACAAGTCAAAAACAACGGTGACAATCTCAATCTGAGGGGCTATCTCAAAGCATATTCACATCATTCATTCTTTTTTCTTCTCTTCTTTTTGTGATTTTTATTTTATTGAATTATTATTTTATTATTCAATTTCATTACTAATCTAATTATTTCTGTGTTTTTGTTTTAATATGCGAATGAGGATTGAGGAGGATGTTGCCTATGTTCAAATGAATAGAAGGTCCATGGAATGCCATGGAAGAACCTATGTTGTTTCCCAGTAGAATTTAGGGTTTTCTCTTTTTTTTATTTTGGTGTTCTATGTAGCTTTTTTATTTATGAATGTATAATTGTTAAATTTTAATTTTATACGTAGTTTGTAATAGCCTCAGTAGTGGGAATAGTGAAAGATTTAATTTTCTACACTTTAAAATTAATTAGTAAAACTAGGTTCACTAGGTAAAATTAATTAAAATTAATGATGGCTTTAGTTAATTAGGGTTTGTATGTAATTAAATTAGGTTCTTTTTTTAGAAATCATATGTGAATGTGTTTTGATTTGATTTTGTTATGTTTTTATTTTATTTTTTTTATGTTTTTGGGCCCCAAGCCCACGTTTAGGTCTAACCCACTTAATAAATAGGCTTAAAAATAGTTTAAGACTTTAACTAATTAAAATCAATTTAGGCCCATTAGGTTAATTAGCTTTTAAGCCCACTTAGTTAATTAAAAACTTGTTTAGACTTAGTTCAGCCCATTTAAATTCATTTCGTTTAAAATAAATAGATATAGGCCCATATTTCACTTAAAATAAAACCAAGCTAGACTTAGGCCCACTAATTTAACTTTCCTTTAAAATTAAATAGACTTAAGCCCATTCCTTAGATAAACTAAAATAAATAGATCTAGGCTCACTAATTAATTAAAATGTAGGCCCACTTTTAGTCTCTTTCTCACTTATAAATAAAATGTAAATCTAGCTAACTTTTTAGTAAAATTAACATAGTTTAAACTTAAGGACAATGTGATCTTGAATGCATTTTTTATGTGTAATTTTATTGACTAGATGCCTAGGGTTAGATGGATGTCAAAATAGGGTTTAATGAAATTGCATGTAAATAGAGGATGAAATAATCATTTATAAAGTTATTCTAAATGAACACGAGTATAAGAGAAGTTAGTATTCCGTATCCAGAATCTCCTAGTTGTGGTGCTAGCTTTCTTTTAGGGAATCGAGTACCACCTTTTTGATTTGTCCTAGTTATTACCTTGGGTGGTGACTCCTCATCTCCACGCCATATCTTTATGACAGTGGTTAGTGTGTTCTCTAAGGCCTTAAGCCTAAATAATGTTGCGGTTGCTAAAATCTTAGACACACGCTAAACCCCGCTGTTTACAGTACTCCACCCCTTTTGGTCCTTCTTGTGTTAGCATTGCCCCCATTATTTTTTCCTCTAAAGCCAAATATAAGATTAAAGGTTTACCTTGTCTTGGTGGCCTTAACAAAGGCTTTTTGGCATTCTTTGTTCCATTCTATGGGCTGATTCTTCCTCAAGTGTTTGAGAATTAGATCGCAAATCATGTGAGTTTTGCAATAAACCTGCTAATGCAATGCAATTTTCTAATAAATCCTTGTACTTCCTTTTATTTTCTTGGTGTTAGCATCTCCTAGATAGTTTTAATCTTGTCTAGATCGACTTCTATTCCCCTATTATTGACTATGTGCCCCAACAACTTTCCTGAAGTAACACCAAAGATGCATTTCTTTGAATTAAGCCTCAGATTGTATCTTTCTATTCTTGCCAGAAACTTGTCTAATGCCTCAAAATGTCCTTCCCTAATTCTTAACTTGACCATTATATCATCGACTTACACTTCCACTTCTTTGTGCATCATATCATGGAATAAAGTTGTTATTGCCCTTTGATAGGTTGCTCTTACATTCTTCAATCCGAATGGCATCACTTTACAGTAGTATGTCCCCTATTCCATGATAAAAGTGGTCTTGATCTTGTCCATGACAGCCATCATTATCTAATTATAACTTGAGAACCCATCCATGAAAGAGTACATTGCACTAGTTGTTGCACTATTAATAATCACATCAATATGGGGTAAAGGAAAATCATCCTTCGAGCATGCTTTATTCAAATCCCTAAAATCTACAGACATCTGAACTTTTCCATCTTTTGTAGGAATAGGTACTATATTTACCAGCCATTGAGGATATTCTACCACTTCTAGGAAATTGGTTTGGATTTGCTTAGCAATTTCTTCCCTTATCTTTTTTGCTCACTCTAGCCTTAACCTATGAAGTTTTTGCTTAATAGGTTTAGCTTATGGATATATTGGAATGTGATGCTCTATAATTTCTCTATCTAGACCTGGCATGTCCTCATAGGACAATGTGAATACTACCTTTCTTTTTTTTAATATTCTCTCTAATTTTTTCCTCTCTTTAGGAGTTAAATCATGTGATATAAAAATGTGCTTTGTTTGTTTATTTATGCCCATGTTTAATGAATCTAATTGAATATAATTAATGTCAAACATGCATGAACGATTATTATTAAAGTGCAAAAGACCATCAGAATCAACATCACACAAGTAAGCAAAACTAGAGTTTATATCATTTATCATGGAAAAATAGTTTTTTCATCCTTAAATAGACCAGATGTTATTACATCAGTTTCTTCATAAAAAAAATATTAAAACTATTATTAATAATGCTAGCTAAATCCTGCGGTGGTTCTTTATTAGGTGGTAGATAGAGCAGCTCTTTAATGGTCTCAGTCCCCATCTTCTCAACAACTTTCTTCATCACCTTGCCTTTGTTGTCTTGCACCAGACCCTCAACTATCTCCTTCTTGAAGATCTCAAACCCAAGAACATTCACTCCAGCTATTTGGATAAGCTCTTTTTCACTGACATAGAACTTCTCTTTTCTTTCTTTGACAAAGTTATCCTACAGTGGTCCCACATTCTTTGAGAAGTTATTCTCATCAAGAATCCTTCTTCTAGCTCCTTTACTGCCAAGCCTAACTCTTGTATAGCCTAATCCTCTAGTATCATTTTATCCTTTGAAATCTGGGAACTCTGGACTTCCTTGCTCATTCTTTCCTAGTCCTTATCCGGGTCAATAATTCATTTTCTTGATCATGCTTATAACCCTTGGATCCATCTTAATTCCATAAGAAGTCATGGCTATTTGGAAACCAAAAGGGGTGACTACCTACTTTTGACCATCCATAACTGCAGACACAGTCTTGCTCACAACTTCTCCATCCAATAGGAATTTCACCTTTTAATGCAAAATTGAAGACACTCCTCCGAAAGTATAATACCAAGGCCTACCCAAAAGCAAAGCATAGGTGATAGGGATGTCTAGCATAGTGAACTCCACTATTGCCTTTATAAGTCCAGTATTTATAGGAGCCATAAACGTTCCTTTTACATTCCTTATGCTGTCATCGTAAGCTTTGATTATAAAGTTGGATTTTGTTAAATCCTCCACCTTCACCCCCAGATTAGGCAGAATCTGTAGTAAGAAAACATTAATTACATACCCATCATCCACTATCACATAATTAGTCTTCTTCCCTCTGACTTCAGCTGGGATGAACAGAGCTTTATTATGATTCCTCCCATCCACAAGTAAATCCTCATCATAAAAGGTGATAACACCATGCTTCTTCTTAATAACCTTGGCCACCATTACTTTAGGGGTTGTAGTGGTGTCAATGTTCATCTTGGCTAGATCCTTAACCAGAGCTTTCCTATGGGTACTTGAGTGCATTAAGAGCTCCTAAATACTCACATATGCTTTTGCCTTCTTAAGCTGCTCAAGGATCAAGTCATCATCATTTTCATCTGAGTTTTCTTTTTCAACAACCTCCTCCCTCTCTGTGGTCTTCTCCATTGGTTTATAACCCTTACCACTTTTAGTGATATGACTGACTTCTAGATTATCAACCCATAAATTGTAGCCTTCAATGCCTTCTTCTTCAAAGTTATACCAAATGTTTATAACCCTAATGGTCCATGCCTTCTTTCCATCTTTCCACACCTTGACCATGCATTTCTCTCTCTTATTTGGCATCTTCTTATCATTAAATTCATCACCCCATCCCGTAGGCATGATTAACTCAATGGGTATATCAAAAAAAGGTGGTTTGGAATAACACACTTTATAGTCAAATTTGCTTGAAGGCTGTCTCAATAAGTCTTCTATTCTCTCCTCATCTTTAGGAACATTAGGGGATTTCTCATTGGTTTTAAGGTTTAGATCCTTAAAGGAGTTAAGCACTTCTTCCTCACTAACTCTTAAGTTGATGATTACGGTAGTTGGGGGTGGCATGTTTCAATAATTTGGGAAAGGGTTATCTTTGGTGTTTGGGTTTGGATTGGATTTCTCAGGGTTCATGATTTTTCCAGACTCTATGAGATTTTGAATTTCATGTTAAAGGCACATGTAGTTAGTGAAATGGCCAACAACTTAGTGAAATTTATAGTAATTGCTTAGGTTAAAGCCAAGGAGATTTTGGTTTAGTGGCCTAGATGGGGTTAAAGGTTTAAGGAAGCCTTTTTGGATTAATTGGACTAGGACTTTAGATAAGGGTTAGTTAAAATTTAAGAATTTCCTACGTTGTTGAATAGCATGGACTCCTACAACCCAACTACCATTTCCTTGTTGTATGCCCCTAGTTAGGCAATTTCTCACTCTGGTGCTTCTAGTGATCTTCTTCTTCTCGCTTTTAATCTCTTCAGCTTGCAACCCATCATTATAAAGGTCTACAAATGTCTTAGGGTTCATCACCTGTAACCTCTCAACCAGATTGGATGACACATTTTAGACTATTATCCTAACTTGATCCTTTTCAACCAGCTTATTTTTTGTTAATCTCGCCTTATTCATAAACCTAGTCAAAAAATTTAAGAATGATTCATTAGGCTTCTGCTTAGTCAATTTTAAGTCCCTGATGGACACTTCGAGCCTAGTGTTGTAGTCATATTACTTTAGAAAAGAAGTACATAGTTCCCTCTAGTCCGTTCAGATAGACTTTTCCAACCCATGACACCAATTGACAATCATACCCTTTAAGGATAGCATAAACAACTTGGTAACCATAGACAAAGGAGCCTTAATGGTGCTCATGGTAGTTGTGTATTAACTAAGGTAGATCCTTGGGTCTCCAGTATCGTCAAACTTCTGTAGCTGTGGAAACTTGAATTTATCAGGCAACTTATCCTCCTTAAATTAAATCACATCATCAAACTCAAATGAGTATCTAATGCCCTGTCCTCTCATCAACTCCTCCATCTTGGACATCTTCTAAGCCAGTGCTTTCATCTGCTTGGATCCCAACTCTTGAACTTGCTTAAGTGATTCCCTTTTCGCCTTTTCAATAATGTAACTCTTGACATCCTCCAACTTCATTTTCACAGCAAGTATGTTCCTAGTAGCATTATCATTGTTAGTGGATGGTGCACCCACAATAGATGGATAGGTCGCAATGGGAGGTGCAACAGCAGTAGGTGGTAGCATTAATCTAGCCAGAGCTTGTCTTAACTCATCTTACATCCTCGCCCTCATGCCATCCATTAATGCTCCTTTGACATCGTCTAGGGTCCAGTTTCCTCCCTTTTGTTGCTCTATTTCTTTTGCTTGTTTAGGCTGTGCAGCTTCAAGGTAGAGTGGATTAATGGGACTCATTTCCAATCTGCTAAGGATTTCTTCCACAATTAATTGCAGACTCGAATAAGTTCTCACTAGTCTACCACTTTTCCTACTCCAAACATAAGAAAATCCAGATGAATCTATAATGGCTGAAAGAAAAATTATTAGTATGATGCATGTAATGCATGTATGCATGTATACATGATGTATGTGTTATGCAACAAGTAACAAGTAACAATCAAGTCAAGTACAAGTCAAGTATATACATCCTTCCAACCTTATTCCTCTCACACACGTATTCAATGGTAAGTCTCTTTCCTAGGATTTTTGGTATTAGCCTTAATATCAATGAGGGATATCAAGAACCGATGCGCATGTCATATCTCTCAAAGCAGTAAAGCATGGAAATAGTAATTTTAGGTATAAAAGCATAGCCTAATCGTTATTAGTCATGATGGGCTTCTAAAGTATGGTCTTAGACCTTTATAGATAGAAATATCTCATGGCAACATTCATAAGCAATTTGGATAATCCTAAGGGAAATAATTAGGCCATTATGTATGGTTACGTCTAGTGGAAAAGGTTAAGGTTCCCTTAGTAAGATGCCCTCCTTTAAGACTTAAGTTACAAGCAAAGGTCAGAGGGGCCTGACATCCTTTGCAAACCCGAAAGAAGACTACCCCCCTTTAGGACTTGAGTTACAAGCTCTATTCAGATGAGTTAGGTAATCTCTCTTAAACTGATTTAAGGCTAAGAGTGATAGTTAGCCAATTTACAATCCCATGAAGCTAGTGGAATCATGGAACCATAAACCAATTCCATCGGTTAATAGGGACATGTAGAATGAATGCAAGAATAAAATAATTCTTAAGAACACAAGTAGAATTAGTATCTTTTATCCTCAATGGAGTTGCCACTATAGATAGTGGGGTTTAGTGCGTGCCCAAGATTTTAGCAATCGTGACACTATTTAAGCTCAAGGATCTAGGAAGCACACTAACCACTATCGCAAAGACATGACGTGGAGATGAAGAGTTGCCACCCAAGGTAATAATTGGGACAAATCAAAAAATAGTGGTACTTGATTCCTTAAAAGAAAGCTAGCACCACAACCATTAGATTCTAGGTACAAAATACTAACTTCTTTTAGTTTTGTGTTCATTTAGAATTACTTTATGAATTACTATCTTACTCTTTATTTATATGCAATTTCATATAAACCCTTATCAAAACAATCAACTCCAAGCAAACTAGTCATGAAATATACCAATAAACAATGTGTTCATCACAATCCCTAAGTTAGTCTAATCTATATTGATTTTAAATATATGAGCTAAATCTACATGTTTAATTTACAAGTGAGCCTAAAGACTAATGGGCCTAATTCCTTTTAATTAAATGATCCTAGGTCGATTTATTTTAATTCTAAAAATGGACCTAACTAAATGAGCCTAAGTTACTTCTACCCTATATCTAATTAATTATAGGCCTAAAGATGCATTTTCATTAATTAAACCTAAAAAAAAACCTAAATTTAAATGGCTTAAAGACTAATATGGGCCTAGGGAAAATTAATTTAAATTTTTCTAAAACCCTAATTTAATTAAAGTGACAATAAACAATAAAATAAAAATAATCAAACAAACAAACTAATTTTAGCAACTTAAATCTAATTCAATTTTAATTAAACAACCTAATGATTTTTATAACCATTAATTTTAATTAATTACCGAATGAAAATCCTAATTTCACTAACCAATTACTTAAAATAAAACATACAAGCACACACACCAAATTTCATCATTTTCACTATTAGGGCTATTACAATGAACTATTGAGAATAATAAAAAAATAAAAATTAATACAACCCCAAAAATAAATAAAAATAAGATAATTAAATAAAAAAAACTTAGAAACTACATCTAGCTATAAGGTTCCATCCATGGACCTCTATGGATTTGGTTCTCCAATTATGATTATCATGTAATCTCCTCCATAATCACATCACAAAAGGATAAAACAATGATTACTGAATAAAATTATAATAAAAATTAAAATAAAATTAAAATTCAATAAAATCAAAATAATAATAAAAGAAGAAAAATAAAAGAAGGTAGGGAGAAGATAATGTTTATGGATGCTTATGAATGAATTGCTCCTTAGACTAGTAAGATTACCATTATTTTTTAGTAGGCCTTCAAAACTTATTATTTTTCTTCTAAAAAATCTCCAAACGAATAAATCACCAAGAGGTTTTTTTTTTTTTGGAAAAGAATGCTCATTATTGAGAATTGAGAGTTGAGTCCCCCTTTTTATAGGGAAAAAACCCTAAGTTCTATGTATTAAGAGTTCCAATTTTAAAAGGACTTTATTTCCTGAAGAATTGGATAAATCCCAAAAATAAATTTAAGAAAATTTTTTAACCTATTAAAACTCAGGAAAAAATGTTTTTATTTTCTGGAAAAATACAAAAAAACAGACAAAAAATACATAATTCCAACCAGAATTATGTAATTCTGATCGGAATTCTATAATTCTGATTTTTTTAACTTTTAATTACAAAATGACCCCTGAAAGAAATTAAAATTTTCAATTAGGTCTTAAAAAATATTATAATTAAGTCCTTAAAAACCCAATGAAACTCTTTTTGAAAACATATTCAAACTTTTAAGGTTTCAAATTTCAAGTGTTAAAGACCTAATTATAACATTTTCATCATTAGAGTCCTTTTTCGCATCCATATTTTATTATCCCAAAATTAGGTGTTCACACCTGTGATGATTATGGATTGACAAGTTCGTCAGCTTCGCACTAAGAAGATTCTTATGGTAAAGATGTTGTGGAGTAACAATACAACAGAGGACTGTACTTGAGAGGGAGCAGTGGATCTATGCAATCTATACCCCTATATGTTGGCATGTTGATATAAAAATTTAGGAATGAATTTTCTTAAAGGGAGAAAAATGTAATAACTTGAATTTTTTTTAATTATTATTACTATTATTATTATTATTATTATTATTATTATTATTATTATTATTATTATTATTATTATTATTATACTTCTAAGTTTTATTTTATTATTATTGTTATTGAATTTTTTATATTAATTTATTAATATTGTTAAAAAAAAAAAAAAGTGGGCGTCCTACAGAGGAATAAGCAGGGGGGAATGGTTTTTAGGTTAAAATTTCATTTTAATGCCAATTTCTTTTTTGTTAAATACCCAAACAATCTCTTATCGACCCAAATTTAAACTGTAACTTCACTACACCCTTTTCTATCTCTTTATAATTTTTTTTTTCAAGAAAATGCCCAAAAATTCAAAGTAGGTTTCAAGTGATCAGGTTGCATCCATTACATCTCTCTCATCATCATGAGTCTATAGGTACTAACCATGCACCCGATCTATATCGGTATAATATTTTGGGAATATTTTTATGTAAATTTGGTTTTTATTCCAATTGTTTTATTCAATATATATTTTATGTTATTTGAGGCTATTTTTGTGTTCTAGTAATTATTAGAAACATTTTGGTATATTCAGTTTTGTCAAGTGACACTTTTTCGATGAAAAATTTGATGGGTTCCACCCAAACTCTGATGAATGAACAATGTCAACCCCAAGATAAATGCATGAAACTATTTTTTAAAAAATAGTATAAATTATAACGATCAATTTCCATGAATGAAGTTTAATTTAATTCTTTATGGATTTTGAGTAAAAAAAATCTCGGAAAGTTGGCAATGGAAATTAATTAATTTCCACTTAAATTAGTTTAATCGCCGGAGATAATTCTTAAGCCTCAAATTAATCATTTAGGATGTTCCTAAGTCAATTTCCATGATTCCATCATTTTTATAAATTTTTAGAACTTTTGGGAGTTATTAGGAATTTATTTAATAATTATTCATTATATATATATTATTTTTAGAGTATACCAGAGCAGAGACATCGGGTAATAGGCGAACAATGACACATTAGCCTGCTAGCTCTACTTGTAAGTTAATATTTGAAATGTGTGTTGAACTTACACATAAAGTATAAATTGATTGAATATATTTAAAAAGGAAAAATTAAATTAAAGAATTTATATTTTAATATTGGAATATTTATACTGTTAAATTATTATATTTAAGAAAAAGATTCAATTTAAGAATTTATATTTCCATTATATGAATATTGAAAAAGTTGATTTTGATATTTTAATATGTTTTTATTATATTCAATGTTATTTTGCCTTTATTATTTTATATTGAGGTTTTAATTGTTAGTGATATGCAGTAGGTCAATCATTTGATTATGAATTGACTTTCTTATTTTATTAATAAAGAGGTATTTCATTAACATTTGATTTTATAATAATTATATGAATGGTTAATTCTTACTAAGGTCATCAAGTATATAACTTGATAGTAAAACCCTTAGATTAAAATAAGAGTTCTATTCTAATTATCCCTAGCCATTTATTAATTATATAAATGTTAAAGTATTAAGGCTAGTATGATGTTGACTGATGGTTATGTTTTACTAATCATGAATATGAGATATTAAGTCAACTCATAGGTACATGATGAGAGATCATGTACTGGATTGACCTACTATGAGAATACTGCATAGAATATTGTCATAAGTATTTCTCATCACAGTAATTTTATTTCAGTCTTTTGACCTTGAAATCATCATGGATTTCTACATAGCTATTTTATGTTTTGACACATTCTAACATTGTCTTTAACCGGACAATTAGATAGGATGTTGTTGGATATGAAATTAGTTATGTGAGGAATATGAGTGATTTAGAAGGAATTTATCCCTCATTAATATGAGAAAGATATCTATAGGCCCCTTGATAAGATAGACTGAAGGAAAATGCATGGCCATGCTGAAATGAATTGATAAAGAGTTATAATTTTCAGTCTACTTGAAATCAAGTCATAATAGTGAACTATATAAGGATGACATTCTATGCCTTATGTTCAATTAAGATATCATGTGATAAAGAGACGATAAAATTCACTGTAATTAGGTTATGTTGGATTATTGACTTCACATGACTTGGATAGTCATAATGTCTTGCTAGAGGCCACTTATGACTTGTAGGCCTAAATAGAGATTTAGCCCCACTGCCAATATTATGTGAACCTACAGGGTCACATATTTAGAACAAGCCCAAAATGATTATGGGTTTAATAAGCCCAAAATAAACTCTATGGAAATAAATAATTAAAGTGTTTTATTTATTTATTTATTTATTTATTTGTTTACTTATTTAAGATAAATGTTATTTTAAATAAATAAATAAATAAGATATTATTTCTTATTTATTTTTTTAAAAAAATTAGAATATAATGGAAAATTACCAAAAAGGTCATTGGTAGGTGAAACCCTAATTTGGAGTCTATAAATATGTTATATTCTCCAGGGTTTAACAGTTTTGTTTTTCCCTGCCTCCAAAATGGTTTTCTCTCTTCCTAGAAAACAAACATAGAGTTTTTCTTTTGTTCTTGATTTGTGAGACAATCAAGAAGGTTGCTAGCACACACTCCAATTCATTTTGTGAAGGGTTGTTCGTGTGGATACCTATAAAGGATGCATCCTTTTGGAGACGTCTTGATCTAAACAACCAAAGCAAAAAGCTCGAGGTAAGGTGTCACCGGTGTGAACCTCCTCTCATCCTTCCAGAAAATTTTGCCTCTTCTACGTCTTGGTGAGATTCTTGAAATCCTAAATTTAATCAAGTAGTCGAATTACATGGATCCAGGTTTGGGAATGTGATAAATTTTTAGTTTTTCTACTGTGTTTGTATCATGAAACCCCAACATTAATTCGATTATTTGTTATTATGATTTTTATTATAAGTATATGGTGAGAAATTAAGAGTACTTTTATTTCCAATTACCGTATTTCTGATATATATATATATATATATATATATATATATATATATATATATATATATATATATATATATATATACAAGGAAAAAGACTAATTGAACATTTTATCTAGTGGGCTACACTAGGACCATGTGCGCACCAGTATATTAGATAGGTAGAATATGAGTTTTGAGTTGATGTGAGACTATATGGTATTGGACATATGGATAAAATGGTTTATTGAAATTCGTTAGATAGAGAGGAGTATGGCTGCGAAAACTCAGTTGACTTTTTAGGGTCTCAGTGACAATCATACTAGTAGCGTGACTGAAGGAGCTCGATTGACCTTTTAGGGTCTTAGGGCCAGTCATGCCTGTAGCAAGACTCTGATAGCTTTGTTAACCTTTTAAGGTCTCATGACAGCTTCACTGCCCAATTGGAAAAGAGAAATATTATTTGGACTCAAGAAAGCCTAATGGCTAGTGAGGTAGTGTTTGAGGTATGAGAATCGTCAATTAGTATTGAAATAAGTGATTGATTATGGCTGATAGCTCGGTGGAAGCTTAACTCTCGAGAACCAGCAGTCATTGGATAAATAAAGGAGCCAAATGACTTTTAGATTATGGTTTAGGGTTCTACCATTAATTTCCACCTAAATTATTTATGGATATTATTTTATACTTTTATTATATATTTGTTTAAGTAAAAGGCATTTGGAAATCATGTTTTTAAGAAGATTACCAAATGAATGTTTGGTGCAATTATATATGTTCTCATTTTCAAAAGATTTATATTTTGGTATATATATTTGGTATTTGATAAATAAATGCTTTTCTTAAAATGCAAATTTCATAATAAATATTTGTAATAAATGGTTTAAATAAATGAGGTTTTTAAGTCGATATACATTTCTCTATATTAACTTATTCAGTGAGGTCTGACTCCCCTCAATTATTTTTCTAGACATTTAGGAGTTTTCAATTAGTTCACCTCCTTTACATTGGACTCTTTCTTATCCCGCTATTTTATATTGGTCATGTTAATATTTATTGTCTTATATTTGTGCTAAGTTGAATATTTAAAAAATTTATTTATAATTTGATTAGTTTAAATTAGGTTTGCGTATTATTAGGATGATATATATGCTGAGCATATAATTTGTGTGGTGGATTTTTATTATGTTAGAGATTGATATTTGTAACAGATTATTGGACTCATTGTGATGTAGTATTGTTGGGAAAATGTTTGGAAGTGTTAATTTCTATTTTACAGGTTATGGTTTTGCCCTGTACAGAGGAAACTCTACCTAATTTTCATTAAAGATATAGTATTGATTTAAATTTATGTTGAAAATATTTTTTTAGGCTTACTACAGGTTTTAAAAGCTTTATGTTTTCCCATTCCCTAGAGTAAGTCGCGTGCCCATAGGGGTTTGGGTCATGACACCACTCTTATTTGTTTTTTGAACTCTTCATCAACTACACCTTTACATCTACAACAAACCTTTTCAATTAAACTCAACTCCAAAAACTATATACCCTAGAAACAACAATTTCAACCCTTACTTAACTTCTATAATCTCCATGATACATTCAGTGGTTCTGAGCCCTCTCTGCCAAAAGAAATTTTTAATTCAACCTCTTCTGCCATGAAACCCAGTCCAACTTGTCTTTAATGGTATAATAAAGATCGATTGCTCTTCTCATGGCTTCTCTCTTCTATTTCATAAGAGGTTTACCCTCATCTAATTGGTTTTAATTCTTTTTTGGCTATTTGGAAGACTCTTGAAATAGCTTATGAAGTTGTCAATAACACCCAATGCACTCAACTATACATTAAGCTTCACAACCTAAAAAAAGAAGATAAATCAGTTTCTGTTAGGCTAAACAAATTGCTAACTCCCTTGCCTTGGCTAGTCAATCCCTAACTCCTACTGAACTTAATGCTATAATATTTCAACAGCTTGGTCCCGATTATAATAGTGCAATCAATGCTCTTTAACAATAGTATAATCCACCCTTATTTCATGAACTGCATGGGCAACTTATTGCCCACGAGCTACTACTTAAATCGCAACAAGCTTCACTGCCCACACTTCATCTCACTCATTAAGCTACTTCCACCAATTCTTCTTTTTTATCACTATAGTTTTCTATATGCAACAATCGTGGATGAGGTGTCACTAAATTTTTTCTTCTTACTCTCAGTCTTAACCTATTTCTTATCAAATATGTGAATATACCAATCATTCCACATTTAAATGTCAATGTCATTTTGATCCAACATTCACTCCTTATCATTTCATTCAATCTGTCAATGATGATTTTTGTGCTGCTGATTCTCATCCTCCACATCGTTCTTCCTTTACTCCATAAGCACCATTATCCCTACTTGGACCACCACCATCTATTATCAGTTTTGAATGGTATCCAACAGTGGTGCAAGTCACCATATCACACCAAATTTAGCATCACTCCAAAGTGCCAAAGAATATAAAGGTACAAACTAAGTTCTTATTGGCAATGATAAAGGTCTTTCTATTACACATGTTGGTACTGGTTCAATGCCCTCCTTTAATAATTTCTCTCTTTCTTTTCAAAATGTTTTACATGTCCTTGAAATTACTAAGCCTTTGCTTTGCGTTCATCATTTGTGTAATGATAATAATTGCTCTGTTGAATTTTTTCCTAACTATTGTCTTATGAAGGATTATCAAACCAAGGAAGTTTTGCTTTAAGGAACAAATGATTTGGGGCTATACAAGCTGAATTCTACATCATTCAACTCTTCTACTCCTATTCCTGCTTCTCTTTCCACCTTGGATTCATGGCACTAAAGGCTCAGACATCCCAATTTCACAGTTGTTCATCACCTTCTCAATCAATTTCAATTACCTTACAAAAATAAAAAAATCAGTTCTCAATAATTATCATGCCTGTTGTTTATGCAAGTTACATCATTCAAGCTTGTCTCTCACTAATCATAAAAGCTCTCAACCATTAGAAGTAATTCATTCTGATGTATGGGGTTCAACTCCTATCCAATCTTCCAATGAAGATAAATATTTTATTATTTTTATAGATTATTTTTTTATTTTCCTAGTTTTTCCTAATAAAAAATAAGAGTGATGTTCCATAAATTTTTATTCAGTTACAGTCCTTTATTGGAAAAAAATTAATAAAAAAAATAAAGGCCTTTAATTTAGACTAGGGAGGTGAATTTCACCCTCTATTTAAACATTTTCAATCTACGAGCATTTTTCATCACATTACTTGTCCTTATACACATGAGCAAAATGGTACCGCCAAATAAAAAATCTAGCACATTATTAATATTGGTCTCACATTATTGGGTCAATCTTATGTGTCATTTAAGTGTTGGCATTTTACCTTTGAAATAGTTATTTTTCTAATCAATAAAATGCTTACTCAATCACTCTCTAACAAAATTCCTTTTCAAATTTTATACAAAATAGATCTAGACTACTCTTTTTTGCATATTTTTGGTTGCATAGCTTATCCTTTGTTATGTCCATTTAATAAAAAAAATTTCATATCGTACTAAAGCCTGTGTTTTTCTTGGTTATTCACCACATTTTCTTGGTTATAAATGTTTGGACAAAGAAAATGGAAGAATTTATATGTCATGGCATATTAAATTCAATAAGTCTATTTTTCCATTCCAAACCAAGACTTCCAAATTGTCCACTTCTTCTCTGTAATCTTTCAATTCTACTAACCCACCTTTCATATAGGTTCAGTTACCATTGCCTTAAGTCCTATTTCTGAGGACTCCTTTCAAGGTACTAAATCTTCTTCTCACTCTTTTTTTTTATCCAAATCTTATCTCTCTGGTACTCCTTCAAATGTAGCAAACATAAACATCACTTCATCTTAACCAAATTTAAATTCCTCTTCAAACTCTACTAACTCTTCCCTTTATCTCTTATCCAAATCTCTAACAATAAAAATTCAAACTTGTTCATATACAATTGTTAATCCGAATGGTTTTAAATTATTTATTGATTTAACAGCCTTTTCCTCGCCAGCAACCTCTAGCCCGACACCTTCTTCACCCGCACCTAAATATATTTACCAACATACCATGTAACTTTGGCCTTCCATCATAGCTCATACTCATCGATAAGCATTAGCAACAACTACAATACCTGATAATGAATCTACTAATTATTCTTAAGATAATCAATTTCTTCAATGGCAAAATGTCATTCATGCTAAAATGGAAGCTTTACTTAGAACTCACATATAGGATCTTGTCCCACTACCACCCAATGCTAATGTGATTGGAAACATATGGGTCTATAAAATAAAATGGCATGTTAATTATGCTATTAAATAGTTTAAAGCACGTCTGGTAGACAAGGGGTATACCTAAGAGCATCGTTTGGATTATACAGAAACATTTAGCCTTGTTGTTAAGCCAATCATAGTCTGTATTGTTCTTTCTATTATAGTTTCTAACAATTGAAAGCTTTGTCAATTGGATGTAAGCAATGCTTTTCTTCATAGTGACTTAATAGATATAGTCTACATGGTTCAACCTTAGGGATATATTGATAAAAATCATCATGACTACTTTTGTAAGCTTCAAAAATCTTTATATGGCTTTAAGCAGGCTCCACAAGCCTAGTTTCATAAGTTAAGTGGCTTTCTTTATTCAATTGGCTTCTCTAGATTGCATTCTGATCCATCATTATTCATTTACATTCATAATACAGTGCAATATTTTATTCTTATATATGTTGATGACATTATTCTTAATGGCAACAATAATGATTTTTTTTAGTCAGTCATTCATTAATTATCTGTAGCTTTTTCATTAAAGGATCTCGATTCCTTAAATTATTTTATTGGTATTCAAGCATCTCAACAAGCTAATGGTATTCTTTTATCTCAAGAAAAATATATTATTGGGATTTTAGACTTTATAGGTATGTCTTCTTGCAAATCTATCTTTATACTAATGGTGCATAGTACTTCATTATTTAAAAATTCTTCACCACATCTATCATCAGATGAGATAATTAAATTTTGTAAGTGTTATGGATCCTTATAGTATGCCATATTCATAAGACTATATTTGATGTTTATTTTCAATAAGCTAACTCAATTCATGCATTCTTGAACTCAGCTTCACTTACAAGTGTTAAAAAGAGTGCTTCAGTGTTTACAGGGCATTAAAGATTGAATTTTGCTATTATCTTGCAATAATAATTTCAATCTTTCTATCTATGTTGATGTTGATTAAGTGGGCAACTTAGATGATAGAAAATCTACCAATGGTTATCTTATTTATATAGGACATAATTTGATAGCTTAGAAGTCCAAAAAAAATTATGGTAGCATGAAGTTCAACTAAATTCAAGTTCATAGTCATCGCCAATGTCACTGTTGAACTTCGATGGCTTTCTTATCTTTTAAATGAACTTGGCCTGCGCATTACAAGGGTACTATAGGGGTGTTGTGATAACTTAGGTGTTGTGTTAATCTTTTCTAATGCTACATTTACAACACGCACAAGACATGTATAAGTCAACTTCCATTTTTTGTTGCATTCTAAACCTGAAAGTGCACATTTCATGAATTATAGTATAAAGGATATTGTTCCCATAAAGATTTTATATTGAGTACTGCTATCTCTACTTATAATCTTAGCTAGCAAATCAATAAAGTAATTTGGAAAACCAAAATATAAATCTAAATAATTGAAACTAAGAGAAAATCAAATGATAAAAACATAGAGCGTAGGTTTAGTTTCACTATTTCAATCAGATCATGAACACATTAACAAGCAAAAGAAACATTGATTTTAGTTAAGGATAATTGTTCTAAAATATCTAAAGACTCTCTCGAGTTCAATTAAGCATGTTAAGATTAAAGTTTAACCTACTCTCATGATTAAGAAATTAATCAAAACTTATTAAGCTCCTTAACAATTATTGGTTTACCACCGTAGACCCTTGCCTACTGTCAATGGTCCCCCGAAGAGCTTGCCTACTCTCATGATCAAGTGGTCTAAGTCCCATGAGTTTAAACATGCAAACAAGCTAGCTAAAAATGAAAGCATACACTAAGTGTAACTCATAAGAGTAATTGAAAATCAAATAATAAAGCTTTAAGTTCAATCACATTATAGAATAGCTACTCCTAATCTAAACCCTAAAAAGATTTTAGCCATACATAATTATAATGACAATCATAAACATAATTAAAGAAATGAAAGATGAAGAAGAAAGTATAGATAAGTCTCTTGAATCTCATGACTCCTCTTCAATCTTTAGCTTTAAGGATTGCTCCCCAAATGTAGAATCTATCCCCAAAACACTTCTTAACGTCCCTTTTATAGGAAAACTTGATAAAAGACCTCTTAACCCTTGAATTCCTCTTCTTTTTTCTCTTAGGAAAAATCTCTTTTAATCCAACATGGCCTTGACATGGATGTGCCTCTTCTTGTGTCGCAGTAAAGCTCTTCGACACAACTTCAACATGGTCATGCTCATCCTCGAATCAAACTCTTAATTGGTTTGCACAGCCTAGCATATGGCCATATCAAGGTCATGTTTAGCTTTTCTAACTTATATAGAAAGATGCATGGGCTAAAGCATGCCCATGTTATGACTATGTCCAATGTTCCTTCAGTTCCAAAAGTAGACATGGTTTGCAACACACCCATGTCATGGCCATGTTGTGCAAATCCTTGATTTTTTGGAATTCCTTTTTAATCTTGCCTACAAAAAGGGAAACACTAATTAGTACTTAAATATAAACTCCTAATTCAACTAGAATTAAACTTAAAATAATAAAATACTAAATAAGACTCTAAAATAGAAATATTTCCTAATTAACTTAAAATCTACCCAATCAACATTATTTATTAATTCAAAAGTCATTAAAATTCAACTCAAAAATATATAAATACTACACACATCAATTTTGTTAAGGAGCAAGTTACTGTAAAAGGCTTATGTATTGGTTTTATCTCCACCAAATATCAGCTTGTCGACATCATGCAAAGCCTTTATCTAAACTAGTATTTAATTTTATTGTTTTTAAGCTATGGCTTAATAAGACTGTATATCATATAGTTATTATTCTGCTATTAATTAATTACCATTCCTTATCATTTATATTGTTATAACAGCCCACTATACCATATTATATAAATTATATCATTCATTTTTTTCAATAATATACAAGAAAACACTTTTTTCCAGTATTAGCTTTTACATGGTATCAAAGCTCCATAGCTAATGATAATTAGCTTGCTCTTCCTTATTCAAACCATCTTCCTTCTCTCTTTATTACAACTCATGATCTCTCCATCAAATTAAACAATAAGAATTATTTGGCATGGAAAGATCAATTTCTTCCTTTATTAAAGTATTAAAATTGGTAGGCTTTATTAATGACACAAACTCCTCGACCAAAAATAATTCTTAATACTACTAATCCTCCAGTTGAAATTCTAAACATGGTTTCAACATGACCAAATGTTGCTTTCATGGATCCTCTCCTTTATTACTGATGAAGTTTTTCCATATGTGATTAGAATTACATCTTCTCATGCTGCTTGGACTGCCTTTGCTGATACTTTTAGCTCAATTTCACAAAACAAACAACTCTAGCTAAATATTGAGTTATAGAAATTAAAGAAGAATGATATGTCTATTTCACAATATCTACAACAAGCAAAATCCCTTATTGATGAACTTGTTGCTGCTAGTAGAACCATGACTCACAAGGAATTTAATGCCATCATTTATCACAATATGGGTGTTGAATATCATAGCCTTATTACTACTCTTAATCTCAAACCTGAACCAATCTCTTTTAATAAACTCCATGGAAATCTTCTTACATATAAGATTCTCTTAAACAACACTCATGAACCTCCTCTTGCCAATCTCTCTTATCATCCATAAATGCCAACACCCTTATGGTCATTTTTACCACCACTATTGTCGACTCCTCAACCTTCCCAACCACACTCTCCATGGAAAAACAAACAACGTCCTTGGAACAATTCTCAAGCTTGTCAAATATATGGCTTGAGTAATCACACAATGGATAGATGTCATAGGTACACTTCACTACTTTATAATCGATCTTCTCTGTAAGCAAATATTGCTTATTTTGGTCTACCCAACTATAGTCATCCTCCCACTTCTCATCCTTACACACCATAGGTTGCTGACACTAGTGTCAATGCTCACATCACTCCAGACATCACAAATCTTCATTTTCCTAAACCATACACTAATGGTGATCAATTGCTTATAAGTAATAGTCAAGGTTTTTCTATTAATGCCATGGGCAATCATTTATCTCTACTCCTTTTAAATCTTTGTCTCCTACAAATATTTTACATGTTCTACATATTTCCAAACCCTTACTTTCTATATTAAAATTTTGCAATGCTAACTCTTGTTTCTTTAAATTTTGGCCTTTTTTTTTTACTGTTAAGGATCAAAAGACAAGGGCTCCACTCCTACGCGGCATAAATGAGAATGGCCTCTACATCCTGCCTTCCATACTAAACGTTTAAGCTTTTCTCTTTGAATTAATTCATTTTGATGTCTAGCATTCCCGATTTGATCATCCCCATACTAGAGCTCTCTATAAAATTCTCACAAACAATGCTCTTTCTCATTCCTCTAAGAATCAATTTAGCAAATGTTCATCCTACATGTTAGGAAAATTAGCGAGAATTCCTCTTGCTCTTATTGAACATAATAGCTTATAGCCATTTGATATTGTCCACTCAAATGTGTGGAGACCCTCCCCTATTTTGTCCAATTTAGGTTTCCATTATTTTGTTTTATTTATTAACGATTACACTCGTTACACTTGGGTGTATTTTTTGTGAAATAAAAGTGATGTCTACAATATTTTTCTCAATTTTCAAGCTCTTGTTCACACTCAATTCTCTATAAAAATAAAAGTTTTTTACTCCAATTGAGGTATTGAGTATCAAAAATTAAATAAATATTTTCAGACTCATAGTATTATCATGTCTGTACACTTACAAAAAAAAGGTACCTCTGAACAAAAAATTTGCCACTTGATTGATACAGGTTTAACTTTATTTACCCATAGTTTAGTTGCTCTTCATTATTGGCCATATTCTTTTGACACTGCAATTTTTTTAATTAATAATATACCCACTAATGTGCTTCATTGTCAATCTCCATTTTTTTTATATAGTCATCAATTTAATTTTAATTTTTTACGCACTTTTGGGTGTGGTATTTTTCCTCTCCTTAGGCCCTATAATAAATACAAATTTAATTTTAGAACTAAACCATATTTTTATTTAGTGCCTGCCACCTCTCATTTTTGCCACATATGCCTTGATCCCACATAAATAAAATATACATCGCCAGGCATGTCAAATTCCATGAGTCAACCTTCCCATTTCAACACCTTTTCAATTTCCCGACCCCACCATTAACGTTCAACCACAGCTATATGCGCATATGTCGAGACCTTCTCGTTCACGTCATTCAGGTAATGTGCTCTCTTATATTCCTTTATCTGCTTTTAATAATCCTAACCTTGTTACAGGTACCACATCCTCACCCAATAATAACTCTTCTCCTTTTCCAAGCATCCCACTCTCACCTAAACATCACTGTTCTTATCCTTCACCAAACTCTTTTACCCAAATTGTACCTACAATAATGTCGTCTTTACCTATCTCTTCTCCTAACCTTTCAACATCACCTCCTAGACTTAATCTCATTATTGACCTCACCTCATTCTCCAACCGTAACCCATATTAAATACAACAGCCTTGTCTTGTCCCTACACCATTTGTCTCTCCCACCCATACCTATCCCATGGTACTTCAGTATTTAACTATGCAACGTCGAGAGGCTCATCTTTCTACCTCTTACCTTGCTAAACCACCTCTCATCTTTTGCCGAAGCCATAAAACATTCAGAATGGCGTGATGCCATGAGTGATTAATATAAAGCTCTCTTGCGCACCAACACTATGAAATCTTGTTCCTCATCCTCTTAATGCTAATGTTGTTGGCAATAAGTAGGTGTACAAAGTAAAACATAATTCGGATTGCACTATCTCTCGGTATAAAGCCCGTCTTATTGGAAAGGGCTACCACCAACAATCTAGAATTGACTATGCGCACACTTTTAGTCCTGTGGTGAAGGGCACTACAATTCGTACCATTATTGCTACTGCCACCATGTCCAAATGGAAAATGCACCAGGTAGATTTTTCAAATGCATTTTGCTATGGGACTCTTTATGCTAATGTTTATATGGAGCAACCCAAGGGGTTCGTTGACACTACCCATCCAAATCATATCTGCCATGTACATCATTCTCTCTATAGCTTTAAACAGGCTCCACGGGAGTGGTTTCACAGATTGAGTACTTTTCTTATAGCATTTGGTTTTCAATCATCAAAGGCAGATACATCTTTATTCACTTTCAATCATGGCTCTACATATCTTTTTGTCCTTATTTATGTTAATGACATCATTGTCACTGGTAATTCATCAACTTTACTATAGTTTTTTCTTCAATGGCTTAAATCAGAATTTCCAGTTCGGGATATTGGCCCTCTTTCATACTTTTTGGGCATTGAAGTCACTACTTCCTCTCAAGGTACTACTATATGTCAATCAAAATATAGTCATGATTTACTTGATCGTCAATCTATGATGAATGTTAATGGTTGTTCCACACCCATGGGATCCTCTCTGTCACTTTCAAAATCTATGGGCACCTCTTTGAGTGAAGAGGATAGTGCTAAATATCGCCAAGTTATTAGCGCACTCCAGTATGCAACCTTTACAAGACCAGACATAGCCTTTGCTGTCAATAAGCTTTGTCAATTTATATATCATCCAACTACTGCTCACTGGCAAGCCGTAAAGAGATTGCTTAAGTACCTAAAGCAGACCTTGCACTATTCTCTATTCTTTTCAATTGACTCCACTCCCGATTTACAGTGCTTTACGAATTGTGACTGGGGTGGTTGCCCTGATGATCGCCGCTTAACTAATGCCTTTGCAGTTTACCTGGGAAAATCCTTAATTTCTTAGGTGGCCAAAATGCAGCCAACAATTGCAAGATCTTCCACAGAGAGTGAATACAAAGCGATTACCAACTCCACCTCTGAAATTCCATGGCTTCAATCACTACTCAAGGAACTTGGAGACAATATAGGCGCTATCTATCTCACCTCCAATCTGATCTTCCATGGCCGTACTAACCACATCAAATTGGATTATCACTTTGTCAGGGAACAAGTCACCAATGGCAACATTTAAGTGCACTTCATATCTAGTGATGATCAAATTGGTGATATCTTCACCAAGCCATTGGGTACACGCCAGTTTCTCCATCATCGTGCTTCTCTCAGTCTACTGCCATCTACTCCAATGGCTTGAGGAGGGTTGATAAAATTGTATATCATGTAGTTATTATTTCGTCATTAATTAGTTACCATTCATTATCATGTATATTGTTGTAACAACCCACTGTACTATATTATATAAATTGTATCATTCGTTGTTTTCAATAATATACAAGAAAACACTTTTTATTCAGCATTAGCTTTTACACGGCTAACTTCAAGCTAGCCTAGGCTTATGGGGGTTATTAGTGATAAGTTGTAATTTGAATATTTCAGGAGTTGTTTACCTGTGTACAACTCTCTTTTGTATATATTCACGTACATCAATATACAATATCATGATTTTCCCACATGACACTGATATTGACTCATGTCCATCCCTGACATTTTAATTTTACTCGGTTGATAGAAAGGTGTTTTTTTTTATTTGTTGTTTCACGTAGAATTGAAGTAACACAATTAATAATTAATATTGGCACAAATAGTAAGAAATCTAAATTCTCTTAAAATAAAATATTGTTGTTCAAGTATTATACAGTGGAAAAAATAAATATTGATAAAGTTTTATTATTCTTATAGATTTTTTCAGCTTGAACTTTGAATTAGTTAAAATTTTTATAACTATCGAATACTATGAACATCATATAAAAATAAAAAAAAATTAAAGTAACATATAGTTAGATATTGATGTGCTACAATTTTATATATATATAATCTCTTGAAAAATAGCTTGTCTAATATTGGATATTAAACCAAGATTAATTACATTAAAATCTTCACAAGTTTCTAATATTGGATATATATATATATATATAATCTCTTGAATATTGGATAAATATATATACACAATCTCTTGAATAATAACTTGTCTAATATTGGATATTAAACCAAGATTAATTATATTAAAAATCTTCACAAGTTTCTAAACCAGATATATGGCTCAGAATCTCAAGAAGAAGTCTTCTCAACAGCCTTTCCAACATTCTGAAACTTGTACAACGTAGCACAAACTATAAAATAACCAAAGTTGATCACTCCTATCACCGTCAGAGCCCAGTACATATTATCAACCCTCCCATCATCAATATTATCCGGCAACCAATACGTAGCCCTTCTAAAAAGATCAATCAATGCTGTGCTTAAATAGTACGCTATCCCCAGAATCAAAGAGATCATAGCAGTCGCTGTGCTGCGCAGTGAAACTGGAAATTCTTGGTAATATAGAGCAACTTGTCCAGGAAAATGAAATGCTTCCCCGATGCCCACCAAAATTAGTTGCGGAAATAGCCAGAGAGCCAGCATCTGACCATCCTGAGGATGGTTATGAGCATCAGCAGCTGTTGTTCTTAGTCTCCTTGCCTCAACCAAAGCTGAAACAGCCATGCTTAACACATTGAACACATGGCCAATTCCTATTTTGTGGAATGGTGTAGGAGATTTTCGTGTTAGCAGCCTCCAGAAAGGGAAGAAAAATCGGTCGATGAAGGTGAGGAAGATAGCTACAGTGATCATTGTCAGGATTATCATAGAGCCAGCAGGGATTTTGAAATGTTGTCCAAGGTGACGGTCCATTGCTAGAGCTTGGAGTATAGACATGCTCATTTGGATTGCTATTGGAATGCTTAAGAATATGCTGGATGACCATAATGGGAAAATTCTGATAAGGATTTTGAAATCTTCTACTTGCTGTACAGTGCATATTCTCCATGGTTTTGCAATGGATCCATCTGGGTTGATGTCACCTTCTGTTTTTATTGCTGCTCGATTTAAGAACCTGCAGTCCATAGTCACAGTTTAATTGATAATGGCAGTCAATATGAAGTAAATATGCTGTGTGTTACGTTACCAAGAATTTCTTGTGTAGTAGAGAGGTGGATCAGAAGAGTATACAAATCCCACGATAGCATAATTAAGATCTAAATATTTCTTGTATAATAAAAGGTAGCAACTTGTAATTAAGGGAATAATATAATTTTAATTTTTGTGGTTTTGATTTATCGAAAATTAATTCAGAGAGTTTTCTAATAATTAAATATTTTATATTTTATATATTTAACACTTTAATTATTTATTAAACAATAAGTAAAATCGTTTTGTGGTTTCAAATTTATATTACAGATATTTAATAAGTAAAATCGTTTTGCAAATAATATATCATTCAACAAATTATAATAAATTAATAATAAATAAAATTTAGATATATTTTAAATTTTATTCTGAATAAAAAAATAAATTTATAATAAATTTATAATATTTTTAAAAATATATAACTAATTAATTAAATTAATAATAAATTAAATAAAAATAATTTTATTATTATATTAATATTTTATCATAAAATAATTATAATATTAATTAGTATAATATTAAAATTCAAATGGTATGAAATATAAGATATATTTAATAAAAAAATTATAAAATTAATGTTATTGTAAATCAAAATTTGTCCCAAATAATTCAATTCTATTAACAAATTCATTTTATTTATAAATAAATTTTAAATAAAATTCATTTATAAATAAACTCTAAATTTATTTAAATTAAATTTATTTCATCGATAAAAATATTTTTTTATGATACAAATAAAAATGAATTTAATATTAAAAAATTTTATAAAATTATAAAATTAAAATTTTATTTAAATTTTATAAAATTTTATTTAAATTAAATACATTTATTTAAATTTATAAATAAATTTCATACAATTTTATAAAATTTATTTAAATCCAATACATTTTTAGCTTCAAAATTAAATTTTTTTTCTCAATCATTGTACTCCTAGTCTCACACACGCGCGTACGCAAAAGTCAGTCTTTGCCTCTTTCTGTCACTTAACATCATCAACATTCTCCTCGGAATGGCAAGTGGGGTAGTAGTGGACTTGACGTTTTTCCCACACAAGGTCAGGTGTAGAAAAAGAGTATAATTTTA
Source organism: Mallotus nudiflorus (assembly GCA_947683625.1). Lineage (NCBI taxonomy): Eukaryota > Viridiplantae > Streptophyta > Magnoliopsida > Malpighiales > Euphorbiaceae > Mallotus > Mallotus nudiflorus. The sequence continues at coordinate 1,362,461 of CANTUR010000018.1, read as the reverse complement.
TTGATATATATATTCCTTCAACAATAATTGTAGGTGCAATGATGCTATGAACTTTAATTAGCAATCAACTGGTGAGATTTTTTCTGATGGCATAAATCAGTGTAAAATGAAGCATCAATTTGCAGTCACCCCATTTTTAGAAATTTAGAATACATTCTTTTGGGACCTTTAATTTAAAGTAATTGTTTTCAGCATCACATAAGGCTACACAAAACTTTAGGAATATATATATATATATATATATATAATAAAACAAGTGCAAATGTCTATCATTAAGATCTCACCTTTCAAGAACAAAAAAAAAAATCTGTATAGCTTACTTAATTCTGTAAAATGACCAATATATATACAATTTTTATCAAATATAGATTTTCTATTATAAGACAAGTATGTTTTGGAGAATTTCACATTGTAAGTGCATTTTGAAATGTTCACTTTTTTTCCTTTCTTTTGACTAATATCTAAAACTTTATTATGTTTACTTTAACTTTTTTTATTAATTAGATTCATGAAAATTTTAACTAATAGCCATTGTTATATATGCTTTGAAATCCTTTTAATATCAAAAATTTTAGAAAATTATATCACAAATTTGGACAGTTCGAAAATATGTTTCTAATTTGAAAACATTTTTTAAGGTTTTTTCTGAAAAAATAAATTAAAAAATTATACTTACTTAACTAAACAAAAAATTTACAATTATAAGGCTAACTGATAGTAATAAATAATTTTTTTAATATATATATATATATATATATTTATTTATTTATTTATATCATTAATATTTACATCGTCTTTTTTTTTTTTACATGGTCTAAAACATGTATAATGGCCGTAGATATTCTCAAGGGTTAAGACCTTTCGAGAAGTATACTATACATATGTTTACATCCATACAAATACAACTTAAAACTATTAGATTAAATTCTATTTTATTATAGCCATTGATATTATAGGTTATGATACAAAAAAACTCTAATGGTTATAATTAAATCTATATATATATATATATTAAATGTTCTTAGAGTTATTAAATAGAAAATTTGATAAGTGTTCACTTTTATATTAAAAATTTTAATTTCTTATTAAAAATAAAATATTTATCACAGTTATTTAGTATTATTTTTTTAACTAAAATATTATTATACATATTTTAATACTGCTGAAATTTTACAAATATTTATTTATTACGTATCATTTTTATCTTAAATCACTCAAACTATTTTTTTTTCCAAACCATTAAAAAATTACAGGAATTACTTAGTATTATTTTTTTATCTAAGAATAATTTTTATTATAACTAAAAAATATATGGCAACAAAAATTAAAGAAAATAAAATATTTTCAATGGCGGACTCCCACCTAAACTGGATTATATTTTCAAGGATAAACTTATTATAAAGCCTCAATTTTTATTGTATTTTATTAAGCCATTGATCTTTTATTTTTGTATAGATTAAGGACAAATTAAACTAAACTACCGAAAGTATGAAATAAATTTTGTTTACTCTATCACAATTGTGATGTGGGTGATAAATTTTAATAGTGACTGTGTCATTAGAATTATCAATTGAAGCAAATAATCTCCATGAATATTTTTCCTTACACTTTATTTTCACCTTTTTTTTTTTTCATTTTTCACAAAATATATCCCTAAATTTTTTATAATAGCATATTTAGTAATAGCAAACCTAAATAGTAATAGCAAACCTAAATTGTTGTATAATTTCATTACTATAAGCTAATTTATTCTTAATCTATACGAAAATAAAAGATTGAGGGCTTAATAAAACTTAATAAAAGTTGAGGGACTCAATAGAATAAAGTGTTAAAGTTAAGAGAATTTATTACGGGATCTTCCTATTTTCATTGAGAGAATTTATTACGGGTTCTTCCTATTTTCATTGACAATCAACACCCAAAATGCTTTCGTTGCATATCATTTTTTTTCATGAATTATTTGGATTTTTCACTTTTTTCTTTTTACCTATAAATACTAATTAAATTAATTGTTGTTCAAATATCAATTAAAAATATTTTATTTTATTTTTTAAAAAAATTAAAAAATATAATAATTATTTAGTATTATTGTTCAACTAAGGCCATGACAGAAACTAAAATTGATAAGAAATCTGTGTTGTGAACAAGAAAGCAATGCATGTACAAGTAGAACAATTTTTTTTTTTTTGGTCAAAAAAAGTATAGCCTTACATATATATTTTCAATCTTTTTATCCATATATTCTACAAGTGGGAATAGAGATCGAGCTGGTCCTCTTCATAATACCTCCCCCACTTTCTTTCCTCTAATGTCTAAATCCAGGTTTTCTATCATTGCAAAATGTTACAAAAAACAAAATTCTGACTTGACAAATTACATGGAAAAAAATCCCATTACTTCGGATAAATTTTGATAAAATAATATCAGAGAGGTCAACTCTGATTTTTCCATTTCTAAGTTTACATTTTCATGCCACTTATTTCAACTCCGTGTTGCAACTAACAATTGAATGAGAAATACGCACCATGTATTACCCAGTAATATTAGAATAAACAAGACCTCTTGCATATGTATTAGTATTTTATTAGTATCCCAGCTCAGATTTCACACGCAAAATACTAATTACAAATGAATTGCTGCAGGAAAACATGTAAGAACTTGAAAAGAATTTTAGGAAAAAAAATACCTGAAGCTGTTTGTGACTGTAGCAGATGCCTCCGAAGCCTTTGCATCATTGTCGTTGTAATAGTCTTCACTCCTGGGAGATAACAGGACCTTCCTCTTCTGAACAGTAGCGACAACTACACGAGCTAAAACTGTAAAAGGGCTTGCTTCTGGCTTGTCTTGTCGATAAAATCGAATTCCAAGCAGAAAAATTGTTAAACCGATAAAATTAGCAGCAAGACATAATCCAAATCCAAGTGCCCAACTAATATTATCCTCAATGTACACAAAGCATGTAGTACAAATAACAGAAGCAGCATACACGGTGAAGAAAAACCAGTTGAAATAACTGTTCTGATCCTCAGGTTTATCTAACTGGTTTGCACCCATTGTTGCTAATGTGAATCTAGATCCTCCAAAGCCTATTGATGTCAGAAACAAGGCTCCATATAGCACTGCGTGTTGGGGTTTTGATGGGGTCTGGCATAAGCTGCTTGATCCTACTTCACAGGGTTTAGGCCTCAAGGATCCAAATATTGCAGTGAAAAACAAAAGCAAAACTCCCTGCAGGCATGTTTAAGCACAACAGATGATTCTGTTTCTTGTCTATATGTCAGTTTGACTACTGAAATGAGCTTATAATTAAGAGTCACGTTACCAGAAATGAGACACAAGAAGATGCAGTGATAACAGAGAAATTGCCCAAGAAAGAATCAGCAACTATAGCTCCAACAATAGGAAATAAATTGCTGGCACCATTCACCACATTGACAACTTGAGCAGCATCAATGCTCTTGAAATTGAACTCTTCAATAAGGTAAATAATCAGGTTTACTAGATACCCTCCACCGGCAAGTGACATACCAGCCAAAGTCCCTGCATAGTGAAACAGAAAAATTCATTAAGATAAATTGAGAAGATTAAGAAACAAAAAAGATTACATATAATCTAATATACCTATGATAAAACAGATTGTGATCCAGTTGCCTCTTTTTTTCCCTGTAGAGCTTGACATTTCTGCTTCTGGGTCAGTAGCAGAGAGTGTTGATGCATCCATGGTTGCAAAACCTATTTGCCTGTTGGCTCAATTTTGTTTGAGAAAGGGAGGCTTTAAATGCACGATGTGTAGCTCGTTGATTGCGTCCTCTGCGTTTTCATTATGCCGGTTACTAGCAACCTGTAGGGCTAGTTTCCATCATCTCTACCAATAGGACATGTGAACGGAAATTCTACCTCGTCCACTTTACCAATCGTTTTTTTTTTTTAAAATGACTACTTCCCATGAAAGTATGGATGAGTTAATTTTGAATTCTTCCAACTTAAACAGAATTTTCGGATTCGAGTTATAAGTACGCAGCTATTTTAAAACTCTTGAGGTAGACTTTTGTCGTCTTTCAGAGTTCTTCCCAAATCGAATTCAGATTAGTCGAATCTTATAAGATATCGGATACCGAGTGCTCATATGTAAAAAAAAATCACTAAATTATTTAATAATTTTTTATAATTACTTTCAAATATCAACTTATAAATGAAATAAATTTTGATAAATTTATCATCAATGACAAAAGTATTTTTATTGATGAGTAATTTATAAGAAGAAAATTATCTTTTATTATATAATTTAAAATTTTTGACATGTCTGATCTGTAACATAAAGAAAAAAATTACTCGAAAACATGAAGATTTAAGTTCAAATTTTAATTTTATCAAAAATATAAAATTAGTTTTGTCTTAGAAAATATTTATATATATTATATAATTCATCCAATATATTATGGTTATTACATTAAAATACATTGAATTCTTTTGCAAATTTTAGTAAAATATATACATCATTTTATATATATACTATGATGCAAAGAAACGTCTTCCGATAAATATTTTTGCAATTTCGTATCAGAAATTTCAAAAAACTCCTTAAAAAGATTTTGGAGTCGTTTTTATAAATGTAAAAAATTATAAAATATGTTTCCTACTTGAAAACGCATTCCAACTTTATAAATATATTTATTTAGTATTTTATTTTTATATAAAAAAAAAAGACAAATTAAAAATTAATTTTATTTTTTCTTTAACTGAATAAAATAATTTTTAATTGCACTATTAATAGATAGACTAAATAAAAAAAATTATATATATATATATAGTCAATGCCTTGCAAATTAGCAATGTCACATCTTTTAGTGAAGTTTATATATCATTTTTTTTTTCCCATTTGTTAGGGCAATATATAGAGTCAATGCCTTGCCTAGCAGTTAGCGATGTCACATGCATGTTCTAGTAAAATTTACATATAAATGTTTAGGCTAAGTATGTATAGTCAATGCCTAGCTAATTAGCAAGGATATATCTCACATTAAAAATATATAAAGTAATAAAGGATTTATAAGTGATGTATATTAAACCTTAACACAATTTAATTAGTTTTGTATTACATAGGTTCAACCTCATTTATAAGTTCACGTATAAATGCATAAATAACTGTCAAATTCCAGTTGATTTGAGGAGTGTTGGAGAATATATCCAAAATTAAAAATATGTAGAGTAATAAAATATTTATAAGTGGTGTAGATTGAACTTTAACACAAATCAATTGATTTTATATTATATTTTCATGTTATTGTTTACAGATAAATGGATATTTTTCATTGGTCTTCTTCTTCAACCACCTCTTATTTTAACTGATTATTCTCTGATTTTAGTGGATAGTTTTCGGTATAAATAGAACAGGCCGGCAATAATATATATATATGGGGCAAGTTTTTTTTTTTTTTTTTTTTTTTTTTTATTTCCATCCTCACACCATAATTGCAATAACATTATTTGGATTTGAACGGAAACCTAAGAAGAGAAGTAGCTTAATTATTGTGTTCCGAATCAGTGAATGATTAGTTTATTTTGGTATCACATTTGATTCCAATGTCTTGTACTATGTTTCTAATTTTTAATTTCCATTTTCTCTTCATTTACAATCCATTAGCAACCTAAGATTGGTGTGTTGTTCTCTTTACTTCAATTTTTTTTTTTTTTTCAATTATGAACCGTCTTCACTCCATATTGAGTCTAAAACTGATCGCTAATCACACTTCGTGGCTGGTACTGCTGGCTCCTTTGACTTCAATTTTAATTTGTATTTTAATTATATATTTATATTCGCACTATAAGAATGCAATTTCTAACTGCCTACAATTTTTTTTTTTTCATAAAATAGTTGGACTTCTTCTCTTATTAAAACTTACAACCATAATGTTTTAGATAAATTTTTTCTCTGCCTGAAAGTTAATTTTAAAATTTCACAACATTGAACATAACTCAATATAATAATTGAATTGAATTTCATTAGTGCAACTAATTTCAATTGCCTTACATGTTTTTGTCATGTATACGGTATTTTTGCTTAGTTATTTTTCTATTGAAGTCCAGTCTCTACTTCTTGATAATTCAATTAAAAATTTATGAACTCGAACATTGAAATGATGATCACTAAGCAAGGTGATTGGAGAGGTATGAAAGTGTAAATAAAAATTTAATTTTTGAATGAATTGAATGAAATTTATAAATATGTAATGAGTTAATGTCAATACAAGAATCATCAGCAGAAACAAACAGAAATAAATTAGCCTTAGTAACAACAAAGCACGCAAGCATGTAACAGTGACAGGCCCTAAGCACCAACAATCTTAGAGAGGTTTGAGTACCCTTTTATTACTACTTCATTATTAGAGAGGAAGGTTTTTAAGGGTGAGATTTAAATCATGTAATGCTCACTAAAATAATGTCATTTTTCTGGATTAAGTCAAGATTATTTTATATGATATGGAACATTTCATATCGAAATGTTCAAAATTTGAACCATGGCTAACTTCAAAATTTACCAATGGAATTAAAGCGCAAGAAAAGATAAACATCATGATGTACAGAAACTCTCCCAAGTTAAAGCATGTAATCATGTCTGAATGTTTATATTAATTTTTTTTTTTTTAATTTAAAAGAGAATAAATATCTTTTATTAAACCGTGGATTTATATTTAAATCATTTATATTCTACAAGTGTGATAATGCTTCCCTAATTATTAAGGAAGAAAAAAAAGAATTATACTATGTTCTCCACTTACTACTATATCGGTATCACCCAATTGTGTTTTTCTGTTTACTTACTTTAGTTGCCTTAATCAACTCATATGGAAGTATGAGTTTGAAATTTTATGCTGCAATTATAGCCATAAAATCTTAAATTAATTAAGCTTCTTTTTCATTTTGGGTAAAACACACAAACACACACCAATATGTATTATTTTGGTGAAATGAATCATTATATTATATATATATATATATATATAGAGGGTGACCATATCGTGATAATTCTAACTAATGTATTGAAATCTTATATTTTTTGTGCCCTACAAATTATGCATGGTTTTGCAATGGATTTTTTTATATGCTTTGATGACACCCCCCTCAGTTCTCATTGCTGCTTGAATGAAGAACCTCTAATTGTTAGAATAATTTTATCAACAAATTAAATAATATCTTGAGTGTAGAAAGTCTTTCACATTTAAAAATGTAAAGAAACAGGTCCAATGTCCAGGTTTATATGTTTTTTCCTATACCTTAGTATTTGGTCACCACTAAACTTTTTTAAATTTTTATTAGTATTTCATTCTACGCTAGCTCTAACTAAAAAATTTAACATGATGAGAATTCGATCACTGAACTAAATAATATCAAAACTTATTATCACATAACATCAACTACTAAGTTTTTTGGCTTAATACATCTATGCGAACTCCTATATTTGATATAATTTATTAATTTAACACTTTAATTTATAATTTTATTATTTTCACATTTAAATTAGTCTAAAATCGTATACATGTCTCCATAATGATGGCAAAAATAATGGACTCCAAATCAGATAATGAAGATTCTTATTAATTTTTATGGCGAATGTTAAATCGTGTTCTTGAGTGGAGAGTCTTGACCAGAACTCCACAAAACCAGCAATCATATATGGATAAAATTGATATCTGATAAAATTGATAGGCACCAAATTGATACATGGAATTTATATAATTGTATAAATTGATAAGAATTTAAATTTGAAAATGAATAAAAATATTATCAATATAAAGTTTTTCTAAAAGTATATTGCTTTTGAAAAATAAAAAACAAAAGACATCATTTTTTATAAACGTTTTTCTAAAGTATATGATTCTTGAAAAATTAAATATAATACATGACTTTTGTAATAAATTAGTAAAGGATTTTTCTGCAATACCTTAAAGGTATTGCTACCTTTAAAAAAATTAATTTGAAAAAAAAAAAGTTAACCGATTATAAATTTTAAAAAATTACGGTTATGGTTTAAAATTTAAATTAAACATTTATGATTCACCATACATTATGTTGACCATTTGCATGATCAAACTCTTAATTTTAGATTTTGACAAACAATTTTGATTCTAATGATTTCAACTAAGTGTTTAGAAATTATATATCAAAAATAAACATTTTTGGATATACAGTGGTTTTTTAGGATAATTTGATCTCTGAGATTCAAGAAACCTTTTTGACATCCTTAGAGCTATATAATGAGAAAATGATCTTTATCACTTTTGAAATAAACATCTTAAGCTTTCCGAATTGAGCTTATTGTCAAAATCTGAGCTCATTTGGGTATGCAAATCTTGAGTCAAAGTCAGCATATGAAGCTTTCATTTCAAATTGCATAGCTCTAAGAATTTTAGCAATATCGTGAGCGAAAGAGGTTCAATTGAGATGATTCAAAATGATATGGAAAGATAAGACAATTATCTATAACTTTTATGAAAAAGTGAAGGCTAATTCAATCATTTTCAGTCTCAAAAAGACATCACAATGCACTATCTTGAACAAACTCAGCACAAGGACTAAATTGCAAAAAAAAATTACAATTTCTATCATATTCCTAATTGGGACCAAAGAAATCCTAACCAGGACCAAGGAAGGAGCAAAAATTCATCAAAATGGCAAAACCAATCCCGATCCCATGTCCCGATCAGGACATTATTCGGGATAAGATAGTCCCCATCAAGATCAGGGCATTTTTTCAAATACAACAGCTCGTAATGGCTATTTGGATGATATCCCGACTGGGACCTAACAAAATGTAGCTCAAAAGTCTAAATTTTCATTCAAATGGACTTGGATAATGTTGGGAATGAAATCATTACTTCTAACAGCTATAATTGGATTGCTCAAGTATAAATATAACCTCTGAAGATTGTTCTGAGGTTTAAAAACTTATTTACTCATTCTATACCTTCAAGCATTCAATTAAGTTCTCAAATTCTCTTTTAAACAATTCTTGTATTTGTGTAACTCTTGAGAGAGTTAGTTGTATGTTAGAAATTGAATTTCTCTTCATCTTAAATTTTGGGATAGGTTAGAAGGGAAGTGAGATTTATTTCTAAATGAATTGGTTTAAGTGTTGTCCATTGAAACACTTGAGATTTGGTTTTTGAGTAAGCCTAAAAAACTCAAGTTGTAAGTTGTAAAAGTGAGCCATAAAACTCTTGTGTAATCTCAATCTTGTGAATAAGATTATGGGTGATTGAAAATCCTAACTTAAGGATAAGTTAGGTGGAGACATAGGATTTTTGTTGAATCCAAACTCTTTAAATCTTTATGCTCTTCATTTTTCCATCTCAATATTCTTTCAATTCTTGCAAAGAATTCCTTTAATTCTCAATTATTGTTCGATAGTCCTATTCACCCCCCCCTCTCTCTAGGACTCTTTCAATTGGTATTAAAGCTTGAATTCTAGGAATTTCATTGCTAAAATACAAAATCATAGAGAGTGAATCTCAAATTATTTTTTTACTTAAACCATTCATTGATGGTGGTGACTATCCTCACTAGAAATTCAAGATGGAGCTATACCCTAATTATGATTCTATCAAACTTCAGGACATTATCCTGAAAGGTTGGGAACCACCTACAACCATCATTGATGGTGTGACAACTACTCTTGCAAGAAGCCAATGAAATATTAATCAAAAGGAAGAAAATCACAAAAATAAAAAATCTACGATTACTCTAGTCTCCTCAATGATAAGAGAAGAAGGAGGCAAGCTGTAGATGGTGGGGTTTAGCATGGGCCCAAAATTTTAGCAACCGCAACACTGTTTGAGTTCAGGAGTCTAGAGAACACACTAACCACTGTCATAAAGACATGGTGTGGAGATGAGGAGTCACCACCCAGGGTAATAACTGGGATAAATAAAAAAATGGTGATACTCGATTCCCTAAAAGAAAACCAGTACCATAACTAGGAGATTCTGGGTATGAAATACTAACTTTTTTTAGTCTTGTGTTCATTTAGAATTACTTTATGAATTACTATCTTACTCTCTATTTACATGCAATTTCATATAAACCCTTATCAAAAAAATCAACTCCAGGCAAACTAGTCATGAAATATATAAGTAAACAATGCATTCATTAAAACTCCTAATCCCTAAGTTAGTCTAATCTACATTGATTTTAATTAAATGGACTAAATATACATATTTTAATTTATAAGTGATCTTAAGTCTACAAATTATGGAAAAGGCTTAAATTAAACGGGTTAAGTCTAAATTAATTAAATTTAGTGGGCCTATGTCTAATTTAACTAAATGAGCCTAAGTTATCTCTACCCTAAATCTAATTAATTATGCGCCTAAAATGCATTTTAATTATTTAAACCTAAAAAACCTAAATTTAAATGGGTCAAAGCCTAATGTGGGCCTAGCGCCTAAAACATATAAACATAAACAAACAAGCCCCAAAAATAATAAAAAAAAATCAAAAAAATCAAATAAAAGATTAAACAATTAATTTAACTTATTCTAAAACCCTAATTTAATTAAAGTGACTCTAAACAAAAAAAATAGTCAACAAGCAACCTTAATTCTAACCACTTAAATCTAATCCAATTTAATTAAATAACCTAATGATTTATATAACCATTAATTTTAATTGATTATCCAATTGAAACCCTAATTTTACAAACCAATTACTTAAAATAAACCAAATTTCATTATTCCTACTATTGCGGCTATTACAATGAACTATTGAGAATAATAAAAAAAGAATTAATACAATCCCAAAAATAAATAAAAATAAGACAATTAAATAAAAAAAACCTCGAAACTACATTTAGCTACAAGGTTCCATCCATGACATTCCATGGACCTCTATGGATTTGGTTCTCGAAGTATAATCATCATGTAATCTCCTCCATAATCACAATCACAAAGGATAAAACAATGATTAAGGAATTAAATTATAAAAAAAATAAATCAAATTGAAATTCAATCAAATCAAAAGAAAAATAAAAGAAGGTAGGGAGAAGATAATGTTTATGGATGTTGAATCAATTGCTCCTCAGACTAGAAAGATCATTGTTGTTTTTAGTAGGCATTCAAGAACTTGTTATTCTTCTTCTCAAAAATCTCCAATGAATAAATCACCAAGAATTTTTTGTGTATTATCTAAAGCAAAGTCTAGAGATCCTTAGGAAGAAGAGGGCTAAAATTGTAGAAAAAAATGCAGAAAATTAAGAATTGAGTCCTCGTCCTCCAAAAGCCTAAGCTCTCTTTTTATAGGAAAAAACCGAAAAAACCCAAGGTTTTACCTACTGAAGAGTTCCAATTTTAAAAGGATTTTATTTCTGAAAATTTAGATAAATTCCAAAAATAAATTTAAGAAAAATTTTTAGCTAATCAAAACTCAGGAAAAATATTTTATTTTCTGTAAAAATACAAAAACAAGATAGAAAACTCGTAATTCCAACCGGAATTGTGTAATTTCGATTTTTTTAACTTTTAATTATAAAAAGACCCTGAAAGAAATTAAATTTTTCAATTAGATCTTAAAAAGTATTACAATTAAGTCCTTTAAAAACTAATGAAACTCTTTTTGAAAACGTATTCAAACTTTTGAGGTTTCAAACTTCAAATGTTAAAGACCTACTTATAACATTTTCATCATTGAAGTCCTTTGCCGCATCTATATTTTATTATCCCAAAATTGGATGTTTACAGTTGCCCCCCTTTGTCACTGTTTTCTTGAAAAATTGCAATAAAATAAATAAACACATAATTTCTTAAAAACAAAAGTTTGGGTACTTACTTGTGCTCCTTGAGGTTTATGTTTGTAAGTAATTGTCAGTTCACAATGAATGCTTATGTTGTTGTACAACACTAAGAATAAACTTAAACCATTTAAGGAAATACTATACTCGGATGTATAGCATTGGTTTGGATGGACACATTATACTCGGTCGTATAATGTTGACTATACTCAGTTGTATAGTTTGAATTGGAAGGATGCATTGTACTCGTATTACTCAACGTGGACACTATTAAGGGATTTTGTACTCATACTCATTTCTAAGCATTGGAGTATATTATATGCATATTTATCATTTGAAAGACTAAAATGATACTTTGAAATTCAAGAAATTTATGCTTCATGTCCACATATTTTTTTTTTTTTTTGCATTTTCTTCCCCTCGTTTGGGTGCAAAGTAAGCGTTAAATTGATTAGAATTTATAAACTCTCAGCAAAAAAATATTAACTGCTCATTTAAATTCTATGAGACTAATAAAAGAAAGCCATTATGCTCAAAGGTTATGAGATAGGCTTTTTGCACATGATCTCATGAAGTGGATGCATTTACTTTCAATTTGTGAATTTTATGATTGAGATGGTACTTTATTACAGAATTTAAGGAAAAGAGTTTTGTTACTTCCCTTTTTATTATCTTGATGAGTGTTTAGTATTTGTTATCTGGCCCATTGTTATTGATGGATCAGTTCTTATCCTCTTCTTTATTCTCTTTTATTTTACCCTACATAAAATACCATAAGTTAGTATGGTCTATTTACAAGTGAATAAATTTTGTCAAAATGCAGTATTATTCTTTGGCATTCTTCCCTTTTGATTGAAGTGATGATGTCTCTGATCACAAAGGTCATAATACTCCACCAATGAAGTTGTGGCTTTGGGCTACATTTTTATTTTCACCATTCTCATTAATACTATGGCAGAGGGCTTCATTCCTTCTATTGACATCTCCTAAAAAAGGGTTCAGGAGTTAGAGATCTTATTTCATGATCAAATAATTTTTCTAAGTGCATTCATTTTATGTTTTAAGTACATTCTTCCCTTTTTAGGGCCATCGAATGTATTGCTGACATGTTGGACCTTCTCATCACCATATTCCATACCCTACACTAGTCTAACTATTATAGAGGAATATTCTAGATGATGCTTCAGATGAGACTATGGAGATGGATTTTGAATCTATGGAGCTTGAACGTCCTATCCAGCCTCTTGAGGTCACCAGGATTATGCTTTTGCAAGTATCATTGTTGGAGATTTTCCCTTACTAGATGGGCCCATAATTATTTGGGCTCCTACAATCTAAATTCCCATTAAGCATTAGGTTCACCTGAATAGTATCACCCTTTTTCCTTTAGATGCTTCATATGTGAACATTCTGACTACCTTTATGCGCTTTTACAACACTAATCCTGAATGTTAGTAGCAAAGTTTTTGCACAATCTTGCCTAGGCTCAAACACTTTATTATGCAAAGCAAGTATTTCACAATAAATGTATGCATGTTATGTATGACATGCAGGATCTTAATAGGTCTTCTGTTTGGAATAAAGCTATATTCGCAGCTTGGAGTGTAAGAATGAGGTGCCTCATCAACAACTTATAGGTTTAAGCACTGGATGCTTTATTGTCGGTACTTCTGATGTCAAGCTTCTGATATAGCTTATCGGATGATGATCAAGCTAGCAAGTGGGGTCCATGGCTTTACACTGGAGCTCATGATTAATCGATGCACTGTTAAACTTTTCTTTTTATTACTACTTTTGCTATATGATAACTGATGTATTTGTATGCTTGTAGTTTACTCCTTTCTTCCCTGAGATCTTTTTCACTAACTTTGAAGTTCTAGTGTTGTATTTACTATTTTGCCCCCAAGCTGCCCCAAAGTTACATTTTGCCCCTAGCTTCATTCTGGATTCATTCACGCTATTCTAACAATATTTTTTTCATTTTCATGTGTAAGAGACCCAGTTCACTACTGTTATTGATCCTTTATCTTACTAACCCTATTAGTTGTAATCTCATGCATTTGAGGTGTAGAGAAGTAGGCGAACTAACTAAAGTGAGTTCTTGATGATGAAATCAACTGGATTTGCACTTCAAAGGAATCTTGAGCAGAATATAAAGCTTTATGTTGATGCCATGATTGATAATAGTTATAAAGAAAGAGTTACAATGTAAGTTACTGAGCCACTTAAATTTCCTAAGTACAAGGGGACACTAGACTTATAAGTAAAATCACAAAAGGGATGGTAAAAAAGAAAACATAACTAAAATAGTAATCTCATAGCTCTGATTTAGCTTTCACTATATATTGTCTTTTCATTCAGATACTTATGCAGAATGATAAAAATGAATATACAATATTTGAAAAAAAATTTCAAATTCAATTTTAATCATCCATTAGGGAAAAATGAGAACATTCATTACATCACATGATACAACTCCTATTATCAGCCAGTCCTGAATTTTTCCTCTCTAATATTTATCTCACTATTCTTTTTTTCTCTCTCTCTTTGTTTTTTCTCTTTTTTTCATTCTTTTTATTTCTTTCTTAAATTTCTTATCTTCAAAAGTTACATCATATGATATATGTATATTCTTTGAATTTGCATTTGTGCCCATGTTGAATGAATCTAATTGAATTGAATTTATGTCAAACATATAGATGCAATCCATATCATAATGCAAAGTACCATTATGATGTACATTACATAAGCAAGCATGATCAAAATTTATATCATCGATCACTAAAATAAAATAAGTTCTAAAGAAACTAAAATTTTATTCAAAGAAGACAATAAGAAAATATATTTCCTATTATAGATACTAGGGATGCTAAGTCTTATAGTGGCTATCCTTTAGGTGACTGACATAATAATTATTCTTGCATCTTCTTGCCGACTATCTTCATGATTTCATCTTTTTGTTCCTCAAATGTGCATTTTTCTTTCTTGTCTAGCAGCTTCTCATCATCAAACTCGTCACCCCATCTTATAGGCATAATCAACTCGAAGGGTATGTTAAAATAAGGTGGTTTAGTGTAAAACACCTTATAGTTGAACTTGCCAGAAGGCTGACCCAATAAGTCTTTTGCTATTTCCATATCTTTAAGGGCATTATTAGTTTTCTCTTTGGTTTTAAGGTCTAGGTCCTCAAAGGAGCTTAGCACTTCTTCTTACTAACTCTTGAGTTAATCATCATAGTAGATAAGGGTGGTACATTTCGGTGGTTTGGGAAAGGATTATTTCTAATGCTTTGGTTTTCAGGGTCTGTGATCTTTCTAGAGTCTATAAGGTTTTGGATTTCATGTTTGAGGCGGATGCAGTTATCCGTGGAGTGTTAGAGGTATTGATGAAATTGGCAGTGCTCGTTTGGGTTATAGCCTATGGTGTTTAGGTTTGGTGGGTTTGGATTAGGTAAAGGCTAAAGTAAGCCCTTTTGCATTAAGCGCTCTAAGACTTTTGACTAAGGTTAGTTAAAATTAGAGAATATCCTTGGTTGTTGAATAGCATGCACTTCCACAATCTGGCTAGTGCTTCCTTATTGTATGCCCCCAGTTGGGTAGTTCCTTGTGTCAGTAGTCCTAGAGCTCTTATTTTTCTCTCTCTCAGTTTCCTCAGCTTGTAATCCATCATTATAAAGGTCTACAAATGTCTTAGGATTCATCATTTGCAACTTTTTAACTAAATTAGGTGACACATTTCAAGCAATCATCCTAACCTGATCCTTTTCAGCTTACTTATTTTTCATTAATCCTGCCTTATTCATGAATCTAGTCAGAAAATTTGAAAGTGATTCATTAAGCTTCTGCTTGTCAATTGTAAATCCCTGATAGACACATCAAGCCTGGTATTGTGGTCATATTGCTTTAGGAAAGCAGTACACAATTCTCTCCAATCAGCTCGGATAGACTTTTCTAATCCATATTACCAATTAACAGCCATACCCTCTAAGGATAGTATAAATAACTTGGTAACTATAGACAAAGGAGCCTTAATGGTGCTCATAGTAGTTATCTATTAACTAAGGTGGATCCTTGGGTCTCCTGTACCATCAAACTTCTACAAATATGGCATCTTAAAATTATCAGGAAACTTATCTTCATCAAATTACATCACATCATTAAAATTAAATGAATATCTGATGCCCTATCCTCTCATCAATTCTTCCATTTTTGACATCTTCTGAGTTTGTGCTTTTATCTGCTTGGATTCCAACTCTTGAACTAGCTCAAGTTATTCTTTCTTGGCTTTCTCTACTTAAAGGTTCTTAACGTCCTCTAATTTCATTTCCATAGCAAGCATATTCCTTACAATATTCAATGGTTATCGCCCCCTAGTAGTGGATCTTCCAAAGCAGTAGTAGTTGGAATTGCGGCAACAGGTGCACGTGCAACTGCAAGTGGTGGCATTAATGCAGCCAGAGCTTGTCTTGGTTCATCTTGCATCATTGCTCTCATGTCATCCATCAATGCTCCTTTGATGTCCTCTAGGGTCCAATTTCCTCTTACTTGTTCCATCTTTTCTATTTGAGTTGGTGTAGCTTCTAGGTAAAGCGGGCTGATATGGCTCTTTTCCAAACTGTGAAGGATCTCTTTAGCTGTTGATTTTGGACTTAAATTAGTTCTCACTAATCTACCACTACTCCATTTCCAAACACAGGACGACCCGGATGAATCTATAATGGTTGAAAGATAAATTGTTAGTATGATGCATGTATGTATGATGCACGTGCTATGCAATAAGTAACAATTAACAATCAAGTACACAATATCCTTCCAACCTTAGTCCTCCCACACACGTATTTAATAGTGAGTCTCTTTTCCTAGGATTTTTGGTCTTAGCCTTAATATCAACAGGGGATATCAAGAACTGACGTGCATGCCAAATCTCTCAAAGCTGTAAAGCATAGAAATAGTATTTCTAAGTATAAAAGATTAGCCCAATCTTTATTAACCCAAGTGGGCTTCTAAAGTATAGGATTGGGCCTTTATAAATAGAAATACCTCATGGCAACATTCACAAGCAATTTGGGTAATCCTAAGGGAAGTTATTAGCCCACTACATGAGCTGAGTCTGGTACAAAGGTCAAGGTTCCCTTAGCAAGATGCCCTCCTTTAAAACTTGAGTCATAGGCCAAAGTTAGAGGGGCCCAACATCCTTTGAAAACTCAAGAAAAGACTAACCCCCCTTTAGGACTTGGGTTACAAACTCTGATCAGATAAGGCTGGTAATCTCTCTTAAACTGAGTTAAGGCTAAGAGTGATGGTTAGTCAATTTATAATCCCATGAAGCTAGTGGAATCATGGAACTAAAAACCAACGCCATCGATTAATAGGGACATGCAAAATGAATACAAGAATAAAATAATAATTAATAAAATAATTCTAAAGAACATAAGTAGAATTAGTATCTTTTATCCCTAGTGGAGTCACCACTGTAGATAGTAGGATTTATCGTGTGCCCAAGATTTTACTATCATAAAAACATGATGTGGAGATGAGGAGTCACCACCCAGGGTAATAACTGGGATAAATCAAAAAATGGTGGTACTCGATTCCTTAAAAGAAAGCCAGTATCACAACCAGGAGATTATGAGTACGGAATACTAACTTCTTTCAATCTTGTGTTCATTTAGAATTACTTTATGAATTACTATTTTACTCTCTATTATCAAAACAATCAACTTCATGCAAACTAGTCATGAAATATACAAGTAAACAATGCATTCATTAAAACTCTTAATCCCTAAGTTAGTCTAATCTACATTGATTTTAATTAAATGGGCTAAATCTACATGTTTTAATTTATAAATGATCTAAGTTTACAGATTACGAAAAAGGCTTAAATTAATGGGCTAAGTCTAAATTAATTAGTGTAGACACCCAATTTCGGGATGATGAGTTATAAATGCGATAGAGGACTCCAATGATGAAAATATCATAAATAAGTCCTTGATACTTAAGGTTTAAAATTCCAAGGGTTTAAAGGCATCTTTTGAAGGAAAGATTTAGTGTTTTCAAGGACTAAATTGCAATATTTTTTAGGACCTAATTGCAAACTTAAATTCTTCTAGGGGTTTTTTTGTAATTAAATGTAAAAAAAACTTGTTGGAATTTCATAATTCCAACTGGAATTATGTAATTCTGGTTGGAATTACATAATTCCGATCGAAATTATGTAATTTTGGTCAGAATTACACAATCCCGATCGGGATTGGACTCTTCTGTCTCTGTTTTTTATTTTTTTTTAGGCTTTTAACTCAATCCTAATTAGTCTAAAATTCCTAAATATGATCCTATAATTTTTGAAATTAGAATCATGTTAGAATTGAGTTAGGGTTTTTAGTTTTCCTATATAAAGAGGATGGGGGAGGAGAAGAGGAAAGGAGGCAGCAACACATATTTTTAAGCTTTTGGGTTTTTTTGTGCGTTTAATCAACAATTTTTATCCATTGTTGATTCTTAAAAAGAGCTTTATTAATTCTTTTTTTTTTGAGTTTTTTTTCTATAAAAATTCCTTTTGATTTATTAATTAATTCAATATCCTTGGAGAATTTTTAAAGAAGAAGATTCGAAAACTTGTCAAGAACGGTGAAGTACAAATCTGAGTAGTATCCCAAATCACTCATAAGCATCGTCATCTTCTTCTTATTCTATTTTTTTATTTATTTCTTTTTAGATATTATTGATTTTTTTATTCCTTTGAGTTATTATTATAATTTATTCATTAATCATAATTTTATTTAATTTTTTTATGATGATTATGGAGGAAGAAAATGCATAGTGATCATGTTGGAGGGATGAATTCATGAGAAGTTCATGGAAAACCATGGATAAAGCCTCATAGAGACTTAGTTTCTAGGGTTTTTTTATTTTATTTTATTTTATTTATTGCTTTTATTTTTATTAAGCATTTTATGAATTAATGTAATAGCCCTAATAGTGGGAGTAGTAAAATTATGCATGTGGTTGCATGTCTATTTTGATTAAATTGGTTTGTAAAACTAGGTTTCAATTAGGTAATTATTTAAAATCAATGGAGGAAGTAGATTAATTTAAGTTGCTCGATAATAAAATTAGGGTTTTAGTAAGGATTAATTTAATTAGTTGTTTAATCTTTTGTTTAATCGTTTTTATGTTTTTATTTGTTTTTGGGCTTATTTATTATTTTTATGTGCTTTTGGGGCCTTAAGGCCATTTTAGGTCTTGATTTATTTATTTAAGTTTAGGTTATTTTCTTTTAGCTCATTTCACTTAATAATTAATTAGGTTTAATTAATTAAAATATACCTTTAGGCCTATAATAAATTAGATTTTAGGTTAGAAATATCCTTAGGCCCATTTAGTTAATTAGACATAGGCCCACGTAACTCAGTTTAATTAATTTAGACTTAGCCCACTTAATTTAAGCCTTTTTTTTTCATAATTTGTAGATTTAAGGTCACTATTTAATTAAAACATGTAGAATTAGGCCCACTAATTTAAATATTCCATAATTTATAGAATTAGGCCCATTTTTTTATTAAAACAAGTAGACTTAAGTTCATTTAATTAAAATCAAAAGGAATTAGGTCTTTAGGTTCACATATAAATTAAAATATGTAGACTTTAGCTCATTTATTTAAAATCCATGTAGATTAGACTAATTTAGGGATTATATGATTTATTGAATGCATTATTTACTTGTATATTTCATGACTAGTTTGTGTTGGAGTTGTTTATTTTAGGGTTTATATGAAATTGCATGTAAATAGAGAATAAGATAATAATTCATAAAGTAATTCTAAATGAACACAAAATTGAAAGAAGTTGGTATTCCGTATCCAGAATCTCCTGGTTGTGGTGCTAGTTTTATTTTAAGGAATCGAGTACCACCTTTGCGATTTGTCCCAGTTATTACCCTGGGTGGTAACTCCTCATCTCCACGCCATGTCTTTGTGACAATGGTTAGTGTGTTCTTTAGAGCCCTGAGCTCAAACAGTGTCGCGGTTGCTAAAATCTTGGATGCGCACTAAACCTCGCCATCTACAAGTGGGTCTATGCCTAATTAACTAAATGGGCCTAAGTTATCTCTACCCTAAATCTAATTAATTATGCGCCTAAAATGCATTTTAATTAATTAAACCTAAAAAAACCTAAATTTAAATGGGTTAAAACCTAATGTGGGCCTAAGGCCTAAAACACATAAACATAAACAAACAAGCCCCAAAAACAATAAAAAAAAATATCAAAACAAATAAATAAAATATCAAACAATTAATTTAACTTATTCTAAAACCCTAATTTAATTAAAGTAACTCTAAACAAAAAAATAAAAGAGTCAACAAGCAACCCTAATTCTAACCATTTAAATCTAATCTAATTTTATTAAACAACCTAATGATTTCTATAACCATTAATTTTAATTGATTACCCAATTGAAACCCTAATTTTACTAACCAATTACTTAAAATAAAACACATAAGCACACCACACCAAATTTCATTATTCCCACTATTTGAGCTATTACAATGAACTATTGAGAATTTAAAAAAAAAGAATTAATACAATCCCAAAAATAAATAAAAATAAGACAATTAAATAAAAAAAAACCTAGAAACTAAATTTAGCTACAAGGTTCCGTCCATGACATTCTATGGACCTCTATGGATTTGGTTCTTAAAGTATGATCATCATGTAATCTCCTCCATAAGCACCATAACAAAAGGATAAAATAATGATTAGTGAATTGAATTATAATAAAAATTCAATAAAATTAAAATTCAATAAAATCAAAATAAAAAAAAAGAAGAAAAATAAAAATAAAAATAAAGGTAGGGAGAAGATAATGCTTATGGATACTAAATTAATTGCTCTTCAAACTAATAAGATCACCATTGTTTTTAGTAAGCCTTCAAGAACTTGTTATTCTTCTTCTCAAAAATCTCCAACGAATAAATCACCAAAAAAATTTTATGTACCGCCTAAACAAAAGTCTAGAGATCTTTAGGAAGAAGAGAGCTAAAATTGCAAAAAAGAATGCAGAAAATTAAGAATTGAGTCCTCCTACTCCAAGAGCCTAAGCTCTCTTTTTATAGGAAAAAACCAAAAAAACCCTAGGTTCTATGTACTGAAGAGTTCTAATTTTAAAAGGACTTTATTTTTGAAAATTTAGATAAATCCCAAAAATAAATTTAAGAAAAATTTTTAACCAATCAAAACTCAGGAAAAATATTTTTATTTTCTATAAAAATAGAAAAAACAGATGGAAAACATGTAATTCCGATCGGAATTGCATAATTTCGATTGTTTTCTTAAATTTTAATTACAAAAAGACCCCTGAAAGAAATTAAATTTTTTAATTAAGTCTTAAAAAGTATTATAATTAAGTTCTTAAAAAACCAATGAAACACTTTTTGAAAACGTATTCAAACTTTTGAGGTTTCAAACTTCAAGTGTTAAAGACTTACTTATAACATTTTCATCATTGGAGTCTTTTGTCGCATCCATTTTTTATTATCCCAAAATAGGTTTTTTACACAAGCTTCAACATTGCATATCAGCCAAAGAAACGTGGGAGACCTTAGAAAACCACTATGAAGGCAACATTCAAGTCTGAAGTAAAAAGGTTCAACTTTATATGTATGAATATGAACTCTTCAAAATAAAGCCTCAGGAATCAATCATAGAGATGATAAACCATCTTAATGTTCTCCTCACAACCCTTAAGAAACTTGGAAAATATTTCTCCAAGGAAGAGGTAAACAATAAGATTCTAAGAATCCTATCTAAGAAGGATTAGGAATCTCATGTTACTTCAATTAAGGAAGTTAAAAACCTCTCCACTCTATCAACTGATGTGCTCATTGGTAAGCTCTTAACACATGAGCTCACCATCAAGCAAAGAGGTGAAGAATAAGAAGAAAAAGAAGAAAAGAAAAAGAGCATTACTCTAAAAGCTCTTCAAGAAAATAGTGAAGAGGAAAGCATTAAAGATTCTAATGATGAAGATGGTGATATTGTCATGCTCATTAGGAAATTCAAGAATTTTTTGAGAAAGAAAAATTTCTCAAGAACAAGGGACTTCAACAAGAAGTTCAAAGGAGATGGGAAAAAGAAAACTAAAAAGTTTACTTACTATGAATGCAAGAAATCAGGACACATTAAAAGTGAGTGTTCCAAACTCAAATTCAAAAACAACGGAGTAAAAGATAAGAAGAAGGCATTCAAAGCTACTTGGGATGATTCCTCCAAATCCAAAGAGGAAGAGGAACAACAAGAAGTGGTCAATCTTTACTTTATGGTCCTTAAAAATGAAAATGAGGAACCATCTACTTTTTATTCTTCCTTTGATGATTGTGATGATTATTGTGATGATGATGATGATGATGAGATATCTATTGTGAGAAAATTATTAGTTAAATGTAAAATTTTATTATCTAAAAAGAAACATTATAAGCATGAGTTAGCTAGCTTAAATAACGAATTAGAAAGTTTAAAAAATGATTTTTCTAAACTTGATTAATCAAATAAAAAACTTATTAGTAATGCAAAATCTTCTAATTCTTTGGAAGATCAACTTAAGAAAGCAAATGTTGAAAATCATAAGCTTTCTAAGAATATCTTAGAATTAAAAAATTTCATTGCTAAATTTAAGAGAGGAAAAGAAACTTTAAATAGTCTTCTTGACTATCAAAAATTTCATAGAGATACTCATAGAATTGGATATAAAAATGGAATGTCTTCATCATTTTCATCATATATTAATTTTGTAAAAGCTTCACATGATTCCACTCCTTCAACCTCTAAAATAAATGAGACTCAAGCTTTCAAAGATAAAAGATCTCATATGTTAAATAATAAGGGAAAGTCTCATAAAACTCACCCTTTATTAACATAAAGAGGTAAGGCCTAAACTAGAGCACCTCAACCCAAATATGCTTATATGTACACTAGACATAATCATATTAGGCATGCTACACAACACAATGCACATAAACATGTTGCACATTCCTATCAAAGTATACATTATCATTGTAAATGTATGAATCATACTATGACATAAAATAATAGGAGATATGCACCACCACAACACCAAAGGTATGTTGCACACACTAGAAAAGTATTTTGTCTTAGGAGAAATAACCCAAATATGCTTATATGTACACTAGACATAATCATATTAGGCATGCTACACAACACAATGCACATAAACATGTTGCACATTCCTATCAAAATATACATTATCATTGTAAATGTATGACTCACACTATGACATAAAATAATAGGAGATATGCACCACCATAACACCAAAGGTATGTTGCACACACTAGAGAAGTATTTTGTCTTAGGAGAAATAAATTTAAAAATATTGTATATTTATATTGCATGATCAAAGGACATACTGACAATGTGTGCTTCTATAGAAGATTACACATGAATTTACTTCTTTTGAACTATCTCGAAACTAATCAACCTAGACCAAGAAAGGTTTAGGTCAAAAAGAACACCTAATTCATTTTGTGTAGGTGTGATTGAAATCCACAAGAATAAAAAGCAAGTGGTATCTCAATAATGGATATTCAAGGCACATGACGGGAGACAAAAAGCAATTCAACAAACTTGATGCTAAGGATGCTAAGGATGGAGGACATGTTACATTTAGAGACAATGCAAAAGAAAAAATTATTGGCATTAGAGAAATAAGTAATCCTCAATCCTTATCTATATATCATATGTTGTTTATTAATGGTATAAAGCATAATTTACTTAGAATAAATCAATTGTGTGATATGGGAAATAAGGTTACTTTCTATCCTAGAAATTGCTTTATTAGTAGTCTTGATGAAAACAAAGTTATTTTTAGTGGAGAAAAAGTGGAAAATGTTTATGTCATTTATTTGAATAAAATTGATAACAAAGACATAAAATGCTTAATGTCTATTTCCCATGACATATAGACATGGCATAAAAGATTAGGACATGCAAATTTTGAGTTTTTAAATGATCTTTATAAATATGAACTTGTGATTGGTTTACCTAAACTTGAATTCACTAAAGATAAACCTTATAATGCTTATCAAAAGGGAAAATAATCCAAGTCTTCATTTAAGCTAAAAAATGTAATGTCCACCTCTATACCACTTGAACTTATACATATGGATTTGTTTAGACTAACTATAGTTGCTAGTCTCGGTGGAATGCACTATGCATATGTATTGGTTGATGCTTACTCTCAATTTACTTGGGTGTATTTTCTTACTCATAAGAATGATGCTTTTAAAGCTTTTGAAAATTTTGCTAAAAGAGTTCAAAAAGAGAAAGGTTTTTGTATTTCATCCATTAGAGGTGATCATAGAACCCAATTTGTAAATGATTTTTTCAAAAATTGCAATGAAAATGGTATTTACATACATTTTCTTTTCCTAGAACTCCTCAATAAGATGGGTAGTTGAAAGGAAAAATAGAACTCTCACGGAAATGGCTAGAACGATGCTTCATGAGTATAATTTACCTCTATACTTTTAGATGGAAGTCATTAACACATCTTGTTACATTTCAAATCAAGTTTTCAAAAAAATAAGTTTAAACAAAACATCTTAGGAGCTAT
This sequence comes from Mallotus nudiflorus, assembly GCA_947683625.1. NCBI lineage: Eukaryota > Viridiplantae > Streptophyta > Magnoliopsida > Malpighiales > Euphorbiaceae > Mallotus > Mallotus nudiflorus. The sequence continues at coordinate 1,338,055 of CANTUR010000018.1, read as the reverse complement.
AAAACAATAGAAAACCTAAAATCTCATATCTAAGAGTATTTGAATGCAAGTGCTTTATATTGAACACCAAAGATAATCTTGGAAAATTTGATTCCAAAGCCGATAAAGGAATTTTCTAGGCTACTCTATTTTTAGTAAAGCATCTATAGTCTTTAAAAAGAGAACTCTAGTAGTTGAAGAGTCAATGAATGTTGTATTTGATGAATCAAACTCACTTAATCCTAGAAAGGATGTTTATAGTGTAGGTGAAAATGAGATTATGGAAACTCAAGAAGAAAATGCTAGTAAGCCTTTGGAACTTAAAGGACCAAACAAAGAAGAAAATGAGGAAACATCTCAACCTACCTTAAAGGATGAACCTCCAAAGGATTGAAAATTTAAAAAAGCTCATCCTCAAGACCTCATCATAAGTGACACTATAAAAGGGGTAACTACTAGATCAAAACTTAATTCTATTGCTAATTCAGCTTTCATTTCTCAAATTGAACCTAAAAATGTTTATAATGCTTTGTGTGATGAATTTTAGGTCCTTGCTATGCAAAAAGAGTTAAATCAATTTGAGAGAAATAAGGTTTGGACCTTGGTTCCTAGACCTAAATATCATCCTATTATAGGCACCAAATGGGTATTTAGAAATAAGATGAATGAACAAGGTGACATAACTAAGAATAAAGCTAGACTAGTAGCTAAAGGTTATAATCAAGAGGAAGGCATTAATTATTATGAAACCTTCACCCTCATTATAACAAAAGCTATTAGAATGCTACTTGCATTTGCATCATTCATGGATTTTAAACTCTATCAAATGGATGTTAACAGTGCATTTTTAAATGGTTTTATTGAAGAGGAGTTATATGTTGAGCAACCTCCGGGTTTTTAAAATTTTGATTCTTCAAATCATGTGTTTAAACTTTCAAAAGCCTTAGATTGATTGAAACAAGCATTAAGAGCTTGGTATGAAAGATTTAGTAACTTTTTACTAGAGAAAGGTTTCTCTAAAGGAAAAGTTGACACAACTCTTTTTATAAAGAAATCCAAAAATAATTTGTTAATTGTGCAAATATATGTTGATAATATCATTTTTTGTGCTACTAACCATTATTTGTGTGAGGAATTCTCCAAATTAATGCAAAGAGAATTTGAAATGAGTATAATAGGAGAACTCAAATTCGTTCTTAGACTTCAAATCAAAAGGAGATTTTCATTAATCAAAACAAATATGCAAGAGATATTCTCAAGAAGTTTGGAATAGATGGAACTAAAATAAGCAAAACTCCAATGAGCACCATAACCAAACTAAACAAAGATGAGAATGGCAAACCAGTTGATGAAGAGCAGTTTAGAGGTATGATTGGATCCCTTCTTTATTTAACTACTAGTAGACCCGATATTATATTTGCTACTTGCTTGTGTGCTAGATTTCAGTCAAATCCTAAAGAGTCTCATTTGAATGTTATCCAAAGAATTTTTAAATATCTTTATAGTACAATGCATTTAGGACTTTGGTATCCTAGGAGTTCTTCCTTTAACTTGGTTAGTTATTCAAATACAGACTTTGTCGATAGTTTACTAGATAGAAAGAGCACTTCTGAAACTTATTAATTTTTAGGACAATGTTTAGTTTCTTGGTTTAGTAAGAAAAAAGTTTCGATTTTCTTTTCCACTACTGAAACTAAATATATTGCAATAAGTCTTTGTTGTTCACAAGTTTTGTGGCAAAAATAACAATTGTTAGACTATGGTATAAAACTTTATCACATTCTAATAAAATGTGACAATACAAGTGTTATTAACCTTAGCAAGAATCGCATTCAACATTCTAAAACTAAGCATATAAACATTAGACATCATTTCTTACATGATCATGTTCAAATTGGTAATATCTCACTTGAATTTATTGATACAAATAATCAACTTGCAGATATCTTCACCAAACCTCTCAATGAAGAGAGATTGAATTTCATTAAGTATGAACTTAAAATGATTGATAGTTCTAGTTTATCTTGAATCTTATGCTTAAATGATGGTTGGACTATTTTCATGTAAAATCATGTTATGCTTATTGATTACTTTGATTGTTAAAAGTTTTTATCTTAACAATTTTATAATTTTTTTAAATTTTCATGCATTTATATATGTTTAAATATGCAATATATATTTTTTAATTCCTCCTACTCCTCATCAATACTAATTTCTTTTTATATGATTTTGTTAATTTTGTCGTCAATTGTTGTTTGATTTATTTTCAGTATTTTTTTGTATCTAAGCATTGAGTTGTTTGTTTATTTCTATAGTTATTTTGTGATAGTTTACGTTCAATTTATTTTTGAGATATTTTTTGGATATAAGCCATGAGTAGTTAGTTTTATGTCTTATATACAATTGATATCTTAATATCATTGTAACTCAGTCCTTTTTAATACAATTTTATTTTGATGATTTTTTTTTTCATTTTGATAGGGGGAGAAATATTTAAGTTTATTTAATTTTTTTATTTATTGTGTTTACGCATGAATTTTTTTTTTTTTGTTTATACATGCATAATTAATGTTTAAATTTATTCATGAATAAATTTTTCTTAGGAAATTTTTTGATCTTTGATAAGGCATGGATATTTTTTTTTAAGATTTGTTCTATTTTTGTTTTTGTCAAAGGAAGCAAAAATAATTGAGTTTGCATGTGTACTTAGTTAATTTCATTTTAGGGACGAATTATTTTCAAAGATGTGTTTTATGTTAGTGATATAACTCTTTGAAATGGGGGGAGAAAATTTTTTTATATAATCTTGTTTATGCATGCATAGTAACAATGTAAGTGTGGCTAATTTTGTCCTTGTAATAAAAAGCTTTGTTTCGCTTATTTTGTTTATATATAACATAAAATTTATAAAGATTTGGTGTATCTTTGTTTTCATTATTTTGGTTCGTGATCTTTTATTCCCTCTAGAATTTTTTGTTTCTTTAGGTTTATTTCCCTTTATATTTCTCTCTTTTCTTTTTTTCCTTTAGGCTAAATGCCATATGATCATTAACTAGCTAAGTTTTATATGATCATGTGATAGTTAAGTTTTTAATATAGCGTTATATGTAATATTTTTGTGATGTATATGTACTATTTTATGATGCATTATAGTAGCACTATATGCACATATGTTTGAAATTATTTCCTTCAAATTGTCTAACAATTTATTTTAATGATCATATTATCATCATGTTATCATGTTTTTAACATATTTATTATGTTAGGCCATGTTCTTGATAACATGATTATATTGTCTTTATTTTTGACAAAAAGGGGGAATAAAATAAAATAAATTTATATTTCTTATCATATTAATAAAAGGGCAGTAATAAAGAAATATATAAGAAAAATTTGTTATCCCTTATATATGCCCTGATACATGGTGTATTCTATTGAATTTTATGCATATATTAAGGGGAAGGAAAATTGTTCACATAATGCATCAATTTAATTTGAGAGGGGGAGCTATTATGTACAATGCATACTTATTAAAGTCTTTTATTTTTGACACTCATACACTTTATTTATTATCTTTTCAAATTGATTGTCAAATCCAAAACGGGGAGATTATTGACTATTTACATGATCAAACTCCTAATTTTGGACTTTGACAAACAAGTTTGATTCTAATGATTTCAACTAAGTGTGTAGGAATTATATACCAAAAATATACATTTTTGGATATACATTGATAAATTGATCTTTGAAATTCAAGGAGCCTTTTTGACATCCTTAGGGCTCTATAATGAGAAAATGATCTTCATCATTTTTGAAGTAAACATCTTAAGATTTCTAATTAAGCTTACTTGTCAAAATTCGAGCTCATTTGGGTATGCAAATCTTAAGTTAAAGTCAGCATATGTAGCTTTCATTTTAGATTGCATAGCTCTCAGTATTTTAGCAATATCTTGAGCTATAGAGGTTCAATTGAATTGATTTAAAGTGATATGGAAAGATAAGAAATTATCTACAACTTTTATGAAGAAAGTGAAGGCTAATTCAATCTTCTTTAGTCTCAAAAATACATCACAATGCACTATCTCAAATAGACTTAGCACAGGGACTAAATTGCACAAAAAATTACAATTTGTGTCATAGTCCTAATCGAGACTAAATTAGTCCCAACTGGGACCAAGGAAGGAGCAAAAATTCATCAAAATGGTAGAAATAATCCTGATCCTATGTCCCAATCAGGGCATTACTCAGGACAGGGTAGTCCCGATCAGAATCAGGGTATTTTTTCAAATGCAACAGCTCATAATGGCTATTTGGATGATATCCCGACTAGGATGGATGATATCCTAACTGGGATGGATGATATCCTAACTGAGACCTGACAAAATGCAGCTTAAAAGTCTAAATTTTTATTTAAATGGACTTGGATAATGTTAGCAATGAAATCATTGCTTCCAACAACTATAATTGGATTGCTCAAATATAAATATGACATCTGAAGATTTTTTTTGAGGTTAAGAAACTTATTTACTCATTATATACCTTCAAGCATTCAATTAAGCTCTTAAATTCTCTTTTAAACAATTATTGTATTTATGTAACTCTTTAGAGGGTTGTGTATTAGAAATAAAAAATTTTCTTCATCTTAAATTTTAGGATAGATTAAAAGGGAAGTGAGATTTATTTCTAAAGGAATTAGTTTAAGTGTTGTCCATTGAGGGATTTAGTTTTTAAGTAAGCCTAGAAAACTCAAGTTATAAAGTTGTAAGAGTGAGCTATAAAACTCTTGTATAATCTCAATTTTGTGAATAAGATTGTGGGTGATTCCTAACTTGGGGATAAGTTAGGTAGAGACATAGGATTGTTGTTGAATTTGAACTCCTTAAATCTTTGTGTTATTAATTCTTCCTTCTCAACGTTCTTTCAATTCTTGCAAAGAATTCCTTTAATTCTCAATTATTGTTCGATAATCCTATTCACCCCCCTGTAGGACTCTTTCACATTATTTTATGGTTAACCATAAATTGTAAAGTTAACACCTCAAGTTAAATATATTTTAAAAAAACCAAATGTTTTCAACTTGTTCCAATTTTAATTTAGTCAATTTAAAACAAATTATATATATATATATATATATATATATATATAGTAGTCAAATTTTAGTTTGGTTAAAATAATTTAAAAAATAAACGTTTTCAACTTGTTCCAATTTTAATTTAGTTGATTTAAAACAAATATTTTTAACCAAACCAATAAAGTTAATTTTTAAATATTTAAATCATTGTCCAAATTAAGAAACATTAAAGAATATCAAAATCAAAAAAAATTTGAATTCGATTAGGATAATTGTTTTAGTATATGTATAACAAAATAAAAATATTAATTTGTCACTATTTTAAAAATAAAAAATAATTCTTACTATATATTTGTAATTTTGTAGTACAATATTGATTAAAATATAATGACAATTTGTTTAGATATAGTTGAGGATGAATTTTCTTATAATATAGTTAACCATATTATAAATTAATCAATTGTAACTTGGGCATTTCTATAATATCTTAAAGATAGAACTACCAAAAAAAGTAGTTCATTTCAAAATCATTACATATTTTTAATCTTCAGTGGAGTTGCTACTATGAGTGAGCTAAAGATGTTTAGAGATCAAAATGAAATACGACCATGACACTGGAAATAGAATCAAATACACCTTTATTGATGAAACGAGAATCCTTTTAAAAACTCGATAAAAGTCTTGTGTAAGCAATTGTCATCTGATTGCTTGAGAAATAAGAGATAATATCAAACTTAACAAAAATCATCCTTTAAATAAAAATTATAAGTTCAGAAAATTGTTTATAATTAAATACTTCTTGTTAGCTAATACCCATGACACTTTTTGCATCACTCCAGTTTTGGTATGACAAAATATACACAAACACACACTAATCCATCCATAGCTAATAATGTAAAGTATAAAGAAAAAAAGATAATAACAATTATTACACGATTCTTTTAGTAAATAGATCAAAAAGAAAAAGTGTAAAAGAACATATCTAGGGCCAAATGTAATAAAACCTTAGAAAATAAATGTTAGCATAACAAAATTTACATCCATGCGCTATTTACAACATCCACAAAGATAAATGTAACAAAAATAACAAAATAGCAAAGTGGCAACATAATAGCACTAGAAAAATGCAGAAATAGCAAAACATGACATCAACAATGGAATAAAATCCTAAGACATGTCAACAATCTAAATATAGCAAATCAAGTTAAAGTATATTTTATCACTAATTATTAAAAATTTAAACTTACTCCAGTCTAAATTCTTAATACTTTAACACTTTTTAAATTACATTTAATGAAAATACTTTGGGTGTTAATTTTACAAAACTAATTAAATCATAATATTTTTATTAACTCATAAAATTAATGTTGTAAAAATAAATATCAAATTTTTTAGAATTGATTTTCCATTATCAACCAATTTTTTTGTTTGATAGTATGTGGTCAACCCATATCATAATTTTAAAGTCAATCTATATCATTTTATGGTCAACCATGTGTAATGACCCGTATTTTTATTTATGAATTTAAATTATAGATTTTAAAATGTTAATTATTATTTTAGTTACATTATTATTGATTGAGTATTTTAATAAATTTTAAATAATTTTTAAGAGTATTTTTTATGCATATATATATTTACATGTGTGAATAATTAATAGGAGAAATTTATATTTTTAAATACTATATTTATTAATAAAAAAATAAAAATAATAATGTCACTTTTTTCTTTCTTTTTCTTCTTCTTTTTCTTTTTTTTTCTTCTTCTTTTTCTTTTTTTTTCATTCCTTCTCCATTTTCTTCATCTTCCTCCCGCTAATCACCAATCAGCCCCTGCCACCTCCCTTTATGCTGCCACCACCGCTCGATGCCAGTAGTAGCTAGACGACATCAGCACCACCCTCCTTCCGCCAAGGACCTTCTCCTCCTCTCCCTCTCACGTTTCTTTCCGACAACCGAAGGGAAAAAGGGTCACCGTCGCCGCCTTCGATGCCATCAAACCTCGCTGGTGGTCTCGTTGGACTCATCTCCTTTCGTGCAACATTTGCCCTCCTTCAATTGCACCAATCTACTCTAGCAACCATCTCAATTTGAGTTAAAATAGCTTCTACAATTTTTGTTAATTTCTTCAATTTGAGTTAAAATTAGGCTTGGGGTAGTCATATAAATTGAAATTAGAGTTGAAATCTATCCTTTTTTTTTATAATTTTTTGGAATTTTTGAATTTTTGGATACTATTCCGAATTTTGTTACTGTTTTAGGTCGAGTATTTTCACATTTTTATTAAATACTCTAAATTATGTAGATTAAACTTTGTTAAAAAAGTTTTGTGAAATTCCTTGTAGAATTTAAGATATAATTTTTTTAAAGATTATGTTTAATATGTATTTTTACAGAAATTATTGTATTTTATTATTTATTCTAATTTTAATTTAATTTAAGGTTATTTAACATGTTTATTACTGATTTTATGTAATTAAGTCAAGAAAATACTTTTCATGAGTAAATTGCAATTTTTAGTTAATTGGTAGTAATTTTAGAAAATATTTATTATTATTATTATTTAAAAGCTTAAAATAAGTTCTTTGATATTTTTATTATATATTTGGATTATTTAAATAGTTTATTTATATTTAACAATAATTTTAGTTAAGAAGGTTTAAAGGAAGTTTTATAAATTTAATTATTTTAAATAGTTGATTTCGGTGATATTAAATAAGAATTTTATTATTGATTTTATTAGTAGTTTAAAAAATAGGTTTCCATTATATTTTTATTATTTAAATGAATTAATTGAAATGGTTTAGCTAAATTTTTATTTTGTGATATATTAGTAAATTTGAGCAAAATTATACTATTTCTATATGTGTATTTGTGTTGGTTCTCGGTTGGATATAAAATATAGTTCGGGACCCAACTCGAGTAATTGAATTGTAGAGATTACAGAAGTATTGTTTTATTCAGGAATGACTCTACTTTTAGTAAAGAGATGTCCGTTTTACAAAGTAGACTCTGCCGAATTTGCAATAGATTTTTCATAAAATGTGACATCGGTGTGTGTTAGTTTTTGAGTTTAGATAGTATTGTATCTCAGGTCGAGTCTTTTCTTTAGAAATCTAGGACGTGTAATGTTAGGATTTTATTCTATTTATTTTTATCATTTTTTAATAGCCACACTTGGAGCAAAGCTTGTAGGGCAAGGCCAATCGATGACACATCCACTAGCTCGCTTCACCTGTGAGTTAATACTATAAAATATTTGTTGTGGTTTTATATATGAGATCTATTAATTATGAATATAAATATTCTTATGAACATGAATTATCAGTTTGATTATTGTTGAGAATATTAATATTATGTTTTAGCTCGAGATGCATTTCATTTTATTTAACGCTATTTTATTTCATTATATTTTAATTTATTTGATATGCATATTTTTGGAGGAAATGGTAGAACATGCTAGTTGGTGGGTGTCACCAGGATTGCATGAGCACTAATATTGATTTGGGTTATGAGCCAGCTATATTGTAAAATGTGGGCCCTGGTCGAACTTTGCTCTCTGGGCAAATGTATAATTATGGTTGAGCCCTGGTTGAACTTGCTCTCTGGGCAGAGATATATTACTGGTTAGACCATGGTGAAGCATGCTCTATGGGAATCAGTAAACATTTGGAATAAGAGACCGACTGTGGCTGAACCCTGGTTGAGCTTGCTCTCTAGGACCAACAGTCAATTGGACTAAATGAGCCAAGTGACTATTAGATCTTGAGGTTTAGGGTTCTACCATGATTCCCATTAAAAGTTTATTTTATATAAGTTTTAATGAGAAGTTTTTCATAAAGAGATTTATGAATATTTGAAAAAATATTTTATAAAGCTAACATTTTTAAATAAATTAAATGATTTCCAAACTATTATTTATTCCCTAAAATTATTAGTTTTTAAATAAAATTTTTAAAACCAGCATGTATTTTATAGCATTAATTCACTCTGTGAAGTTTGACTCTCCTCAACTATTTTTTAGGATATCGGGAGTCTGCAGTTAGTTCTTTTACCTTGCGCCAAACTCATTCCTCATCGACTGCTTTATGTATGTTATTTAATTAAAGGACTGTGTACTTGAATTTTAGATACTGCAGTAGTTAGTTAAATGATTTACATAATTTGTATCAAGATTTAGCATTTTAATATTACCTTGTATTATGGATTTTATCGTATATACATATATTTATTATATGTATTTGTGGATTGGGTATGGACTATTTTAGTATTATTCATGGTGACAGTTGGGAAAAAAATTTTAAGGCTTACTGCGAATTTTAAATGCATTATGCACTTCTCATTCCCTAGTGCTGGTCACGTACCTTTAGGTTTGGGTCATGACAAAGTAACCATGTATCATTTTATTATTAATTTTCTATAATACAAAAATTTAGTAAAATATATGTTCTTTTGTCTTTTTACTTGATATTTTGTGATATTGTGTGGTTAATCACTGTAAAAATAGTGAAATTTATATTCTCTGGTATATTTTTATGTTCAACTATAATTATTTTATGTTTTGTCATATATTATGTCTTTATTTATTATTTTTAAAAAGTAAGTGATAACTTGAATCGAAAAAAAGAAAAGTTTATGTATTAAATTATAAAGGTAACCTTATCTATAGGTTGTAGATTTTTTTTTAATTTCAATTTAATGGCCTGTAATTTATATTTTAATTCAATGACTAAAAATTTGAAGGCATCTATATTTTTAGGACATTGTAAAAACTCCATTAATAAATATTTGAAAAAAAATAGTGTCATGTGTAAATTTGTAATTTTTTTTTCTTATCCACAAGTGTATAGATAGATATATATATACACACTCATTGCTTCTACAGAAACTTAGGACGGACATTTTCCCCATTTGATCAAGTGGGGTAATAGTGGAGGGGGGGCACTCATAGTATAATGATTGTACGTAACAAAAAAGCCAAAATGGCATATTAGAGCACTGGACTTATATATTGATAACTCTGAATTGATATTTTTGCTTGTGGAACCTGCATTGACGAGGAGAACGGGTAAAGGGGCGGGGTTTCCCCTATAAACACTCTAAAGTTTAAGTCAGTAATGGTATGAGGAAAAAATATAATGAAGCAAATAAGCATAATAGAGTAAAGAATAAAGAATGATTGTTTGGATGATGTGATGATGGAGTTATGGAATGATGTCTTGGTGATGTTGTATGATGAGAATTGGGAGATGAGTGAATATAAGAATGAATGAATGACATGAGATGTCATGAAATGTATTTATAGAAGAAGATATTTCTCAAACCTCTTAGGAATATGATTTTTTAGTCTTATAGGATTACCTTATTTAGGAGAGGAAAGACTTCCTTTGTAGAGTAGTCATCCTAATTGAAATAGACTTCTTTATTAAGCTTTCTTCTAATTCAAGTAATCCTCCTCTTTGGGGAAATGTAACCCTTATTAGAATAGGATACTGATATGAGATATCAAGAGTCCCTCCTGAAAGTCTGTTCAGATATTTATGTCTAACGTATCTGGGTTTATAAATGATAGAAAATGCCATTGTATCTGATATGGAAGGGCGAGCTAAGTTAGTCAGCCTCAATCACAAGAAAAGATAAAGCTCAGTACCGAGTCTTGAAATCATCATATAAGAATATTATTTGAAGTGCCAGCTGGACTTGAGTGCATAAAACCTGTAATAAAAAGGATATGTAATGGATTAACCCGCCAGTGTAGAGACAACATGACGGAACCAGTTGTCACTAGAGTTTTGATGTTTGGTGCATTAAAAGCGCGGCCCGAGTGCCGAAACTCAATACTATAGAAGCGACCTGAGGGTGCCAGCTTTAGTCACTAAACTTAGATGCTTGAGGCTTAGATGCTCTGTGCAAGGATGAGAGGCTTACATGCTTAGAACCTCAGTACTGTAGAAGCAACCTGAGGGTGCCAGCTTCAGTCACTGGACTTAATCTTGGTGCATTAGAAGCGCAGCCCAAGCACCGTATATTCTTGGTGCATTAGAAGCACGACCCGAGTGTCGTATGATCTTAGTGTATTAGAAGCACAGCCTAAGTGTCATATGATGTTGCTCAATTTATGAACTTTAATAACTCAATCAATGGCAGCTGCCTAGTCAGAATAATGATTGATGTTGAGTCCGAACATTATTACTGCAGATGTTTGATTTTTCGAGCATTTGTTATTGGTAGTATTTTTGTAAAAGATAGGATATTTGGGATCCTAACAGTGAGTTTGAGCCCTTTCAATCTGAACTCCATAATATGGGATAGTAATTTAGTGAGGATTTTAGAAATGATAGAAGGTGGGTTTTAATCTGAGCTTCCACAATGAAGGACTAAATTTAGGTTTGCCTAATCAGAATTGTGAGATGAGCATTTGTAAATTGGGTGAAGGGTCAATGTTGCACTACTTCTGAAATAAAGGATAATGTGTGATGCTGGCTAGGATGTCTTAGAATTGCCCTTTATTTTATGGATATACTTGACTCCATTCTTGAATTTCTCTTGTTGGATATTCTCTGAAATTTTAATGAATAAGGATCTTCTACAAAGTAGGATTTTCTTGAATGTTATTTGATCTAGCATTGAACAGGAACCACCATTTGTTGTTTGAGCATGAGTGAGTGCTTGTTCGCCTTAGTGTTATTTTTCAATGTGTCTAATGTCTTTTAATAATCTCTGCATGTTGATGCCGAGTGAGATTATCAGAGTGTTCGATTGTTTGGATTGATAGGTGCTTAAAGTAGCATCTTCAATAAATATATTTTCCTTATCTGTAGTGATAAATAAAAGAACAATATTTTTGGGATCGTATAATCGATCTCATTTGATGGTCAGTCCTTGTATAATAAATATATCAAATGTAATTTATGTATATTTTGCATGAATAATAATCATGTATATATAGACGAGCATCTGTGTGTAGATGTGTAAGCGTGCTTATGTGACGAGTTATAAATATTCATATAAGAATAAACAAGATACGGAAATAAATAAATTAAATAATATAAAAAGAAACTTATCTTCTAATGTACTGTTGTCTCGCCTTCGAATTCACGAATATTTATGCTCGTTGTGGATATGAATAATTATTGCTGATTAATTTAAAAAACCCATTAATTCCTTATGAAGCTCATGGTTCATTCATTTGTTTTTGCTTTGCTATCCGAGCTCATGTAAAAGACATTAATTTATTAATATATACTTGTGAAGTTATTGTTGTGGTTGCCTTGGATATTCCTATAATGCCAGAATTTAGGAGATGCTTGGAGATCGGGAGATGCCCCGAGATCAGGAGATGCCCATGAAGTAAATGTCTGACTCTTCCATACTTGCTCGCTACTCAAAGTCCAAGTATCCATAAAATCAATGCTTGGCAGTAGATGCTCAGATTTCCAAGGCTTTAGTGGACAATACTCATGTTGTTCGAATGCTCGGAGTCTGAGTGCTTATGAAGGGTGTTTGTTGGATGCCTAATGTCCTAAGCATGATGCTCAGTTGATGCTTGGATATCAAAGGCTTTAATGTTCAGTAAAAACTTATTTACGTTCTTTGATGCTCAAACTAGGATGCTCGATGATCTCATGCTTTGAAACTTCATTACTTAGAGCTTGATGGATGCTCACAAAGCAGATTTTTGGTATCCGACGCTCATTTGAAGTTTTAACGTATGGAATTTTAAGGCTTAGTAATAAAGAAAATGATTTTAGACCTACATTTGTGATTATTCCCTAGCTTCGATGGTGCTTTGGTGCTTAGTCAGCTCAAATATATGAGTGTCAGTGCTCAGAAGCTCGATGCTCGGCACTTGAAATCTCAGTGTTCGGTATTTGATGTTTAATGTTCACTTGATACTTAATTTCAATTTTAAGAACCATTCATCGAATACTCACATTCTTCAATCTTGGTATGAGGTCATATGGTCTAGCTTTGTGAATTTAAAGGAAAACATGTAGACTTCCAACTTCTTTCCATCACTACGTCTGATCTGGGTGTCGAACTACTTTCAAGCCTCAATGCTAGGATGCTCGGTGATTCATTTTGGTTTCCCAACTGTCTTACTATTTGCCCTGCATTCTAACATTAGAAACTACTGCATCAATAGCAGAACTTTCTTTAAAACTCAGATGCATCCCCTTTCTTTTTTTCCCCCCTTCTGATGAAGCTTTGGTGAAGTGAAATGGTCATTCGAGTCTGACCATTGCTAAAACTTCCATCTTCTGAGTTCTTGATTTGAATCATATCTTATTTTTAATATTTGTAAATCTGAATAGAGTGGGACATCTGGACTGGTAGCAAGCTTGCTTCTTCCAATAGCCAATCTTCTTGCATTTTAAGCAGAGGTCAATCTTGGCTACTTTTCCATGCTAACTTATCCTTATAAAAGGCTAATCTAGCAACAAGTCAGTCAATAAGAATGCCATTGTAACATTGTTGAACCTTTCATACCTCATGACTTGATCATCTAACCATACAACTCTGCTAATGCAAGGGATCTTAAAGCTTATCAACATCGTGATTGTAGATGGACATATCTCAAATGCCATGCCTTTATGTTTTGCACCTTATTGAAGATATAATGAAGTTGTTGCTTATAGTTTGGAGCTCATTCTACCAAAAATTTTTGAGCAATTCTTTATATACCAATCTACTACTCGAGTAATTAGAAGCTTGAAGCTGCACAACTCCATCAACCGCTTGGGCACTTTAAGTCTCTACTTTAACTATCTCAAATCATGTGTGCCTCCTTTAATCGATGATAAGCTATTAACCCCCAGAGGTAAAGTTTGAAGCCAAAATTGTATTATAAACAACATGATCAACTTCCGAGGAATGTGCATTGTAAGAATGGATCAATCTCTCATGCAAAGCAAATAAGAAAGTACCTGACGATCTTTTCACTATTTCAATATGAAATTGTCATTGATGACTGAATTGGATTTCTTTACAATTATGCTTAGAGAAATTATGATTTTATTGCATCTTTAAGAGGTCGAGCTAAATTCCTAGCAAGAAAGGATAATTCGGAATTGAATTTGATTTTTTCCACAGACGGCACCACTTGATAACTCCGAATTGATATTTTTGCTTGTGGAACCTGCGTCGACGAGGAGAACGGGTAAAGGGGCAGGGTTTCTCCCATAAACACTCTAAAACTTAAGTTAGTAATGGTATGAGGAAAAAAATATAATAAAGTGAATAAGCATAATAGAGTAGAGAATAGAGAACGATTGCTTGGATGATGCGATGATGGAGTGATGGAATGTTGTCTTGGTGATGTTGTATGATGAGAATGGGGAGATGAGTAAATATGAGAATAAATGAATGACATGAGATGTCATGAGATGTATTTATAGGAGAAGATATTGCTCAAACCTCTTAGGAATATGATTCTTTAGTCTTGTAGGATTGCCTGATTTAGTAAAAGAGGAGACTTTCTTTGTAGAGTAGTTTTCCTAATTGAAATAGACTTCTTTATTAAGTTTTTTTCTAATTCAAGTTATCCTCCTCTTTGGAGGAATATAACCCTTATTAGAATAGGATACTGATATGAGATATCATATATGAAAGAAGATTACTAGTTTTTTTTTTTACTTTAGATATATAATATTTGATGGCTAAATTTTTGTGATATATACTTTTGAGTATTTTATGTCATACCAATAAAAATGAAATATATCTATATATTATAAATCTGACTATCATATATAATATACTCATGAGAAAATAAAAAAATTTCCTGATAGAAACCCTCTTATTACACCGTTAAGAAAAGTATACTAAATTTAAAGAGAGAAGGAAAAATGAGAAATGTACACTTCTATTATGGCTCTGTAGCCCTTTGAAGATATTGTTTTCAACCTAAAAGGGATGTCTTAAGAGAAAAATCTATACTAATAACTTGAATTCAAGAAATTATTTAAACACATTTTGAAACCATTTTCAAAAATTTTTAAAAATTAAAAAATGTATATTTAATTTGAAAATATATATACTTTAGTTTTTCCCAACAAAAAGGAAATAAATTCAAAAAAATTTCTTAACGAAATAAAATAAATTATAATTATATTTTTAATATTTACACATTTTTTCATATTTTTATGTCCTATAATTTTAAAATGTATAATTTATCCAATCTATTTTCAGATTTCTGTATTTTTACATTTCCATTTCAGTACTAGTTAGAGCATTTTCAACCCATGCCTTATCTGGCGCGGATTTGGAGAAAAATCTCTCTTATCCAGCGGCATTTTTGACATTAAATCTGGTGTCACACTATAACCCCCCAAATTTGGGGTGAACTGTAGCTCACGGCATTCTGCCACGTTTTTGTTTTTACAATTAAATGTAATACTTTTGGCTAAACGTTCAATTTAGTCCAAATTTGTATAATATTTATAATTTGTTTAAATAATTTAATTTAAATTTTAATATATACAATCTATTCCAAATTTTTATTTTGAATTATGTTATTCTTTTTTAAACTTAAGAAATAATACTAAATATAAATATATAATATAGAAAAATAAATACGAGAAAAAATTTTTATTCAATAAATTTACAACCAAACACTATACAACATTTATAATTTGAAGTTTTATAGTTAAATATTTTCTGAACAAATAATTTAATAATTCCGAGTATTAATTTCAATCATTGGATCATTCTATTTTGAATTTTACGATAAAATTTTACGCAATTTTATTTTATTTTACACATTCTTCAATACATGTAGCTCAAAATATTTGGACAATTAATTTATTAGTTTTTAATTAACTAATAGTTGATTCAAAAATATATAATTTTTACTGTCAAATATGTAAAATAAAAAAATAAATATGGATGTAATGTGTTACATGTATAAATAATATAACATTAATAAAAATTAGATATAAAAAGAAATATATAGAAAATATTCTTTTGGTAGTGAAAATTGAATAATGAGTTGGAGTAAAATTAATATAAAAACTATATTTAAAAGTGAAATTTATTATAATTTGGTGTTATGAATTAGAGATGACTTTAGTACTAACGTATTCATGACGAAGCTACCCACAACCACAAGCTCACATAACATCCTGATGAAAAGGTTAAATGGAATGAAATAGCAGTGGTCCGTTGATTGATGACATGAAAATGTCTTTTTAGACACAAGTTAAGCTGGAGTCCTACTCCCTTAACGCGCTGTCTTAGTTGCAGTCGAAATCACATATGTATGTGCATTGGTGTCAGCTTCAACCCTTGACTTTTATCTGCTAACTATTTTGCTTTAGTTCCTGCTCTTCGATTGTAAGAGGTTAATTTCTAATGTTTTGCAGACAACATGAAATTTAAGTATGTCCAGACACCTGCTTCTCTCCTGCTTAGTCTAGCTATTACAATCATTAGCATGCTTGTCAGAACACTTCTATCAAGTTTAATTTTTCCACCAACGAGCAATTTACTTGGTCTTTTTTTCAGCACTTGGCATGCAGAATTGCCAGACATTTCAGGATCAATGAATAAGATCTTACGTTGATCTCAATCACGGATGAATTCAGTAATTTAATTTATTATAGTGGGGACAATTAATATAAACTCGCATATTTATACAATGACAATAATAATGATGATAGTATTATGCATTTTTATTATCTTTAGTTAACAATAAATATTATTTTAAATTTTATAATTAATTTATTTTTGATTTTACACTTTTGTCCTCACAATTTTTTGGTTCTCCCATAAATATATGGGGACAAAAATATTTTCATGGACAGCAATGGTACTGTTATTGTGACATAAAACATTTCCCAAAATATATACACATATTGACAACAATTAGTCGGACAATG
Source organism: Mallotus nudiflorus (assembly GCA_947683625.1). Classification (NCBI taxonomy): domain Eukaryota; kingdom Viridiplantae; phylum Streptophyta; class Magnoliopsida; order Malpighiales; family Euphorbiaceae; genus Mallotus; species Mallotus nudiflorus. The sequence continues at coordinate 1,321,130 of CANTUR010000018.1, read as the reverse complement.
TTTAATAAAATTTAATTTTAAGCATGATAATCTAACAAGGAAGAGAAATTTGTAGAAACAGAAAACAATGACAAAAAACAATCGATGCTTTAATTTAACTTAGGATCTGGGTTACATATATTGAATTAAATCTATTGCACATAATAAGCTGGAATTACATCAAGAATAAATTTCAAACAGCTCACAAATCAACATATCTTACAAGAGAAACTTTAAAGGGAAAGAGGGAAAGGAACTGTGACAAGAAGGCTGTAGAGTTTAAAGAGATGGCAAAGAGCCAACCTTAGGGACTAAAGTAGTACACAACTGATGGCCAGTGATGGTTGCACAATTAGCTAACCATCAAAAGAAGTCACTGATATAGAGACAATGAAACCAGAAGAATCTGATTTCTTCGATCAGTGACCACATCTGCATTGATGTTTCTTTTATGATTTCAATGTTTCTTCCAATGAAATCGTTTCCACACAGTCGAACCAGTAGGCTTATAGGACAAGAAGTGAATAAAATATTGTGTGCTGAAGCTAATTTTTGTACTATGCGTACTCAGGATTGAGTGCTATAGCCTCCCTGTAAATCATTTCTTTCATCTGTTCTTCTCCCAAGGGCTGTTGCTCAAAATCAAAGGAGAATGGCTCTGAGCAGACAGGTTCATCAGCAATGTCATGTAACCTGTCAAGGTATGGATGGGCTAATGCTTCTTCAACTGCAAAAGGAAAAGCTTTACATTTAGAAAAAGGAATGCATGATATCTAGCAACATTCTATTTAAAGGTGAACCACTCAAATTTATAACTTTTTAGTGATAGCAACATGGTAGAGTATGAATTTGTTTTGATCTGAACTCTTTTATTCTGATTCTATATACAATTGTAAAGTTTTAATAAACTGCGAATGTTTATGTAACTATGCTAATAACATTCTTTATAACTGGACTCTGTTCCAAGAAATTGTCTGTGATTATCAACTGCAAACCAATCCTTAACTCCCAAGTGTTACTTAGTATGGATAAAGAATGTAACATGTTTGAAATGTTAGCAATAGCTTGTCCATATACAGGTTATACATGCTATATTTGGTTTACCAGTAACATTCACAATCAATTAACAATATTCATTGAGAAAATAATCATATAGAACTGAATTGTTAGGTTTAAATGAATCCAGAATAGGAATATAGAATTTACCAGTAATTCTTTTTGTGGGATCAAATGTCAGCATTCTATCAACAAGATCAATGGCCAATGGATGAACGTGAGGAAAAACTTTGTCCAATGGCTGACGAGGATATGGACTGAGTTGACGAATGTATCTTTTGGCATCCTCATTCCTGACGAACTCAAGATCTGATTCAGTTGGTGTGCCAAGAAGCTAGAGGAAAACAAGAAAACTACATGAGCATTCTGTCCGCTAGTGCATTGCTCCAGCAACAAATTTAAAAACTAATTCTATAAGAAGAAACTTAATGATTGAGAGTAGAATTAAAACCAACCAATCTTGACACTATTCCAAGAAGTTGCATAAGAAAACCAAAGACAATTAGACAAGAATAGGCACCATCAAGTGAATTTTTTAGCATAATGTGACTATTCCTTGGTTGAAATTGAACAAACTTACAACCAAATTAAAAAGAGTAAACTATTCTTCTAAAAGTTTGGAACCTAAATGAAGAGATATTTGATGTAATATACTCGTACATGCAAATGCAATATATATTTACTTAAATTTCGTTTTACCTCTGTTAATAGGCGCATTTGATGTACATGATCTTTGCCTGGAAATAAAGGTTTTCTGTTCATAAGCTCCATAAAGATACAACCGACAGACCACACATCTATCGCAGCAGTGTAGTCTGAAGAATTAAGCAAAAGTTCAGGTGCTCGGTACCATCTGGTGACGACATATTCTGTCATAAACTCACTCTCTGAAGTTGGTCGAGCTAGACCAAAATCACAGATCTTCAAGTCGCAGTTTGCATTTAACAACAAATTGCTAGGTTTTAGATCTCTATGAATAACATTAGCAGAGTGTATGTACTTCAGTCCTCTAAGAAGTTGATACAGGAAGTACTGTAAAACCAAAATTGAGCAAACAAAGTCAAATTCATAAATCAAACTATTAAAATTCGTGGAAAGTTAATCAAGAACTCAAAAACTAATAATACCTGACAATGTTCCTCTGATAGGCCTTGGTTGGAGCGTATAATCTGATGAAGATCAGTATCCATGAGCTCAGTGGCAATGTAGACATCAGTAAATTCTCTTCTTACAGGTGGAGGAATCACATCTCTGATAGCTACAACCTGTTTTACATGCAAAAAATCCGTCAGCTCTTCAGAAACAAATCTAAATTTCAAATTCCACAACTTGGTCAATGAACCAACTATAAAAAATTGTTACAATATTCAAAACAATAAGCATTTTTTCGTGGTAAACCGCTATTATCCATAGCCCATTGCCTTTCAAACTACCCATATCAAAAGTCTCCCCACAACTAATTTAACTCAACTGCATATTAGATGACTCACATCTGAGACATCATTTAAGCCAGCTGATTTTTTCAATGGTATTAACTTCAAATCCATTCAATTGATCGTCTTGGAAAATAAGAAGAACTGAAGCCATGATTAAGTGGTGGACTAATGAGTCAATACAAGTAATCAAATGTCATTAATGATGTACTAGTGTGAAATGATGAACAAAATTAACAGAGAACAGAAGATAAGCTTAAGAATCAAAATTAAATTAAAGAATGAACCAAAACATAATTAAAAAGAAAAATACGAACGTTTTCATGATCCAAGTGTCGAAGAAGCTTAATTTCACGAAGAGTACGTTTAGCATCCATATGGTTATCAAAAGCATTCGCTATCTTCTTTATCGCTACCATCTCATTCGTCACCCAATTCAACACCGAGCTTCAAAAACCACCATTTGTAGATTCAACACATATTCATCAAATATAAAAACACAACAAATTATTAATTATTTACTAAAAATCCATACCAGACAATACCATAAGCACCGCGCCCAATCGGCATGATCGGAGGCCGATATTTCGATGTAATTTCAAAAAGATTTCCAAATATGTTATACTGAACAAACTGACCGCCGTGCGTAGGAATCGCCGGAAAATCACCGTACTGACCGCCGCCACTACCGTCAGCCATTTGCTCTGTTCTCTGTCAGTAATCGTTTGCAGCAGTTTTGGATTAGATTGAGGTTTTCGTTGGAATTCGAAGAGATTTATACACAGTTTTAAGGAGGAGACTTTAATTTTTCCTTTTTTTTTTTTTTTTTTTTTTTAGTTCCCAGAAGATGCAGCGAAGGAGAAACGAAAAAACGCGCGAGATTGAGAGGAGACCCGGTGATGACGCGTTGTGGCTTTTGAATCGTACGGTTTACATTGAAGCCGCCTCTCTGATCTAACGGTTCATATTTGTTCAATTTTTTCAACGGCCATCACTTGCTCTCCTCTTCTTAGGTGTAAAATGTGGAGTTTAATTTTTTTTCATCTTTGTGCAAAGATACTTTTTTTAAAAAAATTATCCCACTCTTTAGAATTAATAGTGATGTTAATTTTTTATATTTATTTTTTTCAGTATTCAGAATTATTTAACTCTAATTAATTCAGTTTAATTCATATGAAACTATAAAGAAGATAAAAAAATTTCAAACAGCTAATTTAATATGACAGCATACAATATGACTTAAACTTTAAATATAACTTAAACAATAATAGCTTTTACTAATTAATTCCAATAATTACATTTGATTTTATTTAGTATTAGAAAAGTGTGAGATAGCATAAATATAGAATTCACATATAAAATCAACAACTTTTAATTTTTGAAGGTCATCACTTATTGAATCTGAAATTTTTTTATTTCTAATAAAATAAATTAACACTAATACTATGATATCTAATCATAATTTTTATTAAAAAAATTAATAATGAAATATCGGATATAGAAATTATACATTTAATCGTTTTAAAAATATATAATTATGAAATTTAATGTTACAAGACATGAAAAAATTAATTTTGCAAATTCTACAGTAAAATGTAAATAATAAAATAAAAGTTATAAAAACATGACAAAATATATTTTCAATACTTAGTCCTACAAATAAAGGGCCTAATTTTTTAAAAAGGTCGAATCATTTTTATCATTTTATTAAAAACTAAAAATTGATGTATAGCGCCATCTAATTATATAAGAAAAAACAAAAAAAAATTAAAAAGTTATAGAAATTCTAGATTCGTTAAATGTATGTATCGTAGAATAATAAATACTCATATGTAATTTTTAAAAATTAATAAATATTCACATAGTTTTTTTTAAAAGAGTTTGGTGGATAATGTTTTGTATTTCTTGAATGGTATATAATTATTTTTTTAACTTTTGTAAAAGTATATTGGGTATACTTATAAATAATTGAATATGGAATCTTGCTAAAACAATAGAAAAGATATTTAGGAATGATACTAGTTAAGATCCCATTAATTATTTGTACACTATTTTGTATGTTTTCTCATGAACATGATATTTAAGAAATTGAGACTTTTTTTAATTGTAGGTGTTGAGAGAGAGACATTTAAAAATGATATATACATATGATGTTCCCAAACTTACTTCAATATTCTTATATATTATTGTTCTTTTAAATTAGCTCGGTCCCTCCAAAATTAAATTATTTAGTAATTAGGTGTGTAATCTTTTGTATTTATCTACTGGGCTGAGGAGGACACTCACAACATACCAAATTATTGCTATAAAATTAATGTTTAATGACATGTGTAATTAAATTAGAGATTAATTATTGAAAGATTTTTATTGTTTTTATATGTCTAACTAAATAAATAGAATTTAATGAATTATGAGATAAATTTCATAAATGATCACTAAATTTTACACTTAATTACAATTTAATTATAAAACTTTGATTTGTACATTTTTAATTACCAATTTTTTATTTAGGTTTTACAAGCAGTATTTATAACATTTTTTTACTCCATAATATTACCATTATAGTTCAAAATTTGAAAATAACATAAAAATAAGTTCATATTTACATAGAATTTAATAGAAAAATTATAAATTATTGTGAAGAATAAATACCTTCTTTCTAAAATAATGTAAAAATATTATTTGACTAGAGAACAAAACAAATATTAATTTTTATTTTTATTTTTATTTTTTTATAATAAACTATAAATTAATAAAATATTATTATAATTAGCTATCGAAATATTATTTTAATTTTTACATATAATATTTTAATTGTTTACATATAAAAAATTATACATTAATAGTAGAATATTTGTATACTATTAATATATTTAAATAATTTATTATTTTAATTTAAGATGATATATAGACTTATTTTTATAGTACTTTTAAATTTTAGACTCAAATAATAATACTGAATTATTAATGAATCAAAAAATTTTACATGAACTATATGCGAAATATAAATAAAATTTTGGTAATCAAAAAGTTGTAAATTAAAGTAATCACATTATAATTAAATATAAAATTTAATGATCAACTATAAAATTTATCTGAATTATGGATCTGGTGATTTAAAAAAAAAAAATTAGAGAGGGACCGGACTTTAATAGACTTTTGTGTGAAAAAGCAATTCAATTGTGGAATTCTTAAGAAATCAGCTAGTTTTTAGATTTTATATATATCTTCCCATTTATGTTCATATGAAACTGACTCTCTTCAGCTGTTTTTCAAAAATTTCCTTAAAATTAGAGTTTTTGGTAAGATGAATAAAGAAAAGAATGTTTTTGTAAGCACTGATTAATTGTTATCTATGTTCTAATTCTAATTTTTTAAAAATATATATATAATTTTTATTTTTATGAAAATTATAAAATTTAAATTATTGTATTCATTTATTAAATCAAAACCCATTTTCTAATTTAAAAAAATATATTCATTTATTAAATAAAAATAGTTTATAATAAGAATATTAGACAGATACGATTAAAGTTTATGTATTGTATATTTATGTATATTAGCTTTAGCAATTAAAATAAAATAATAGTTTAAAACTAATAATAACAGTGTAAGAAAATAAATGTAAAATAATATTAAAAGATAAACCTATAAGTAACAAAAAAAATTCAAAAGAAAAAAAAATTAAAAGTCAAGTTAGAAAAAAATAAATAAAGTCATTGAAATAGAAAGAGAATTTTAAAAATAGAATAAAAATATTCGGTTAAGATTTGAAATGCGGAATAATTATTTAAAAACAAAATTTTATCTCAAAAATGAGTTTTTCTTCAAAGAAAATAATGAAAAATAATATAAATTATGTATCTAAATTTCATTCAAAATTTTAGAAAGGAAATAAATAATTTTTTAGAATTCTATTTTTTATAAGAAAAAATCTGAAAATAACCTCTGGTTTTGTATATATTGGAGAAATGGGCTCCATTTACAATAAATGACAAAAAAAATATACGATTATAATGAAATGATATGATTGAAAAGTGCATAAGCTATTTTCAAGAAAAAAAAGCATAAGCTATTGTCAATTACGTATAGAAGGTGCAAGTGGTAATCCAAATTAATGACCCATTTGTAAATTGGATGAGGAAATGTACTAAAAAAAAAAAAACTCAATTATTGGATAACTTGTCAAAATAATGTTATATGTTACAACTTACAAGGCAGCCAAGATTACGGTTGTTATTTTCCCATAATAGCTACTTTAGCCGTCCACTTGAAAGTATTAGCATTTTTAGACATAAATAGCTAAGACTGTCGGAATCAGCATTTTAAGTTAGGAAAATAAAAATAAAAATTTATTTTTTAAAATAAAAATTATAAGTATATATTGATAAAAATTCATTTTATGAAAAATAAAGGACAATCATTAATTAAATTTTAAAAACTGTGATATAAAATAAAATTTAATCGGTTAATTGCCCCCTTGGCTTCACCTCTGGGAAGAAACCAGCTCAAGAGTTAGCTACACTACTAGCAGCTTGAAGTAGACAAGGCCAAGCAATTCCCATTGCATCACAAAATTTGGTGACGGAATTTCCGTCGTCATTAAATATAGCGATTCGTTAGTAAACCTGATTTGTGACGAAATTTTTTTTTTTGTATCAACATTGATTTTGACAACGATCTGACGGATATCTCTCTCAATTATCAATTCTCAATTCTAATTCACGGCAATTAGATAGTGAAATTTTAAGTCAATTTTTAATGAATTTTAGAAGATTTATTTCTTAATTATAACCAAATATGCATATAGTTATGTGAGCGATTTTTTCAGCACTTAAAATAATACATCCAATTATTGATGGTATTACATATGATATTTTAAATTAAATTAATAAAAATATAATACATATATTTTATAATATAAATGTAATTATTTTGTTTATGCACGGTATCTCATAACTCATCAATCAAAATAAAATAATTTTTTTTTTAAATCTCTTTAATCTCTCTAAATTTGTTTACTAATTCATTCGAGTTATCTGCATATAAGAATGAATTAAATTAGCATCGCATATTCCACAGTTAGAGAATTTTTCTTGGCTACAAGAGGGTCGCAACCAGGTCAACCATCAACCCCATCTTGCAAGGTTTCTTTTTCTTTCCTTTTGATTCTTTATCATAAACCAATTCCACATACTATAAAGTCTATCTAGGTACTCGGCTAGAATTCTTTTTACGTTCTCATAAATTTTCTTTTTTGAAAAGAAAATATATCTCTCACTCTAGAATTTATCGAATTACTTAGAATTCAAGTGATTTAAATAAAAATAAATAAATTATTAAAATAATACTATAAAAATATTTTTATATAACTTATACGAATTACATCATTTATTTTGTTGAAATTATTTAATATATATTAGTCTCTCATATAATTTTTTATTTAGGAAAATAATTTTAAAAAAAAGTGCACCTAATTTCTTCTGTCTTTTCTCTATCTTTTTTTTTTGTCCTAATCTAAAAATATGATTTTTAGATTTTTTTTTCTTTTGTAAAATTAGAAAAAAAAAACTCATGTACTTTCTTTTTATATTTTTATTTAGATTTTTTCTCAAAATTTTAGATGAATTTAAGATTTTAATTATATATTTTATGGATCTATTTATCTAGATTTACTTTTTGTGCTGGTTTGATCTTCATTCATAATTAATTTTAAGTTTTGAAAATTAATTTTAACTAGATATGGGATGCAAAAGAAATCAGTCAGCTATAAATAATAATTTTGTTGCCAATGAATTTATAATTTAAAATATTCATGCTCTTGTAGTTTATCTCTACTACCATGTAATTATTTATTTATTTATTCTTAAATATTAAATTTAAAAAATTATGTTGTTGGCAATCAAAAACCTTCTAAACCCTATCCATCTCTTTTTTTCCTTTTTCTTTTAATTCTTGGTTTTTATTATAACTTTCATCTTGGTCGTCAATCTTCTTTTTAATTGATGATAGTCCTTTTATTTTTAATTTATCTTTTTCATTTTATTTTTTACATTAAATAAATACATATCTTTAATTTTTTTTGTCTTTTAATTGAAATTTTAAATATTTTTTTATAGAATTAGTAGGATTTTTATAATTATTTTTTATGAAATTTGAATATCTCGTTATTGTAAATTTTTTGTTAGTATTTTTATAATCAGATTCATTTAAAAATTAGAAAATTAATTTACGATCAAATAAAGTCACTGAGTAAAGCATACGAATCATCAAATTATAAATTAAAATAGTTTTATCAATGCAATTAAAGAATAACATTAAAAGAACTCTATCAACGCAATAAAAAAATAACAATTATAAATTTTATAATTTTAATGAAATTTTATTTTAATATTTTTTTATTGTGTTATTATTTACATAAATATTTTACTAAGATATTTTAATTTTGAATGAATGAAAAGTTGATCATTTTCTTTAAAAAACTTTAAAATTTTAACAAAGTAGCTATCATTTTTAAAAGGAAAAAAATCATAATTGAGACTGTTATCATTATACACAGCAATCTCCACAATGAAATAAATGACCGTTTAAAAAAATATATAATAAAATAAAACCCAACAACCTTTGCGCAATATAAAATTAGGTAAAAACCATTGTTAAGCATTTTAACTATGACAATTTTTTCTATTGAGTTCTTAAGTTTTTATTGCATTACATTGAGTTTTAATATTTTTATTTATGAAGCTATTAAGTCTCAATTTGTCTCAATTTAATAGATATATTGTAATTATTTGTCATATTTTATTAAGTGGTGAGTGATAATTTATGTCTTATACAAAATAATTAAATATTAATTGATTAAACTTAGTAATGTTGACCATTCCGTAATCAATATTATTAAATTTAATTAGCCAACATTTGACTCATTCAATATATTACATAAATTATCACTCATCACTTAATAGAATATAACAAACAATTACAGTTTATTTATTAAATTAGGACAAATTAGAATTTAATAGCTATATAAATAAAAGTATAGAAATTCAATGTAATATAATATATTTTACCATAAAATTAAGAGTTTAACACATCCAAATCTACAAGTCAAAACACAAACATCCAATAAAAATGGGTTGGCAGCAAAATCATTTTAGCATAAATTATAAACAATTACTTTACGTATAAAAATATAATTCACGTGGCAGTCTGCAATATAAAATATAACCTTTATTTATAATGGAAATTTAGTTCTAACTTTTAGCATTAAGGATGGTTCCATGGACTTTCATTTGAGATCAAATTAGTCAAAAATCTAAAGCACATTCCAAACTTTGCAAAGAAATATATATATATATACTCCTTTTTTTTCTTTTTTTTTTTTTTGGAGAAAAAAAAAAATATATATATATATATATATATACTCTTGTTCATATGTTACATGTTGGTTTTCAAGGTTTGGACTGAAATTAGCGTAGGATATGGTAATATTTTCAAAGAGAAGTGTATTAGATATAATCAATATAAAGGTCAATATAGAGGAATTAAGACAAACTTGCTAACAACCAACCTTTTTTTTTTTTTTTTTCCAATTTCAAGCTTTTCTTTGCCTGAAGATTGGTCTTCAAGGCCCTAATTGGAATATAAGTGTGGATTTCGGGTTTGAGATGCACCTCCCCACTTTGGTAAAAAATAAATAAATAAATTTGGTCTTCAAAATCATCATAATCACCATCTCTTGCTTGCCTTCCTATCAATTTCATTATAGAAATATTATAATCATAACAAAATACTGTAATTGCCATGACTTGTATAGAACTAATATCCAAATTAGAAATCGAGTCAATTTTTTTTATTGTCCTATATTACTACATTAGTTATTTGTTTTAATTTATTCTGTTTATTGATTTTTAATTAATTGCTTCGCTTTATAAATTTGAAGAAATTAATCTTTGATTAATTGTTGGTTGTTTTAGCGGTATGTATTCGTCTGTGCAATCAGTTTTAAACTATTTTTCTAACTAAATCAAACTAAACTAGAAACAAACTGAACTGAATTAAATTAGCAATTGACTTTAACCGAAAAATCAATATTTTTAAAATAAAAATAGAATCAATAGAACTAAATCAAATTTTTATAAATATAAATTATTTTAAAATTAAAAAATAAAAAATATATTAAATTTCATTTAAATTATTCAGTTAATTCAGTTAACTAAATTTTTTAAATATAAAATTGAACTGAATTAAATTAAAATTTTAGTTCAATTCAATTTAATTCAAAAAATTAAAATTATTAACTAAACCCAATTAATTCAATTTAATTTTTAATTCGATTTGCTCATAAGCCTTGAATACCACTAGTTGGTTTCACACTTACAGATAAAATAAATAAATAAATACCTCCTCTTCTGTTAATACGAAAAAATTAACACTTCAAACTCCTATACGGATAAGCGAACAATGCGATACCGTCCAAAAAAATAATTTTGAAGAAATTAGATGATTTAAAAAAAAATTGGGTAACCAACAAAAAAAATTAAATACACCCATAAATTATGAAATTCATATTGAAACCTCAATAATTTTAGGTACTTTAATTTGAGTGGAAAAAAATGTTCAAAAATAAAAAAAATAAACTTGCGAACAAAATATTGTAAATGATGTATCTCTACTTCAAGCTAAAAAGTGTTGGCTATATAAATAGTCTTACATAACAAACTGAATAAGAAAAAAGCAACCCATGTCTAACAGCTCCTGGAAGGACTAAACAATATAACAAAAAAAATCACCTTGAACAGTAGGGATTTTATTTGACTAAACAATAAAATAATGACTAAGCAAAACAACTCAACATTTTCCTCTCTTAAATTGAATGCTTTAAGCATCAGCCTATATCACTTTCAGAGCAAACTCCTAATGACTCTCTCAACTTTAAGAAGACATCTAGCTTCAAAGGTTTTGTCATTATATCAGCTAATTGCTCTAGTATGTTGTAATAAACTAATTCTACAGCACCAACTTTTGAGAGCTCCCGAAGAAAATGAAAACGCACATCTATATATTTACTATGACCATGCATTACTGGGTTCTTTGACAAATTAATTGCAGAACTACTATCACAGTGAATAATAGTAGTTTTATCTTAATTCAAACCTAAAATATCCAACACTCTTTTTAACCATATTGCCTGACATGCACATGAAGTCGCAGCAATAAATTCAGCCTCTGTGATAGATAGACTTACAACAGGTTGTTTTTTTTATAGCCAAGATACAGTTGCTGAACTCAATAAAAAAACATAACCTGATGTGCTTTTTCAATCTTCCAAGTCTCTCGCATAATCACTGTCTGTGTAAGCTATAAGCTCACTATTTCCTCCCTTCTTATGGAAAATTCCAAAATCCACCGTTCCCTTCAAATATCTCAACACCCTCTTTGCCACTTGCAAATGAAGCTTAGTTGGATTCTCCATATACCTACTAATAATACATACTACGAACATCACATCTGGGCGAGTAGCTGTAAGGTACATGAGACTGCCAACGATCTGTTTGAAATAAGTCTTATCTACTTTGACTCCCTCTTCATCCTTCATGAGCTTATTGCCTAGAACAATCGGATTTTGGACTGAGTTGCTTCCATCCATTCCAAACCTTTGCAACACCTCTAATGCATATTTATTTTGACTAATAAACACACCACCAGATTTTTACAGAACTTTAAGACCTAGAAAATACCTGATTTTGCCAAGATCAGTCATCTCAAATTTATACTTCACGGAGTTTTTAAACTCAAAGACCATCAAATCATCATTTCCAGTAAAAATCAAATCATCAACATATAGACTTATGATTAAAATTTTACCTTCTTTTCTTATCTTGATGAAGAGAGTATGCTCATATTCACATTTCTTAAAACCTTCTTTCATGAAATAAGCTTCTATATGGCTGTACCAGGCATGTGGCGCTTGCTTAAGCCCGTAAAGTGCATTCTTCAATTAATAAACCTTGTGTTCATCTCTTTTTTTCATATAACCACAATGTTGCTCAATAAAAACTTCTTCATTCAGCTCATCATATAAAAATGCAGCTCTTACGTCAAGCTGATAGATGTCCCATTCTTTTTAGGCTGCAAGAGCCAACATCAAATAAATTTTTTCCATACGCGCCACCGATGCGAATACTTCAATATAATATACCCTTTGTTGCTGTGAATATCCCTTTACTATAAGCCTTGTCTTGTACTTGTCTACTTCTCCATTCTCATTAAATTTGGTCTTGTAAACCCACTTCACTCCAATTTTCTTTCCACCTTCAGGTAAGTCTGTTAATTCCCATGTTCCATTCCTTCTAATTGATTATATTTTTGCATCCATGGCTTTCCTTCATTTCTCACTTTAGACAGCATCTTTAAAATGGATGGGATCAGCAGTTACAAATATAGCCAATTGAGTTTCATTTTCTTCTTCGAAAAGTCCTTCTCCTGATTCATAGTCTTACATCCAAATTGGTGGTCTCCTACTCCTTCTTTCAGCCGAACTAGGTGAGCTTCCCTCAGCTAAAGAACTAGAGAACCCTTCTTCTATATTAGCATGAAGATTAGGTTCTCCCTCATTCCTATCAAACTCAATTACTTCCACTTATTTATCACTCCATTCCAAATCACAGACAATTGCTTCCTTATATTTCTTATCCCAATCCCAACCTTTGTCTTCTTCGAACATAACATCTCGGCTTATTATGATCCTCTATGAAATTAGATTATAAAGTTGATAAGCCTTTGACTCTTCACTAACTCCCAATAAAACACAACATAAACTTTTATCATCTAGCTTTGTTCTTTTAATATCAGGTACATGAACGTGAGAAAGACAACCAAAAACTCTAAGATACTCAACTGAGGGCTTGGCTCCACTCCAAGCTTCTTCTAGTGTCTTATTTTTTACAGCCAAAGTTGGACTTTGATTCAAGACATGCACAGTTCAGTTTACTGCTTCAAGCCAAAAGGATTTGGGAATCTTCTTTTCTAAAAGCATACTACGTACTATATTCATAATGGTTCTGTTCTTTCATTCTGCGACTCCATTTTGTTGTGGCATGTATGGAGCTATTAGCTATCTTTGTATACCATTATCTTCACAAAATTCATTAAATTCTTAAGATGTAAATTCACCTCCTCGATCAGTATAAAAGCCTTTAATTGATTTGTTTGTCTCCTTTTCAACACGGATTTTAAACATTTTAAAAATATCAACACTTCATATTTCTCTGTTAGAAAGAAAACCCATGTTTTTCTACTTAAATCATTAGTAAAAGTAAGCAAATACCTTTTATTGCTGTTGCAGACAGGTTTGATCGGTCCACAGATGTCAACATGTATTAACTGAAGAATTTATGAAGCTCTCCAGGTGCTTTACTTTGGAAATGAACCCCGTTGTTGTTTTCCCACTAAACATTCTTTGCATAACCTGGAAGGAGACTTTAGTTGAGGAAAAACATTCACTATTTGCTTTTTTGAATAATTTTTAAACTGGCAAAGCTTAAGTGTCCATACCTATAATGCCAAAGATGTTTCTTATCCTCAATAATTGAGTTGAAACAAACAGATGCTAGTGGCTGAGAGATTGCTTGTAGAATGAACATTTGATTTGTAGACATCTTCATATCCATGATCAACCCTTTCTCATGATGGAACACTTTACACCTTCTATGTTGAAACATAACAGTAATCCCTTTTTCCTATAATTGTCCAATGCTCAACAAGTTGTTTTTTAACTCTAACACATAAAACACTTCTGTAATAATCTGTGTTTTTCCATTCACCTGCATCCTTATATTGCCCTTTCCCATTACCGCCAAACTTTTGTTATTTCCCAACTTCACCGAATCTCTGAAACTTTAATTTAGATCTAAAAAACATTCCCTATTTCCACACATATGATTGTTACTTCCTGAGTTAAGGAACCATGTATCTTCTTTGTTGTTTTTGTTCCCATCTGTGTAAGCCATCAGCAACAGCTCTTCTTATGACTCTGCATAGTGTGCTTCTTTTCCTTATTTGGACATTCCCATTGAAAATGCCAAAGTTTGTGACAGTAGTAACACTCTACTATAGTTTTAACAAAGTTTGGTCTGCCTCGTCCCCATCCTCTTCCTTTGAAACTTCCACGACCTTAACTGTTACCTCCTGGATGATCTCTATAAGTGATCTTCAAAGCATGTTCTTCTTCAATGTGAGTATTCATGCGTTGTTCATGTACAAGCAAGCTACTTTGCAACTCATCAATGGTAAAAGTGTTTATATCTTTGGACTCCTCAATAGAACAGACAACATAATTGAATTTGGGAGTCATAGATCTCAAAATCTTTTCAATGACAACTACGTCTTCTTTATTCTCACCATTCTCTTTTATTTTATTTATTATTGCAAGTGTTCGAGCAAAATACTTGTTTACAGTTTCTCCTGCCTTCATGTGGAGAATTTCAAATTCTTTACGAAGTGCTTGCAACTATGCACGCTTGACATGAGTTGTTCCTGGATATTTTTGCTTCATGGAATCTTATATGTTCTTTACTGTATCCTTGTTAAGGATCGTTTCTAAGATTGAACGATCTAATGCTTGAAACAGATAGTTATTCACTTTCAAATCTCTTAGTTTTTTTATCTTCAATTGTCTTTCTCTGAGCGTCTATAAGAGTTGCACCTTCTACCACAACAAAAATTCCATTCTCTATTAAGACCCAATATTCTTTTGAACGTAGAAAATTTTCCATGAGCATTGCCCAATGATCATAATGCCCATCAAATTTTGGAATTGATGGCTACATAAATGAATTCTCTATTGTCATTTTTGAAGATTGCTGCTTCAAATTTTAATCAAGCCTCGTGAGGAGGCTCTGATACCAAATGTTAAAAATGAAAAAAACAAACTTGCAAACAGAATCTTGAGAATGAAAAGGCTTTATCTCTCCTTCAAGCTAAAAAGTGTTGGCTATATAAATAGCCTTACATAACAAACTGAACAACAAAAAAGCAACCTATGTCTAACAACTCTTAGAGACATGGAAGAACTAAACAACATAACCAAAAAAATCACCCTCAAGAGTAAGGATTTTATTTGACTAAGCAACAAAATAATGACTAATCAAAAACAACTCAACAAAAAATAAAAGAAATATTAAGCGTTACGCGTCAACAGTGGCGTGGTCGGTGCATGAACCCAAGAACAATTATTAGGTTTTCTACACAATAAATGTTGATCCGTCCAGACTATGCTCTTGGGTCGACTTGACCACTTGACCCCAACCTTAAAGACAGTAAACGCGGTGCAAACTGCAGTCCAACGCATAATATATATGCAAAAATTTTAATGTTTAATGCTTTGTCTGGAGTCAATGGCATGTTGCAAAGCTTATGCACTTCTTTGCTCTATTTTTTTTTTCATGAGTTAAGGGTGTAGCCTGTAACTTTCCAAGTGACACATACTAGGAGGACTTTTGCAAGAGTTTGAAATGGGTGTATGGCCAAAATTAGAGTCATTTAATTTGATTGATATTTCTATAGATACTGTTTACATAACGAAATTTGCGGTTGAAAATTAAAGCATATAAATGTTTCATATCAGAGTTCAATTTGTTGATAACAGAATTCCAAGCCAAATTGATTCATACCTCCATTACTTTCCTAACTGTTTTCTTTTTTTGTTTAACAACTAATAGAGGAGGGAAAGAGGGGTGAGAGTTTGAACCGTCTTGAGGGAGGATCTCTAAACAGCACTCAGAACTACTCAGGAGACATTTACTCGCCTAACTCTTTATATCAACTAATGCCTGGTATATTAATTATAAATTATTTTGTTGATGGTCAGCTTTCAACATTAGTTACTAGCTAGTAATTGTTATTATAATACTTTTTAATAAATAAATTATTTAAAACAGTATAATTTATTATTAAAAATATTAATAGAAATTATTTAACAGAAATATTAAACCAAACTCCCTAACATAAAAAAATTTTACGAAAATCCTCAAGCCCTGCATTAAAGCTAATTCACTGGGCTTGGGTTTGAAGTTTACCAGGTAAGTTGCAATCTTATTGCTATCCGAATTGGAGTTGCGTGGGCTAAGTTGAACATGAAACATGCACAAATCAACTGAAATAGACACATAGGCAACAGAAAAGAACCGAAAAATAGGTAGGTAAGCAAATTACAAGCAGAAAATATGTCTTTAACCTTATGTTATTTAATCAAAACAGGAACATGGCTTAGGTTCATAACCTGAGCACCAAACATCCTATCCAACTTCCATTTCATCATATCATATGCAACAAAAACAACCAAAGAGCACCCACTTCACTAACAGCCAAATCAGTTTGCCTAAAACTGAATTTCTCAAATAATGGAAATACACAAAAGCTGACAGGGCATGCACGCAGTTGGCACCACCATCCTCTACGTCCAAAGTCTACTTAGGCCTCCGCAAATCTGCCAAAAACGATACTCCATAATAAGAGACAATTTATACTCCATAATAAGAGACAATTTACAGTAGATTGATGCAGATTAACACATTGTGAGGCAGATCAAAGAAGTAGAAATGAAATATGGAAACTTACCCCAGCTCAGAGAGCTTCAAATGAGCCTCAGCATAATCAGCAAAGAATGCATCTTCATCCTGCATGGAGAAACAGACAAACAAAAGATATCGGCAACAGCACTATTAAAACATTTTCACTGTTAAAATCAAACACCTAATTCATTAATTTAATAAATGAAAACACGCACCGCAGCATATTTTTCAACAAAAGGGCGGAACACAGGGTCAGAAAGAAGAGCCAGATCAGACGGCAATTTCAAAAGGCCTTCCTTCTCTCCACTCAAGAGTTCCCTAACAATTTTGAAGAATGCACAATATCAATAATCACTATAAACTTCAAATGACAAACTACCAACAAAATGACTATGCCTGCAAAGGGAGACAGATAAAACTCACTTGAAGTACGAGTTATCAAAGATGAGGGGGTTAGAAGTCCAGGGACCCTCAAAACCAGAGCGCTCCTTGTGGCACCTTCCCTGCAATAATCATTTCCAATTCCAACAGAGAAGCAGGAATCAGTAAACGATAAAAAAGAAAAACATATATGCAGGAATAGGGTAAAATAATAAATCGACACCAACCAGGGTGTGACCACCAGAGAGAGCAACAATATCCTGGTCACTGAGACCCATGTGGCCGAAGACATCCCTCAAGTGATCAGAACCTGCAAAAGACAATTCTTGCATTTAGCAAACACCCCAAATGTGCTTCTAAATTTAAATTAGACACTAAACTAACCCTTAGTAGCATCAGGAAGACGACCCTCTGGAGGAGGCTCAGGCTTGTCCTGAGATGATGAAATTAATATTGTTAGTACCAGCTGAAAACAACATCCACGTAATAAAACAATATTAACATAAAAAAACTCGAGTTATTGATAACATCTTGACCCCAGACACACAAAAGTAAGAAGTAATTTTACAATGGAAACCAATTGCAGTCATCTAAAAATCAATATCTGGTCAGCAATTTACAAATTTTAATAAAACAAAACTGTTGAAATATACGCTTTACAAGTTGTTTAAAAAGATAACTAGAGAAATACGAGGCCATGCCATCATTCATTTTGACTACCCAACAAGAAAGACCCAACCAAATGTGACGCATACTTTGGACCCATATATATATCTGTATATCAAATCAAAAAATACTAATAATAATGATCCCTAGCTACCAAGTCAAAAACAATGGGCAAAAGCAAAAGCAAAAGCTGTTGGCTAATCAAATGGGCGTGACTAAATATGATTACAGCTTTAACTAAAGCACACAGTCAAAAAATAAATAAATTATGCTAAAATAATGGCTTGATCAACATCTGGGCTATTCATCACCAAGCTAAAATTTCAACAATTCAGCAAATAATATAATATAAAATATTAAAATAAAAATTACAGACCTCTCGTCCAGGGTGAAATGGGATCTCAGGTCCACCAGTGACCTCAACAGCAACAACACCAGCAAGCTACACAACACTCACAGACAAACACAGATTCAGTAATAAACTCAATCAGAATAACCAAAAAATAAAGAAAATAAATATATCATCCAAAGACCTGATAGAAATCAGCATGGGAGAGAGTGGGGAACTGATCCTTAATAAGGGCGATAAGTCTAAGAGCAATATCAAGCCCATTATTAGCACCATGGGCTAACTCTGCTGGGAACCTCATGGTTCCAAATGGCCCACCAGTCTTAGACTTGACATCGTAAGTTCCAGCTGAGTGCCATCTGCACCACACCATTTCCACCCAATCAAACAAAAGCTTCACAAAAATTACTAAATCAAACCAAAACCCAAAAAAAGAATCGACATACGCTAGACGGAGCATGATCGGAGCACAGTTCTTTTCAGCGATTAAACCCCTAAGCTTCTTCTTAGCCTTATCGACAGCCTTCTGGTACTCTTCGCTTACTTTTGGATAATTCTTCACCATTTTCGCTATTCTGCATATGAGATTCACACAAACATCACTCAAAAAATCAGAATTTTTCCACTACATTTCATCAACAGATCCCCAAATCAACCCAAAATCGAAGCAAATATTAACAAGATCAGAGAGCTAAGCAGTGCACGCGCGCACGCACCAAAAATCGAAACGATAAGCAGAAACCCTAGGCGTGAGACTGGCACGAGCTGGACACGAGCTTTGAGACGAAGAAAAAAAATTGAGAGCAGTGCAAGATTATATAAGGAAGCGGGATGGTTTTGGTTAAGCAGTGAGAGAAAAAGGAGGCTTCTGGTAGTTTTTTATTTGACCGTTGGATTCTTAATGGTTCTTTGTGGCTGTGAATAGTATTGTTAATGAACGGTCGTGATTTGTGTTCTGTAAACGGGTGTATGGTTGGGCGTGTGGGTAGGTGGTGGAGACTGAATATATGGTAACAAAATTAATAGAAAAAAAAAAAAAAATACAATAAAAACAAATTAGGGATTGATGTTTCCAAAAGAGCAAGGTGCCCCACTTAAGAGGAATGTAATGACTAAAATATCCTTATTAGTTTAGATTATTTGGATAATTATACTAATAGTAGTAGATAATTGAAAGATTAGTGGTAATCCACCATAATATAGTTAGTATTAGAATGATTTGATTATATAGAATGTTTTTATTTTAATACAGTAAATTTAAATGATTATTAAGTATAGTATAATATTAGAGAAAATATTTTTTCTTAAATTTATATTTATTTACCAATTACAATAGAAAATATTTTGTATTTATTGGATTCAAATTTGTAGGCAATATAATAAAATATTTATATAAAATACTTTTCATAAATGTCATAAATTCAACGAAATACTAGTGAATGAAAATATTTAAATTTAATTTTTTTTTGTATTATAAAATAAGTTATGAGGGTACAATGATAAAAGAATAAAAAATAAAATTATTAATTGTTAAATTGTTTTACATAAAAGAGAATTATATTTTTTTAGGAAAACTATTAAAGTACTTGGTAATTTTTTAATTTACTGTATTCAAAATGCATAAATTTTTATTTATTGTAAACTAACTAATGATATTTTAGTTTTTTATTAGTATTTTTTCTGTTTCTGTTAGATTTTTTTCTAAAAAATTATTTTTGTTCTTATAAATATTGTTTAAAATATATATATATATATATATATGTCAAAGATGCAAGGCTAATTTGGTCATATCCATGTTGGTAACAATCTGAGCATGAAAATATCCACATCTTCAAGTGTGAACGCGTTTAGCAACTTAAGATTCCATGGTGAGCAATGATAATTTCACCGCCCAAGCAACGGCTTTTTTCAGTCACCCAACCATTCTTATTGGTCCACGTAAGCACATGTGCTCTTCACAGTGCACAACACCCCTTGATCCTATTTTTCCTCGTTAAATTTATTTTATTTCAAGCTGACTCTTTATTGGTTGCAGGTGTGACAATCAGCCAATAATATTTACCCACGTGGAAACCTCTTTATTTTTTTTTTCTCTTTCGAAAACCTCAGTCTCATTGACCGGAGCTCTTCCGGGGATATGAAACTTGGAAGTTGACGCAGCTCGCAACGCACTTAACGCCTGTTTTGTGCCACTTACCTGCCGAATTGGTTTATAAAATTAATAAAATGATGTAATTAACACTATTAAAGTAAAAAAAAAAAAAGTAATAATTTAAAATACTGAAGTGGAATTTTAAATTGGACTGTGCACTTTATGAATTTTATATTGAAAAATACTAATAATCAATTCACAGTTGTACAAGGAAAAAATTTGCACAAATGATATGGAAACTTCTAGTTTTTTTTTCTATTTTGTTGGTTATAATTTTTTCAATGTTTTCATATTTGGATAGTCATATGAAAATAAAACATTGTTACAAATTTTTTGCTAACATTTTTATTTTCTCATTAATTCATTGAGAAAAAAAAACTTTACAAAACTTAAAAATAATTAAATTTACTCTATTACCTTCAAAAAAATCTTATAATAGTAAATATTCCAAAGTTAAAAATTTAAATATGTAGAAAAAGAAAAAATAAGTTTTTTCCATGTTGTAACCAAATAAAATGAAAAATAATTCTATTTTACCTTATATTTTGTTTTTTTTAATCTTTAGTTTTCATACTTTTTCTTTACTTTTTTATTAAACGAAAAGTTAGTGTCTATAATAATTTTAAGATGATTTCCTTAAAAAAATTGTTTAAAAGTAAGTTGTTGAAAATAAGAATTTATTTTTATATATGGTCCTTCTCACTTTTGGTTTTTTAGTTATTTTATAAGAATATTGACTAGCCATTTTAAAACATTAAAGATGGGAAAACAATTGAAAATGGACATGCCATTATTTAATCGAATAATTCCATCGTCACTTAATTTATAGGTTCGCTAAAGACCTAAAATTTATAAAAATGTACCACTTTCATTGATTGAATTTATAATCAGCTATTTATTTTGATTTATAACACCACAAATTTTATTTTCAATCAGAAAAAATGTCACTGAAATGAAATAAATGATATTAGAAAGTAGGCCTAAATCTTTATTTTTTTCATAAAAATAATTGATTTTTATTTATTCAAAAATTGAAATACATCTTTATATATAATTTAATCATGCAAATAGTAGTATAAATTGATTTTGTATGTGCAAAAAAAGTTTAGCTTCCACATCAGATGATAAAATCCCACCAAGGCATTTCTAATTGTTTGGTTACGATCGTTTTTTCACGCGCTTAATAGCATTTAAAAATGGTAAATCAAAGGTGTTATAGACATAAAAAAAAATAGAAGTTTAAATACATGATAGATAAAATAAAAAATTGAAAGTTGCAATAGGTTAAAAGATAAAGTTTAGGGTGAAAGAATGCATTTTGCATTGTTATTATTATTAGGATGCCAAGTGCGGTCATGAAGAATCTATTTAATAAAAATGAAAATCACGCCAAAAAGCAAAATCAGCAATAACATATGATAAGCTTCCAAAAAAAAAAAAAAAAGGCAATAACATGTGATAAGAATAAGTAATATAAGATTATTATTTTAAGAGATATGTATGTCCTGGGACTTGGCAAACCATGACGAATGAACCATATCGTGCCTTTTGGTGGGAATATGCTTTAAAGAAAAAGTAAAAAAGTGTTGGAAAGTCATGACCATTTTATGGGCAAGATAGTTGGCCCACCGCATATCCTATGCATCATATATGGATCCATCAGTATTTGTAAAATTTGGTTTTCGTGGTAAATCCTATGGACCTCGTATATATATCATCATATTGCTTCTAATCAATGAGAGTGTAAAACAGGTAAGCTATTTCAGAAAAAAAAAAATTAGCAGTCACATACTGAGAATTAGAGATTTTCAGTATCACTTTGTAAAACTGTTCTAATAATTGAACCATATTCTTAACACATTGCCAATTAGAGTAATTAGGAATATCATCACCTAGATCAAGTCTTAAACTTGATTCGTTTTCTTCATACTTTTCAAAAGTTTTTTCAAATTCATAAGCAGATTTCAACATCAAATAGGTGGAATTCCACCTAATAATTGCAACATCAAGGCAAAGAGTAGTCTTAGACTCAATATCAATTAAGTCTGAAAATTCTTTGAATTTTTTTAATCTAGATGGTGAACTCCTTATGTATCTAACAACCTCCCTAATTCTTTTAACGGATATGTTCAAATCCTTTAACCTTTAATGCACCACTAAGTTCCAAATATAAGTAGCACATCTCATATGCACATATTTAACTCTAACCCCACTAGCTCCCCAACTTAGTAATTTTTTTTTTGAAAAAAGACATGATAGTATCATTACTTAAAACATTATCAAGAGTGATAGTAAAAACATTTTTCAAATCCCATTCAAGTTAAGAGTTCTCAAGTGCCTTAGCAATGTATTCACCCTTATGTGAACTCATAGGCACAAATGCAATAATTTTTCTATTGAGCCTCCACTCGTTGTCAATAAAATGAGCAGTTATGCACATGTAATTGATCCTTTGGATTGAAGTCTATGTATCTGTTGTAAGACAAACTCTTTGACAGTTTATTTTTAAAAGGTTTTTTAAATTAAGCCTCCTTTCAACAAAGATGTTGAAAATATCTTTATTCACAAACCACCTAGATGGCATTTTAAAATGAGGGCATGCAATAGACATGAACTGATTAAACCCAATAGACTTAACAAATCTAATAGGCAACTCATCAAATGCAATCATTTTAGCAAGGGCTTTTCTAATTAAATCCTGGTCAAATTTCCAAGTCCTAATTTGTCACGACCCAAAATAGGGCCATGACCGGCGCTGGGGAATGGAATTCTTTCAAATTCGGAACCTGTAGCAAGCCTTAAAATAAAATAAAACATGCAGTAATAATAATAACATAATTAAAATATTCTGCAGCGGAAATAAAATCATAAATAATTAAATAATAATCCACTACGGGATTTAAATCAACAACCTCATCTCATATATACAAATAAACTTTTAATACAAATCCAATTTTAAATATTTAAAGTACATAACTCATACCAATATAATACAATATCCTTTTCAATTTACAACTACTGCAGTGTATAGATTAATAAAATAAAACTCAAGTGAGCAGTTTACATAATCAAGTCGAGGCAGAAGAAATCCGGCGTACGGGTCTGCTACCGAGGTCTGATGACGATGACTCTCCTGAAAAATAGTCAACGGAGGGGAGTCAGACCTCACTGAGGGAATTGTTATAATATATATACATGTATACTAAATGACAATGCACACAGTCAATAGTATATATAATAAATATATATACAGGCAAATACACACAGATGTAGCAAAATCATTATATATATATATATATATATATATATATATATATTCTGAAAATCACTGTTTATGAAGGATCAAATAGAACCCTAGAAAAATCGAAACCTCAAAACAGTGGACAACACTCTAGCCATACAGGCTCACTTATTCCAAATATATTCACTTGTTCCATTTGGACAGTAGACTGGCCCCGAGACGCTAAGTCAACCGAGTTCCAGCAGTCTGATTGTTAGTGTGATTGGCCTCAAGACACTTGGTCAATCGAGCTCCAGCAATCACACTCCCAAATCATTTCTCACACATCAAATAATCAAATCGAATCAATATCCACAAACAGGTTAGTGATATAGCCTAAATGCTACAAGCGTATCGGTACGTACTCGGTCCTAATGCTGCCCACTAGGTAGCACGTTCTATTGATATCCTTCATTTTAAATATAAAACATACATTCATAAAAATAAATGATGCATGAATTTAAATAAAATAGCAACATAAACCATACATATACTAGAAATATACCAAAAGTAAACCAGGTATATTTCGAGTATATATACGTCAAATAAATCCAATTAAATTACAAAATAAACTAGAAATATATTCAAAAATATTTTAAATATAATTCATTAATAAAACATGCATATAGTTTAAAATATACCGAAAATAAACCAAAAATAAACTAAAAATAAACTTAAGTACTAATAAAATCATTATGCATATTTAATCAAAATAACACATATATTTCTAAAATCATGCACCATGGAGCATATATATATAAAATAACAACTCACAATTATTGCGCTCCTCGAGATGAGCCCGACAAGCCTGGTCCACTAGGCCTCGGTCTTGGAGCAACTAAACAAATAAATAATGACAAGAATCAGAATAAATCTAATAGAAGTTCTAAAGACTCGATATAGAATACTAGACATAGAATCAGGATTAGAGTTCGACCGGACATCACATTTTACAAGAATTCTACTGAAAATCCGGCAGAACCTCCCTTGTAAAACAGACATCTCTCTACTCAAAGAGTAGAGTCGGCCCTGCAAAGAAATACACTTAGAAATAACACAATATTCACACCCAAAATCCCTCGGTCGGACTCCAAACTACAAATCACCGACCGAGGTTCATAATTCACGGAATATTTATAAAATACCAAAAATACCCTTGTATAATAAAAATACATTTTATAAATCCAAATTGCATAATCAACCCTAAAACACATTAAAAACTGATAAAAACTCATTTATTTAGAAAAATCGTATAATATACATATAATTTGAAAATAATTTATGAAAAATAGTTTTAATTAGTTAAAAGTACTAAATAATTTGTAGAAATCATTTTTATACCCATAAATTACAAAAAAATTTCTATAATTCATTTCAACACCTATAATTACCATAAAACACAGTTTCATAATTTAATTAATTAATTTTCAAAAATTAGAAAATATTAATAAAATAATAAAAAATACGCAAAAATCAAAATAAATTCAAAAAATTCTACAAAAATTCACATAGGTAGATTGAGCTAAGGGGAGCAACATTTGTTAAGGCACTTTTCATGAATCACAAGGGAAGGGCTCAAAAAAATTGAAAAAGTCATAATGGTCGAATTGGAAAATTTGAAAAACAGCAAAAATGAAGAAGTTAGAGCTCAAACCGAAGCTTGGATCGAGTTCACCGAAGCTTGAGGAGCTCAAGGACACTGGAATCACGAGGAATGACGGCTGGAGGTGGAAGAACGATGAAGGGCTTGAGTTTCGATAAAAAATGGTGGTGGTTGACTTGGCCGGCGCTTAGGAAGAAGAGAAGGGCAGCGAAGCTTCTGAACGGTGGCGAGGCACTCCGACAGTGAGGGGATGGCAAGTGACAGGCGGTGGGTGAGGGAGGAGGGCGTCAGATTGAGGGGAGAAGGAAGAATGGCAAAAATCGTAAATTAGGTTAGGTATATATATATATATATATAATAATAATAATAATAATAATAATAATAATAACAACTTTCAATATTATAATATATTAATATAATATTCAAAATTAATTATCCACCACATGTCAAAATATCACCCAATATTATATACATATAACATTTATATATATACATATTAATTAAATAAAAATATTTAATATATAATATTTACTTAATTAATATAAACCCTTAAATTATTAAATATATGTATACGTATGCATGTATATGTATATATTTTAATACGACAATTAAAATAGTGCATAGACTTATGCAATTTCATAAATCTATTGAAAATAATTAATATTAAATTATTTACGTGTCAATTTCCCCGAAAATACAATTCCTGGAAAATTTTTTATGTAAAATACTTAAAATAATTAAGAATAATTAAAATAACTTAATAATTATCAAACATATAAAAATAATCATAAATATATACAAAAATTATTAACACTGCATATCCCGATGCAGTATAAAAATATTTAAAAACTCGGGACATTACAGTCTTAGGGCATTAAGGTAGAATAAATGGTAGAAGCTAAATGGTAGAATAACAACATTAGGGCATTTCATCTCTTGTTCAGCCAAGCGGTGTCTACCATTGTTCTGAGCCTTGAAAAATTCCAAGAAGTTTGTATGGAATGAAGAATGTCAGGCAACTTTTAAAGACAAAAAAAATTCCTGTCCTCACCACCTTTACTTAGTAAGCCAATTCTTGAAGAAACATTATACCTATACCTCTTTATTGGTTTAAGTGAAGGAAGAAGGAAGTTAATAAAGTCTAGTATACTATATCAGTAAGATACTCAGAGGTTTAAAAATTCAGTATCCTAAACTGAATGAGTTAGCTATGGTTGTCGTCCACACATCCTGTAAACTCTGGCACTATTTTCAGGCCCATTCGATCATTGCAAGATCCAATTTCCCTCTAAAAAAAATCTTAAAAAGACATGAAACATCCTGCAGACTAATTCAATGGTCAATATTACTTAGAGAATTCTACATCAGCTATGAACCTCAGTAAAAAATAAAAGCTCAGACCTTAGCAGACTTCATACAAGAGATGACAACAGGAGATCTCACTCCTTCTGAATGTCCATCCAAGGATCTAGTGTTGGAATCATTCTCAAAGAGCCATATAAAGTCACTATCAAATATGCAATCCAAATAAAGTACAATGCCACTAACAATGTAGCTGAGTATGAAGCACTCATCATGGGCTACTGAGGTTAAAGTTGAGCATCTCAAGATATACTTTAATTCACAACTGGTGGTAAACCAAGTTAAAGGGACATTCTAGATTAAGGACTCGAGTATCGCCAAGTGTGTCAAGAACATTTGACAACTCTTAAAAAAGTTCGAACAGGAAGGGAGACAATGGGAGATCATTCAAATCCCCAGAAGTAAAAATTTTGAAGTTGATCTACTGGCTAAATTAATGATTGAAGATAGTAAAACATTTAAACTAATAAATCCAAGCACTGAGGACCCAGAGATCATAGACATACAGGAAGTAGCAAAATGAATGAAACTGATCATTTAGTATTTGGAACATGGGGTACTTTCAAAAGACAAGGTGAAAGCTCATAAGTTAAAAATAAAGGTTGCGCACTACTTTATCCACCATGGGGAACTTTACAAAATATCTCTCTCATACCCATGGTCTAAATATGTATCACCAAAATAAGGAATTTATGGAGCATATAAATCTCATCATTCATTAATCAGAAAGGCATTGTTACAGGGGTACTATTGGCCTACCATGTCCTGAGATGCTCAAAAATTAACTTAAGAATGCCATAAATATTAGCAATTTGCTCGCCTTAGCCATAAGCCTTCCAATACTCAATATCTGATTGGGAGTCCTTAGCCTTTTACAGTATTAGGGATGGACATGCTAGGTCTCTTTCTTACCTTAACCTCCCAAAAGAAATTACTAATCATGGCTATAAACCACTTCACCAAGTGAATAAAAGTTGAAGCTATACCAACCATCATTGAATCCCGGATCCAGCACTTTTTCTAGAAAGAAATCATCTGCAGATTCAAAATATCACATACCTTAATAACAAACAATGGAAAGCAATTTGACTATAAGAAGTTTAAAAAGTTTTATTTGAATTTTAGAATAAAGCTTCGATTTACCTCAGTAGCTTATTTGCAAACAAATTGACAAACAGAGGCCACCAACAGAATCATCATGCAAGGGCTAAAGAAAAGACTTGACAAAAAGAAGGGGAATTGGGTTGATGAACATAACAATATTGTATGGGCCTATAAGACTACACCTATAACCTTCATTGGAGAAATGCCCTTCAAAATAACTTATGGGATGGATGCAGTAATTTTGGTAGAGATTGGATTAGTAAGTTACCTGATTAATAAGAATCTAGAGAAGGAAGTCAATAACATTAATACTCGGATACGTCTGGACTTACTTGAAGAGAGGAGAGAGTAGGCATCTATTGAAGTTGAAGCACAGAGGCAAAGGGTCATTAAATATCACAATCAGCACATCCAGCCAAAATACTTTAAAGTCAGTGATTGGGTATTTAGAAGAGTTGACATTGACAAAGGTAGCTCCAGCACAGGCAAGCTAAGACCTAACTGGGAAGGTCCTTATAAAGTCACTGAGAAGATAACCAAATGGGTGTATAAGATCAAAGATAGACAGGGAAAGGAGTTGCAATGATATTGGAACTTGGATAGTTTCTAGAGATATTATTCATAAATGTACTCAAAATTTTGAGTACTTTATTTATCAATGGAAATGTTGTATTACAGAGTATTCTAAAAATAAAATAAAAATTATCAACTAAGTAATTTACAATTGAATATTGTGAAGCTTAAAAGAAAAGAGACTCATATCAAACACAAAGGCTGAATCAAGTCCAACAGAGACAATATTGGCAGACATCACTCTAATTGGCCTCGAATCCTTTGGTTACTTAATAGATGATTTATCGACGGTAGTCTTAGTTGATTTCTTAGGATTCTTCGACCGTTTGGAAGAAGCCTTACTCCAAGCATCTTCTTCGGTAACTATCTTGGCCAGATCGATGGACGTTATTTTATCCAAGTTTGTGAAGTCCAAATTCGGGTTTTGGGCAGGTAAGACTCTCCAACATTTAGACTTATAGGCTTGAAGAAATGCCGTAACTATATTCTAGTAGCTTCTTTTGTCATCTTTATAAGATTTCTCAACTTCAGCTAGCTTCTCCTCTAAAGCCGTAATTCAAGAATCTTGCCTTTCAATTTTCATTTTAAGTTGAGCCTAGTTGTAGTTTAACTCCTCCACCCTCTTCTGGCTCACCTTAGCCTTAAATCTCGCCTCTGCATGCTTGGTTTGGCAGAGCTCTAATGTTGCCTTTGCCTTCTCCAATTTCTTTTCAAAATTGATGGCTATAATGCCAACCTCCATCTCCTTCACATTTTATTGGTTCTTAAGAAAATAATAGTTATCCTTCACCAGTAGTAAAACATGAGTCATCTGAAAAAATAAAAGAAATATGAGCATTATCAACTTAGGAACTTGTAAACACAACTTGAATAGAGTGGATGATAGTTATCTCCACTAAGTGCTCAATCATGGCATTGCACAACTCCTCTTTATCCATATCTATCCAACACTGGATGTTTTTGGGAAGCCATAAAGACTCGGTATATTAATCCCTCACTTATACATTCAAAATGTTCTAAGGCTTCATCTTTTTTAGGATCCAATACCTCATGTCTGGACACTCGATTAGCTTTGGTTTGGTCTTTTAACAAATACCTCCTTACATAACTCTTTAACATCCGAGTCCTTATTCAAGGCTCACTTCTTGCGACCCTCAAGTTTCTCTATTTGAGAAGTTTCTGCCATAACTTTTCCTTTCTGGCTGGGCGTAGCCTCAGAGGAGACCTTCAGAGCAAGAGGCTTGAAAATAGGAGAATAAATTTACACATCCTCTTGAGTCTCTAGCTCATCATCTATAAGTTGAATCTCGTCCGTAATGGCAAAAAAGTCAACCATCTACAGATAAAAAAGAAAAATAGAAGTCAAAGTAATACCTTCCAAATCTTAACACTTACCACTGAGATGTATACAGTTTAGACACACTCTCCAAAGGTTTCTCTTAAATGAATTTTCAATGAATCTTGTGTTAGTTATACCGTGAAGATGAAGCCTTATAACCATCTTTGTAACCTTAACGGATAGCCTTGAAGGACACTTCACATTATGGCAGTTGTAAGACCATATCTGCTGGATATAAACAAAGTCTAAATGGTGTTCAATAATAAAAAATCTATGTCTCCACTTCTTTTAAAGATCCGGCAGCTTTACAAAGAGGCTATGTTTTGGAATAGCTGACAGAGAGAACATCAGCTATCCCTTTTTCTTATTCAATTTGTAAAGGTATCGTAAGACATCTAAGACTAGTTCTCTACCCTCCTCGTGCGTTAATTTTATAAAACCAATTAAGATTCTATAGTTATTATGAGCTATATTATATCTAAAGTGAATTTTAATCCCTTTTTAATTTATCGAAGTATACAACTAATTTATCAAGATTTAGCATAGGATTATGGGCTTTAAAGGTCTTATCTATAATATGTAGAGTGAAGTCTGCTAGAATGCTAAAACATCTCTAATACCATTTTAGCATTTCCTCATCTATCCTAGAGACAAAGAGCCATGGATCCTATTAAGAAAATATAAAGAAGAAATATAGAGGAGAAAAGAAGCTTCACCTGGGAAGGAGAGTGGAAGCTTACTAAAGAAGTCTATGAAGATAAAGAACACACATATATAAGCAAACTTGGAAAGGGAAGAATATAGCAAGAAAGCAAAAGTACAATAAACAAATGAGTTTAATCTATTTGTAGCATAGCAAAAGGTTTTGGAATGACCATTATTACCCTCATAAACATTTTCATTTCTGTCATAACATCAAAGGCAATTCCAGAAATGAGAAAGACCCGCTATTCGAGTAGTTATTATCATGGCAACTGAAATGTCTCATCTTCTGACACACAAATAGACATGACGGTTATACAATTCAAAATTCAAAGGAAAATAAAAAGACATGGCAGTTGTTAATCCCATTTCTCTCACTACCAGCTGTCTCCTCCACCGATACTTAGGTTATGCTTGTAATGCACCAAGATTCTAAGTCAAGTGACTAAAGCTGGCACCCTTAAGTTGCTTCTACAGTACTGAGGTTTCAAGTATGTAAGCCTCGAGTCATAGCGCTGAGCATCTAAGCCTTGATCATATAAGTTGAGTGACTAAAGTTGGCACCCTTAGGTCGCTCTATAGTACTGAGGTTTAGTGCATGTAAGCCTCGAGTCATAGTACCGAGCATCTGAGCCCCAATCATCTAAGTTTAGTGATTAAAGTTGGTACACTCAAGTCACTTCGATAGTACTGAGGTACGACACTCAGGCTGAGCTTTTAATGCATCGAGACTATACGGCACTTGAGTCGCACTTTTAATGCACCGAGACTATACAGCACTCTGGCCGTGTTTTTAATGCGCCGAGCATCAAAACTCCAATGATGGCTAGTTCCGCTATGTTGACCCCATACTAGCGGGTTAATCCCTTGCACCAAGCATTTTTATTACAAGTAACTCAAGTCCAGCTGGTATTTCAATGATGATCTTAAAACTCAGTACTGAGCTTCATCTTTTCTTATAACTGAGGTTGGTCACCTCAGTTCACCCTTCCATATCAGATGTAATGACATTTTTTCCTTACCTTATAGACTCGGACACATCAGAGATAAATATTTAAACATACTTTTGCTTTCGGGGGGGGGGGGGGGGGGGAGAGGGGGCTCTTTATACCCCATATGCACATTCCTATTTAATTAAAGTCTTTATTTTCTTGTATAGGGTTGCTTGTAGAAGAATGACATCCAAGACAAATAGAAAAAGATTTTCAATTAAGGAGACTCCCAGATAGGAAGAAACACTCTCCTAGTAGGCATAGGACTTTAATCAAAGAGGAATTATATTCCTCTTAGGTTTGAGTATCACTATCCCTATAAATAGGACCGCATATCTCTTATTCTTATTCATTTTATTCTCTTATACTCATTGCTCTCTTTATCTCTCTAAAATCTTTCTCTATATTTTATGACTTAAACATCAGAAGGTTTGTGGGGATCCTCCTCACCTCTCACCTTACCCTTTATTGATCAATTGAAGGGTTTCAACTCAAGAATTCAGAAAATATGTTATCAACTATCTTGGTTTAAAATGAAAAATGTATTGTTTCGTTTTACAAATATACTTTTAGAAGAAATATATTTTATCTCTAATTTATATATGTGTTTTGTATTTATAATGTGTGGTGTAATTTATCCTATTTATGATAGTTAGAATATGGATTGCTCTTTCAAGATACCACATTGATAATAAAATGTATGTATATTAGTTACATGGGTTAGCATACCCCTGTAAAATTACTATCATTTTATGAAGGAATGCACTATTTTCCTCATTCACATGTTTTTTAGAACAAACTATTTAAAAAATTTTAACTAATAATAAAACTAACCTTCATTCTATTAAAAATAAAAATAATATTTTTAGACCAAAATTTATTTATTTATTGAATTTTCATCCAATACTTATATTACCTCTTAATTTATTCAATTCTACTAAAAATTCATTTTATTTCCAAATAAATTCTTAATATAATTTACTTTTAAATGAATTCTTATTAATTAATGTGTTTGTTTAAATAAATATTTTATGTAATAAATTTCTTTAAAATTATAATAACTTTTTTAAAGTTTGGTTTATTAATAAATAATTTCACAAAATTAAAAAGTTGAAATTGAAAATAAATTTGACAAAGTTTTCTTTTAAATTAAATACATTTACTTGGATTTGCAAGAAAATTTTGTAAAATTTTAGAAATTTATTTATACCAAACACAAAATTAATAAATTTAATAGATATCCTAAAAATATATTTTAAAAAAAAATTTTATTTTTTAAAAAACATAAATAAATATATTTAGTAAAAATATTTATAGATACTTTTTATATTATTGAGTTACATTTGAAAACTTTATTTTCTATTAAAAAATTTAAGATGTTTTTGATATTTTATCTATTTTTGTTTTAAATATTATACTTTTATTTTTTGGAATGATTACAATTATTTTTCTATTTTGAAATATTTAAATTTATTATAATCATTAGATGATATATTAATTTGATCAACAATAGAAATTTTATGTTAAATATATATATATAACTCTCACTTAAATTGTGAAATTTTTTTTATTAACATAACTATTTTGATTTACAACTTGACAATCAATTCAATAATGTATAAGTCCTGTTTCATGACATTAATTAGTTATAAATCAACTATTTAGTATTTAACTAAGTTCAATTGTAGAATTATCAATTCATATAAATAAGTTTTTACAACTAAGATGATGATGATTTTCTTAAGCTTACATATGTGATTTATATATAAATCAAATAAGAAATATTTAAGGATCCGTTTGTTAGCGGAAAATATTTTTTCTTTTTTTCAGTATTTGGATTAAAAAAATCAAAAGAAAATAAATTGTTAGTAAAAAAAAACTTAAAATCATAGAAAAATAACTTCTGAATCCAACGCTTAAAAGCAAATAGTATGTCATGTTTTCGCATCATATGGACTTTATGCTAAAAAAAATGCCCATAAGAGTCTTTTTTACATGGTCAATTAAAAATAAAAGAAATTTACCTAAAATGTGTATCTTTTCTATTTCTTTTTTCAATTTTGCCATTTTCTTACTTTTCCCTTCTTTTTCCGTTTTTTTAGTTTATTTAAAAAAATGCATATACTTTGGCATTTTTTACAATTTAATTATAGATTTTAATTTTGACAATTTATGCTTGAACTTTTTTATTTTTGTAATTCCATGTATCGGTTAACAATCTAGTGAAATTTATTGATGTGACCACTGAAAATATCTAAGTCAATCCATATAGACTTAAACTGCATTGTTTTGATTATTTGCATAACAATGCTTAAACTTTAACATTTTATGTAATTTAATCATGATCTATTAATTTTTTGATAAATTGATGCATGTATATAAAATTAATGACAACAAAAATTTTAAAAATAAAATTAATTTAATAAATTTTTTTAATTTTTTTAATTATTATTCTATTAAAATTATTTATTGAATTATTTTATTTTACATGCTGATGTATATATAAAAAAAATCCTCTTAAATATTAAAATTATAAAATTCTTTTTTTTTTTGAAACCAAACAACAATACTTTAATTAATAAGAAAATATTACATGATATCTCGAAAAACCTAAGGATGAACAAACAATGGAACCTCAATCCACAAACAACATCTATCATAATGTTGAGCTACTTTAGCAATTGAATGAGTTGCTTCATTTGCTTGCCTTCTTACAAATTTTACAAAAATAAAACATAATTGTTGAATTTACCTCTTACAAGCCTAAAAATCAAACCAAACTCATAAAGATCTATTGCATAGGAGTGGAGAGTTGTTACTAACAATTTACAATATGTCTCCATAACAATATTAAATATACCTTTTTCCAGATCCAACTTAAAGCTTCTTTGAGACATAACCCTTTAGTTATGTTGATAGCAGTATCAACATTCAACTTTTAGAATCTCGTTTCTGATTTTTTCCATTTACTTCTTTCAGAATGAAGTTCAAAAGAATTGGTATAATGAGAGCCTTGATGTAATTGAAAGACATCCAAGAATAGCATTTAGCCATTTACAAGAAAACTCTGAGGAGAATGAAATTCTCTATTCCAAATCCAAATATTCCTCTAATTCTATATTGCCCAAAGAATCAAGCAAATTTTACTACAAATCTCAAAATCATACTTAAAAAAGTCTTTGAGGGGGGTGAATAGGATTATCGAACAAAAATTAAAAATTAAAAAGATTTGAACAAAAATTAAAAGGAATGTTAAAAAGGAAAAATGATGAAAACAAGAATTTAAGGAGTTTGAATTCTCAATAATCCTACATCTCCACCTAATTTATTCCCAAATTAGGATTTTGAATCATCACAATCTATTTCCCTAGATTGATTTTTACAACTTGAGTTTTAGGCTCAACGTAAACTTTACAACTTGAGTTTTAAAGGCTCACTCAAAAATCAATTTATAAGTGTTTTCAAGGCTCACACTAAAACTGATTTTTCAAGTGTTTTAATGGCTAAACACTTAAATCAATTCTTTTATAATAGAATTTCACTTCCTATTTTTTTAACCCCAGAAAATAAAAGAATAAGATTTTCTATTCTAACATTCACTAACTCTCACAAGATTATATAACAATAAAACGAATTTTAAAAGAGTTAAAAGAGCTTAATTGAATGCTTGAAAGTATGTAATGAATAAACAAGTTTCTTAACCTTAAAATAATCTTTAGAGGTTATATTTATACTTGAGCAATTCAATTATAGCTTTTAAAAGCAATAATTTCATTCCCAATAAAAATAAAGTTCATTTGAATGAAATTTGGACTTTTAAGCCATAATTTGTCAAGTCCTGATCAAAATATCATCAGTCCTGGTTAGGATGAGCATTGAATAGCCATTACGAGTCATTGTATTTAAATTTTTATACTGGTCCCGTTCAAGATATTAATGTCCCGATTGGGATATCATTGTTGCAGGCATTGTCCCGGTCAGGACATTGGATCAGGATCAGTATTGCTAAAAATTAAAGTTTTGTAAAAATTGGTCTGCCTTATTCCCAATTGAGACCATGATAGAATTTGCACTTTTTGTGCAATTTAGTCCCTATGTTGAGTCCGATTGAGATAGTGCTTTATCATGTCTTTTTGAGACTATAGACAATCGAATCAGCCTTTACTTTCTTCATAAAAGTTATAGATAATTGTCTTATCTTTCGATATCACTTTTAATAACCTCAATTGAACCTTTGTAGCTCAAGATATTATTGAAATACTAAGAGTTGCGTAACCTAAAATAAAAGTTACATATGCTAACTTCGACTCAAGATTTGCATATCTAAATGAGCTTGAATTTTAACAAGTAACCTTAATTCATAAAGCTTAAGATGTCTGCTTCAAAAGTGATGAGGATTATTTTCTCATTATAGAGCTCTAAGGGTGTCAAAAAGCCTCCTTAAATCTCAAAAATCGAATTAGCCCAAAAGCATACTTATCAATCCAAGTCATGAGGTAGCTCATTAGCATACAACTGTATATCCAAAAATGTATATTTTTGGTATATAATTGTTTCTCAAAGATTATGGATTTGCATAGGTTGAGATATTTCATCGAAATGCATATTTATACAATTTCAAGGATTACTTCATTATCTCTAATCATTTAACAAGTAAACTTCATAATAGCTTAACTTCTTACACACTTAGTTAAAATCATTAGAATCAAAATTTTTTGTCAAAGTCCAAAATTAGGAGTTTGATCATGAAAATGGTTAACAATCTCCCCCTTTTTGGCTTTGACAACCAATTTGAAAAGATAAAAAATAATATGTGTGTGTGTGTAAAAAATACATAATGTGTATAAGCATATTAAATTAAAAATAGCTCCCCCTTTCAAAATAAATAGATGCAATAAATTAACTAAATACTCATGTAAACTCAATTATTTCTTTCCCTTTGTCAAAAGCCAAAATAAACCAAATCTTAAAAAAATATCCATACCTTATCAAAAATCAAAATAATTTCTAAGAAGAATTTATACATGAATAAATTAAAAATGAATTTTGCATGTATAGACACAATTAAAAAAAATTCATGCATAAACTTAATAAATAATAAATTAAACAAACTTAAATATTTCTCCCCCTTTGTAAAAAATGCAAAAAATCATTAAAAAACAATTACATTAAAAGGATAGAGTTACAATAATATTAAGATATCAATTGTAGACAAAACATAAAATTAACAGCTCATGGCTTATATCCAGAAAATAAGCCAAACCTAAACTGACACAAATCATAAAATCAAATTATCAACTCAAAGCTTAAATTGTTAAGATCAAAATCAAAATTAAACCAAAACAATTAAAAAACACGATATAATTTCACATGAAAATAGTTCAACCATTAATCAATATAGCATAAAATCAAGACATACTAGAACCATCAATCATACCAAGCTCATGCTTAATAAAATTTATTCTTTCATTGCAAAGAGGCTTGGTAAAAAAGGTCCACTAATTGATGATTAGTATCAACAAATTTAAGAAAAATATCACCATTTTGCACATGATCATGCAAGAAGTGATGTCTAACATATATATGTTTAGTTCTAAAGTGCTGAATGAGATTTTTGCTAAGGTTTATAGCACTTGTATTATTACATTTAATAGGAATGTGATTAATATCAATGTCATAGTCTAAAAGTTATTGTTTTTGCTATAAAACTTATGTGCAACAATAACTGGCCACCATATATTTTGCTTCAGCAGTGGACAAGGCAACCGAAACTTGTCTTTTGTTAAACCAAGAAACTAAGCAATTATTTAAAATTTGACAAGTTCTGGAAGTACTCTTTCTATCTAGTAAACTACCAGCAAAGTCTGCATCAGAATAACTAATCAAGTGAAATGAAGAATTCCTAGAATACCAAAGTCCTAAATGCATTATATCACAAAGATATTTGAAAATTCTTCTGATAACATTCAAATGAGACTCTCTAGGACTTGATTGAAATCTAGCACATAAGCAAGTAGCAAACATAATATCGGGTCTACTAGCAATTAAAAAAAGAAGGGATCTAATTATACCTCTAAATCACTTTTCATCAACCTGTTTATCATTCTCATCCTTATTGAGTTTGGTTGTGGTGCCCATTGGAGTTTTGCTTATATTAGCTCCATCCATGCCAAATTTCCTAAGAACGTCTCTTACATATTTGGTTTGATTAATGAAAATCCCATCTTTGCATTGCTTAATTTGTAATCTGAGAAAGAATTTTAGTTCTCTCATCATACTCAACTCGAATTCTCCTTGCATCAGCTTAGAAAATTCCTCACACAAGCAATGGTTAGTAGCACTGAAATTATTGTCATCAACATATATTTGAACAATTAATAAATCTTGCTTGGATTTCTTTATAAAAAGAGTTGTATCAACTTTTCCTTTAGAGAACCCTTTCTCCAGTAAGAAGTTGCTCAATTTTTCATACCAAGCTCTTTGAGCTTGTTTTAACCCATACAATGCTTTTGACAATTTAAAAACATGATTTTGAGAATCAAAATTTTTAAAACTTAGAGGTTGCTCAACATATACCTCCTCTTCAATAAAATCATTTAGAAATGCATTTTTAACATCCATTTGATAAAGTTTAAAATCCATGAATGATGTAAGTGCAAGTAGCATTCTAATAGCTTCTAACCTTGTAACGGGGGCAAAGGTTTCATCATAATCAATGTCTTTTTCTTGATTATAAACTTTAGCTACTAGTCTAGCTTTGTTCCTAGTTATGACACCTTGTTCATTCATCTTATTTCTAAACACCCATTTGGTGCCTAAAATAGGATAATGTTTTGGTCTAGGAACTAAGATCCAAACCTTATCTCACTCAAATCAATTTAACTCTTCTTGCATAGCAAGGACCCAAAATTCAACACTCAATGCATCATTAACACTTTTTGGCTCAATCTGAGAAATGAAGGCTAAATTAATAATAGACTTTAATTTAGATATAGTAGTTACCCCTTTTATAGTGTCACCTATAATGAGGTTTTAAGGATAAGCTTTCTTAAATAGCCAATCCTTCGAAAGTTCATCCTTCAAGGTAGGTTGAAATATCTCCTCATTATCCTGCTTGCTTAGACCTTCAAGTTCTAAAAACTTACTAGCATTTTCTTTTTGAGTTTCCACAATCTCATTGTCATCTACAAGATTAGCAACACTACAAACATCCTTTCTAGGGTCAAGTGAGTTTAATTCATCAAATACAACATGCATTGACTTTTCAACTGCTAGAGTTCTCTTATTAAAAAATCTATTTACTTTACTAGAAATATAATAGCCTAGGAAAATTCCTTCATCAGCTTTGGAATCAAATTTCCCAAGATTATCCTTATTGTTTAATATAAAGCAGTTGCATCCAAATACTCTTAGATATAAGATTTTGGGTTTTCTATTATTCTATAGCTCATAAGATGTTTTGTTCAAAATTGGTCTTTTGAAAACTTAGTTTAAAATGTAATAAGATGTGTTAACGGCTTCCGCTTAAAAGTATAGAGGCAAGTTATACTCATAAAGTATTATTCTAGCCATTTCCATAGGAGTTCTATTTTTCCTTTCGACCACCCCCATTTTATTGAGAAGTTCTAGGAGAAGAAAACGTATATGAAATATCATTTTTATTACAATAGTTTTTAAAAAATTCATTTTCAAATTTGGTTCCATGATCACTTCTAATAGAAAAAATCTTTTTCTTTATGGACTCTTTTTGCAAAATTTTTAAAAGCTTTAAATGCATCATTCTTATGAGTAAGAAAACATACCCAAGTGAATTTAGAGTAATCATCAACTAATACATATGCATAGTGCATTCCACAGAGACTAGCAACTCTAGTTGGTCTAAACAAATCCATATGTATAAGTTCAAATGGTCTATAACTAGACACTACATTTTTTAGCTTAAATAACGACTTGGATTATTTTCCTTTTTGACAAACATCACAAGCTTTATTTTTAGCAAATTCAAGCTTAGGTAAAGCAATCACAAGTTCATGTTTATAAAGATCATTCAGAAGCTCAAAATTTGCATTTCCTAACTTTCTATGCCATCCAATGTGCATGGCAAGTAGACATTAAGCATTTGATGTCTTTGATATCAATTTTGTTCAAATCAATAACATAAACATTGTCTATCCTTTCACTACTAAAAATTACTTTGTCTTCATCAAGACTACTAACAAAGCAATTTTTAGGATAGAAAGTCACCTTCGTTCCAATGTCATATAATTGACTTATACTTAGCAAATTATATTTAAAACCATTAACAAACAACACATGATGTATAGATAAGGATTAAAGATTACTTATTTCTCTAATGTCCACTATCTTTCCTTTGAAATTGTCTTCAAATATGACATGTCCTCCATCCTTTACATCAAGCTTGTTGAATTGATCATTGTCTCCTATAATGTGCCTTGAACATCCACTATCAAGATACCACTTGCTTTTTGTTCTTATGGATTTCAAGCACACCTATACCAAACAAGTTAAGTTTTCTTTTGAACCTAAACCTTTTTGGGTCTAGATTGGTTAGTTTTAAGATAATCTAAAGGAAGCAAATTCATATGTAGTCTTCTATAGAAGCATACATTGTTGGTATATCCTTTGATCATACAATATGAACATATAATATTTTTAAATTTATTTCTCCTAGAATGATATATTTTCCTAATGTGTGAAACATGCCTTTTATATTGTAATGATATGTGTCTTCTATTATTTTGAGTGTGAGACATGCATTAGCAATGGTAATATGTCCTAGTTTTAAAGTAGAGGGAATGGAGTTGTATGATACTTTAATAAATTTAAAATGTGATGATGATGAAGATAAGGCCATTCCATTAATGTATCCAATTTCATGAGTATTTCTGTAAAATTTTTGAGAGTCAAGTAAATTATGTAAACTCTCATTTCCTCTTTGGAATTTTGATTTGGAATTTTTTAACTCAACTACCTTATTAGAAAGCTTATGATTTTCATCATTTGCTTTCTTGAGATGATCTTTCAAGGAATTATAAGATTTCAAATTACTAACATGTTTATCATTTGATTTAACACTATTAGAAAATTTAATTTTTAACTTCTCAAATTTCTTGGTTAAGCTATATAACTCATGCTTATGGTACTTCTTTTTAGAAAGTAAGCTTTTTTACTAAAGCAAGAGTTTGCTCATAATAAAGCTCTCAATATCATTATCATCATATTCATTATAAGCATAATACTCATCATAAGAAGAGTTAGAAGTAAATGGTACCTCTTTTTCATCTTCAAGGGTCATAAAGCAGACATTGGCCACTTTTTGTTGTTCCTCTTCCTCTTCAGATATAAAGGATTCATCCCAAGTAGATTTAAAGGCCTTCTTCCTATCCTTTGCTCCCTTGTTCTTGAATTTCAATTTAGGGCACTCACTTCAGATGTGTCCTGGTTTCTTGCATTCATAGAAAGTAACTTCTTTAGTTTTCTTCTTGCCATCTCCTTTAAAGTTCTTGTTGAAGTCCCTTATTCTTGAGAAATTTTTTTTTCTTAAAAACTTCTTGAAGTTCCTAATGAGCATGACAATATCACCATCTTCATTACTAGAATCTTAAATATTTTTATTTTCACTTTCTTATTATGAGACCTTCAATGTTATGCTCTTTTTATTTTCTTTTTTGTCTTCTTACTCTTCACCTCTTTACTTAATTATAAGCTCATGTGCAAGAGTTTACCAATAAGCACATCAATTGAAAGGGTAGAGAGGTTTTAAGCTCAAGATTTCCAATCCTTCTTAGGTAGGATTCTTAGAATCTTGTTGTTCACCTATTCCTTAGAGAAATATTTTTCAAGTTTCTTAAGGGTTGTGAGGAGAGCATTAAGATCGTTTATCATCTTCGTGACTGATTCTTGAGGCTTCATTTTAAAGAGTTCATATTCATACATATGAAGTTTAACCTTTTTGACCTGTACATTGCCTTCATAATGGTTCTCCAAAGTCTCCGACATTTTCTTAGTTAAAATGCAATGCTCAACCTTGCCTCCATCTTCTCTTATAATGGAAGAAAGTAGAGTGATCATAACTTTCTTATTTTTGTAGTTTTCTTCTTTTTAATCATTACTTTACTCATTTCTTAAAAGAGTAGTTTGTACACCATCAATGGTAGTTTTTAGTGGTTGCCAATCTTTGAGAATAACTTCCCAAAGGTTAATGGAATCTAAATCTAGATATAGTTCCATTTTGAACTTCTAATGAGTATAATCACTTCCATCAAAGAATGGTCTAATTGAAGACATATTTTGAGATTCACTCTCTATGATCTTATATTCTAGCAATTAAGTTCCTAGAATCCAAGCTTTGATACCAATTGAAAAAGTCCTAGAGGGGGTGAATAGAATTATCGAACAAAAATAAGAAATTAAAAAGATATGAATAAGAATTAAAAGAAAAGTTGAGAAGGAAGAATAATGAAAACAAGAATTTAAAGAGTTCAGATTCCCAATAATCCTACGTCTTTACCTAACTTATCCATAAGTTAGGATTTTGAATCACCATAATCTATTTCACTAGATTGATTTTTATAACTTGAGTTTTAGGCTCAACTCAAACCTCACAACTTGAGTTTTAA
The DNA here is from genome assembly GCA_947683625.1 of Mallotus nudiflorus. NCBI lineage: Eukaryota > Viridiplantae > Streptophyta > Magnoliopsida > Malpighiales > Euphorbiaceae > Mallotus > Mallotus nudiflorus. The sequence continues at coordinate 1,278,946 of CANTUR010000018.1, read as the reverse complement.
AGGCTTACTCAAAAACCAATTCATAAGTATTTTTAAGGCTCACACTAAAACTAAATTCCCAAGTGTCTTAATGGCTAAACGCTTAAACCAATTCCTTTTAAATAGAATCTCACTTCCCATTTCTTAACTCAAGAAACTAGAAGAATAAAAATTTATATTCTAACACTCACTAACTCTCACAGGAGTATACAATAATAAAATAAACTTTGAAAGAGTTTAGAAAGATTAATTGAATTCCCAAAAGTATATAATGAATAAACAAGTTTCTTAACCTTAAAATAATGTTCAAAGGTTATATTTATACTTAAGCATTCAATTAGAACTGTTAGAAGCAATAATTTCATTCTCAACAAAAATAAAGTCCATTTGAATGAAATTTGGACTTTTGAGCTGTAATTTGTCAGGTCCCAGTCGGGATATCATCAGTTCTAGTCAGGATGAGCATTGAATAGCCATTATGAGCCATTGTATTTGAATTTTTATACTAGTCCCGATTGAGATATCATTGTCCCAAGCATTGTCCTAGTTGAGACATTGGATTGGGATCAGTTCTACCAAAAATTAAAATTTTATAGAAATTAGTCTACCTTAGTCCCGGTCAAGATTACCCTAGTCCCAGTCGGGACCATGATAGGATTTACACTTTTTATACAATTTAGTCCTTATATTGAGTCTAATCGAGATAGTGCTTTATAATGTCTTTTTGAGATTAAAAATGATCTAATCAGCCTTAACTTTCTTCATTAAAGTTATAGATAATTGTCTTATCTTTTCATTTTACTTTAAATCAAATTAATTGAACCTCTGTAACTCAAGATATTACTAAAATACTAACATATGTGCAACCTAAAATAAAAGTTATATATGCTGACTTCGACTTAAGATTTGCATATCCAAATAAGCTCAAATTTTGACAAGTAAGCTCAATTCAGAAAGCTTAAGATATTTACTTCAAAAGTGATGAACATCATTTTCTTATTATAGAGCTCTAAGGATGTCAAAAAGCCTCCTTGAATCTCAATAATCAAATTAGCCCAAAAGCATACTTATCAATTTAGGCCGTAGACCATTGTATATCCAAAAATGTATATTTTTGGTATATAATTTTTTTTCAAAGATTGTGGATTTGCATAGATTGAGATATTTTATCAAAATGCATATTTATACTCTTTTAAGGAGTATTTTATTGTTTCCAATCATTTAATAATTAAACTTCATGATAGCTCAACTTTCTACACACTTAGTTGAAACCATTAAAATCAAAATTGTTTGTAAAAGTCCAAAATTAGGATAATGTAAATGGTCAATAATACTACACAAACATTAACTCCAACCAATTCAAGAACTCTTTGCGATTAATAGAAACCAACCAAAATTATGAGATTCTTGAAGATACAGTTTCGATTGATTAGGAACAATAATATATAAAATTTTCTATATTTACCCACTAAACTATTGTTAAACACTAAATACTCAAACAATCTTTATTAAACTCTCTCAAACACTCTTACACACTTAGAAGCTTTGCTTCGTTACACTTCTTCTTCACTCTTTTTCTTTGATGCACAAATCTCTTTGTAAAAGGCCCTATTTATACTACTAGAGAATTAATCTAAACCATTTAAATAAATAAATATAATTAAATCATAACCATACATTTTAAAGTAATACAACTCACACCAACTAATCTTAATAATTTCTCACACCAACTAATAATAATTAATCACCTAACTTAGAAACTTCCTTAGTAAATTTGGTTAAAATAAGTTTATTTCTCAATGCTCCCCCTTAAACTTATTTTATAATACCAAGTGTGTTTCTCAATCTGATAAATTTTTCTTTCTTTAATGGCTTAGTAAAGATGTGTGCGATTTGATCTTGAGACTTTATATATTCTAGTTTCACATTTTGTTTTGTAATGCATTCTCTCATGTAATGATACTGAGTATTGAGGTGTTTGCTCTGATCATGATATACTGGAATCTTGGCTAAAGCTATCGCTCATTTATTATCAACATAAATCTTTATTAGTTCTACTTATGACATGTTTAATTCCTTCAACAAATTTTAGAGCCAAATTGTATGACTAACACACATTATAGTAGCAACATACTCAACTTCACATGTTGACAAAGTGACAATTGGTTACTTCTTTAACATCCAAGTGAAAGTGGTATCTCCTAGGAAAAACATAAAACCAGTTGTACTTTTTTAATCATCGCAATCTTTGACCTAATCATTGTCACTATATTCAATAAGCTTGTAGTCATTAAAAACTAAATAATATAAGCTAAAATCTATTGTACCATTAAGGTAGCAAAGAATTCTCTTTCAACCTTGAAATGACTAGTTGTTAGAGTCTCTATGTAATGACTCATAAGTCCCGTTGCATAGAGAATGTTGGGCCTTGTACAATTTAGATATTGCAAACATCCAATTAGACTCTTAAAAAGTGTTAGATCAACCTTTTCTACTTCATCATTTTTTAATAACTTAATTCTGCACTCCATTGGTGTGCTTATTGGGTTACAATCATCCATCTTGAATTTCTTGAGGATCTCCTTTGTGTAGCTTTCTTATGAGATGAAAATCCCATCTTCCTTTTGCTTAACTTCAATGTCGAGGCAGTATGCCATCAATCCAATATTCGTCATCTTGAACTCCATTGTCATTTCTTTTTTGAAATCTTTGAACATGCTGGGGTTGCTCCCAATGAAGATTAAATCATTTATATACAGGCACATGATCAAGACATCTCTATCTTTGATTTTGAAATGGAGGGCATGTTCATATGGACATTGGATGAATTTACTCTATTGAAAATACTTGTCAATTTTGATATTCCATACTCTGAGAGCTTGCTTCAATCCATAAAGAGTCTTTTTTAATTTTAGGACTTTGGATTCTTGTCCTTTGACTTCATAGCCTAGTGGTTGTTGAATGTAGACTTCCTCTTTAAGAACTCCATTTAGAAAGGTAGACTTTACATCCATATGGTGAATCTTCCACTTATTTTGAGCTATTAAAGAAATAATCAGTCCCATAATCTTTAAGCATGCAACAGAAGCAAATACTTCATTGTAGTCAATTCCAACTTTTTAATTATAGCCTTTAGCAACTAGCCTTGCTTTGTGCTTTTTTACCTTTCCTTTTGCATTCTTATTTATTTTGTAGACTCATTGGACACCAATTGGCTTGTGTCCTTTTGGAAGAGCAGTAAGTTCTTATGTACCATTCTTTTCAATGGCTTTGATTTCATCGTCCATTACATTTCTCCATTTGTCATCTTGCGTAGATTCTTAGAAGTTCACTAGTTCACAAATAACAAAAAGATAAAAAAAAGTGAGATTTTCTAGTCAATCAGTTGCTTCATAGAGATCTTTAAGACTTCTTATGTGTTCTTCATTTCTTTCAGCTAGAAAAAATGGCAGTGAGTTTCCTTTATCACTTTGCATTGGTGAGGTAGGTGGTGTTGCATGATCTTGCTGATGCTCACCTAGTTGCTCCATTGGTGTTTATTCTATTTTATCAATTTGAGGAAAGAAGTTGATCTGTAGAAGAGTTGAACTCCCATTCACCTTCTTCATCAAACATCACATCTCGACTGATTACAAACTTCTTACTATTTGGATTGTATAGTTTGTACCCTTTTGAATGAGTAGAATAGCCGATGAAGATGTATCTTTCACTTTTTTAATTAAGTTTAGTTCTTCTTTCATCTGATACATGAACATGAGCTAAACTTCCAAATACTCTAAGGTGAGAAATTCCGGGTTTTCTTCCATTCCAGGATTTTTTATGGTGTTTTTCCCTAAACACTTCTTGTTAGAGATTAGTTAGACAGGTAGATTATTGTAACTACTACTTTAGCCCAAAATTCTTTAAGCAAATATTTGCTTTTGAGCATGCTTCGTGCCATATCAAAGATGGTTCTATTTTTTCTTTTTGTAACACCATTTTATTGTGGAGATCTCAGAATAGTGAGAAAATGCCAAATTCCACTTGTTGAACAAAACTCTTGGAATTTCTTTGAAGTGAATTCTACTCCTCGATATGATCTCAATGCTTTAATCTTCCAACTACTCTCATTCTCCACGACGACTTTAAATGTCTTGAATGCTTTAAAGACTTCTGATTTCTGCTTAAGAAATATACCCAAATTTTTCTTAAAAAGTCATTAAATATACCTAAATTTTTCTTAAAAAGTCATCAATAAAAAGAAGTAATTATTTTTTTCAAGAGAGCTTGAAGTAATTGGCCCACACACATTAGTATGAATAAGCTCAAATGGCTTCTTGGCTCTTGAGTATCCTTGGGAAAGATATTTCTAAACTGCTTTCTAAGTAAACACCCTTTACAAAACTAATTTGGATGTTTAATGCAAGGTAGTCCTCTCACCATTCTCTTCTTTGATAATAGTTTTAAACTTCCATAGTTAAGGTGCTCAAATAAAAGATGCCATAACCAAGATGCAACTTTGTAATAAGCTTTCAAACACTTTACAATATGATTTTGAATATTTGAAGGAAACAATTTATTCTATGATATTTTTTCTTTGGCTATTAAATCTCCTTTGCCAGTTTTTATAAAAAGAAAATAATCTTTTGAGTAAAAATCATAACCTTTTTCTAAAAGTCGACTTATACCCAAAATGTTGCATATTATATCTGGCATATGATAGACATCAGAAATTAACTGATGACTAGCATCTTTAGCATGAATGAGGATGTTACCTTTTCCTGTTACTGATAATTCTGAATCATCACTAAAGGAAACATTGCCAACCACTGATTCATTAAGTTCCATGAACATATTGCTTTTTCCACATAAATGGTTGCTTGTACCAGTATCAAGGTACTAAGTACTTCCTTGATCTTCAACATTGGTTCTACACGATATTAGCATTATCTTCTTCTCAATTTTTGCTTCTATATAATTGGTCTTTTTTTCAACCTTACTGCTAAGAGCTCTGCATTCTAATGCATAGTGCCTATGTTTTTGATAATTATAATATTAAACTTTAGATTTATTGTACCCTGAGTTTAGATTGCCTCTATCACGAATTCTTGTAGAACTTTTACATTTCTTCTAGTTATTAAAGTTGTTATTGTAAGAACTCCAACTTCATCCACGACCATGGCTTCTATCTCATCCATGACTTCTGCCTCAACCTCAGCCACACTGATTTCTTTCATTGCCTAGGCTTTCATGCATATCCTTGAGCTGCAGTTTGATGAGTTGTTTAGAGATTCCTTGCTACTTCTTATGCTTCTCTTCATAAGCCTGTAATAACCCTATAAGTTACTCAATCTTCTTTTTTTTTAAGTCTTTCATTTTTTCTATAGTTACAATAATATGCTTAAACTTCAGCTCTAATAAGTGGAGTGTCTTTTCCATTATTCTCACATCTTCTAACTTTTCACCATTTCTTTTTAGTTGATTAAAAACAGCTAAAACTCTGAAAAAATAATCAGCAACGATCTCACCTCCTTTCATGTGCAGAGATTCAAACTCCTTTCTTAAGAATTAAAGACGCATCTTCTTCACTTTGTCTTCTCCTTTACATGATATTTATAGCTTCTCCCATCCTTATTTAGCAAAGGTTGTATATGAAATTTTCTTAAAATTATCATCATCTAGGGCTTAATAGATTAGAAAGAGAGCCTTCTTGTCCTTCTTTCTTGAATCTTTTAAACTATCCTTTTCAAACTGGGATAATGATGCCTCATTTTATGGTTCATTGTAGCCTTTCTGTATAATATCCCAAACATCATATACATCAAGGAGAGTCTTCATTTTAATACTCTAATTATTATTGTTGAGTGTTGGAACTTGGAAAGATGTCACAATATTTCCCATATTACTTAATCTGATAAGAATTTGCAATAGTCAACAACTAGGTCAAATAGTTCAGCGGCTCAGTTAATAGCTTAGCAACTAGGTCAAACGGCTCGGTCAATGGCTTGGATAAATGGCTTAATGCTTGCTCAATGGCTCGATCAAATGGCTTTATGACTCCATCAACGGCTTGACTGGACTCGGCTCAACTAGGCTTCACAACTCAACTTAACTCGAATTTAACTCAATGAGTTGACAGGGTTTCTAGCAGTAAACTTCAGCAGTGTGTTCGACCTCCGATATGAGTGATACTGATGTCGTTGGATTTATCTTTCTAAAAGCTTTGATTTGGCATACTATATGCCAATGTTTGGCTCTGATACCACTTTGTTGAACACTAAAGACTCAAACAATCTTTATTAAACTCTCTCAAATACTCTTACACACTTAGAAGCTTTAGTTCCTTACACTTCTTCTTCACTCTTTTTCTTTAACGCATAAAACTCTTTGTAAGAGACTTTATTTATATTACTAGATAATTAATCCAAACTATTCAAATAAATAAATACAATTAAATAATAACCATACACTTAAAAGTAATACAACTCACACCAACTAATCTTAATAATCTTACACCAACTAATAATAATTAATCACCTCACTAAGAAGCTTCTTTAGTGGGTCTGGTTAAAACAAGTTTATTTCTCCATAATTATATCCATTTTAATTTGGGCAACATCCAAATTGGATATGATACATGTTTAATTTGAAAAAAATAACATCTAGTATGTATGGGTGTGGATAGTGCATTATCCTACCTAAATTTCTAAATTTGTAGTTGCACTTTATCCAGTAAACATAAATAATTTAAAATGTATTTATAATTTATTTTACCTATTTTATACAATATTTTTTGTAAATATCTGAATCTTTTTATCTAAATATATGTATTTTTTAATAATAAAATTACATTTATATAATCTTTATTATATTAAATTAAATATAATAATAAGATTACAAGAAAATTTATAATTTAAATGATTATCTAACCAAATACTTTAGAAATATAAATTTAAAAATTAATATTTATCATCCATGTCAAAGAAATGGATTGAAATTACACTAATTGAACTTATACTTGATAAAAGAACACAATATTTAAGGTGAAAATTTCTAATTGGTATATAAGTCTATTATATATATAATCAATGTGGGATTGATTATCTTAACATGACATTTTATTGCATGTTAAACCTGATTAATATGTGGCATAATAACCCACAAGCTCGCATAATAAAATTTTAAGACGGATCTAAATTAAAAAGAGTATTATATTATTTTCAAAACCAATAGCTATGATACCACATGCAATAATTTTTAAGTTGTGTTTGAATGATCCAATGGTGAAAAAAAGGAGATTCACAATTTCTCATATTAGGGCTACAATTTCTCATATTAGGGCTAACTCATATTTAGTATAATTTTTTTAACAAATATGTGATACAATTGTCTGATAAATTGGTATGATGAAATTCTAATATAGGCTTGAACCACAGGGTAGAAAAGGAATATATTGGTACAAATGCTTTTTTTTACCACTATAAAATATATATTATTAATTCATAAATAGAGAGCAAGGTTCTTGTAACATATATAATAACAATATAATAACAGTATAGTACAAGTTACCACAAAAAATCTTGCTTTAAGCTATACATTAAGAAAAAGAAGAAGACAACATTAACAATATATAATAATGTCGTATCAAGAGAATTTGTAGTTTGGTAATGGAGAAAGTCCAAATCTAGTTTTAATAAGTTTGACTTCTAAATAATACGTCAAACAAAGTGCTCTGATAATTGGTGTGACAAAACCCATTTTACATATCATAAAGAAATCTTGAAATATGGGTATATTAGATTAATAAATTCTGCAATAATAATTATGTGTTCTCCATCTTAAATATAGGCACATAAATAAACTTTTACACTTGAACCTATAAATTTCTCATTGAGAGATAGCAAAGTCATCATATAATGGATGTGGCAAAATCCATTTTACAAATTATAAATAAAATCTTGAAACTTGAATAGACCATATCAAGAATTTCTTTAAGAATAATGATGTCTTCTCCTTCTTGAATATAGGCACATAAATAAACTCTTCTTCTTGAACCCATAAATATCTCGTTGAAACATAATAAAGTCATAAAAAAAAGGATGAACAAAAGAGGGATTTAACCCTAAATCTAAGCATACGACTATTATTATAACTAAAAATTAAAAAAGAAAAAAGAAAAACCTACGAAGAATAAAGAGGCTAACAATAAAATAAGAGTCTCAAGAGTGCGAGAGAGAAAAGGAGGGAGATTTTTTTTGGTACAAATGCTGATAAGTTCGTATAATAGAATTTTAATATATGCCCTAATCACACACAACATAAAATGAAGACATTTGATAAAAATACTTATGTGAGAATAACCAATGCCTTATAAGCTTGCCTGATAAAATTTTAATATAGGCTGAACCATGCAGCAAAGAAGTTAGACATTTTGGGTCTATCTAGTTTAGTTGTTTCTATCAGCTAATAGTTGTTTTGTAATAGTATTTGGTAAAATGTATGTGAGCTATTTTGGTTAATATATAAAATGACTATTCTAGATAGAATTTGTTTATTTTATACAAACAAAAAAATAATATTAAAATTTTCTAATGTAACAAAAAAAATATAATAATAATAATAATAATAATAATACAACATTAAATTAATAATTTTTTAATAAGTGCAAAATAATATTATTTAATTTTTGAGATACATTATTATGGGACTATTAAATTTTAATTTTTTGATAAATACAAACTATAGGAAAAATATTTTTATCACTGTGACGCACAAATCTAATATCTCCGTTATAAAGATTAAAAAAATAAAGACACATATATCTCCGTTCTATATATATATAACTGATACTTTTCTTAATTAAAAAAAGAAAAAAAAAAGGAGGGAGGGGAATAAAACAACCTAAAAAATTGTAAATGTCATGTACAGTTTTACTCACTTTCAAACTTGCAATGAATATTATATTAAATATTAAAAAACAATAAAAAAAATAAAAAAAAAACAAAGATTTATTTAATTCATGCTTACAATTGGAGTACTTTAGAGCTACTTTGACTTTCAGTTTTCACGAAACCCAACACCTATCAAAATCCATTTTAATAAAACTCATTATAGATATAAGGTTAATCTTGTAAAAGTAAAAAATTTGGTGTCAACTGATTATAATTTGAAGCTGATTAAATCAATAGCTAATTGACTCCTAATCAGCTATCAGCTACTAATATCAAAAAGTTATAAAACACTTTATACTCAACTTTTTAAAATCAAACCTCTATCAATTAGTTCAATCGACCGAACCAAATACCCCTTTTATATATAAAAATAATAATTATATGGAGATAATATGTCACTTTGAAAATTTGCAACTCTTATACCAAGTGAAAAATGTAAAACAATTAAAGAAATAAGCAAAAAAATCAACAATGGTTAAAATCAATTAATAAGGAGCTATTTTTACTTAAATCATGTATCGAGTTCAAATTTTAATGTATGCAATCACATCAAATTAGTTAGAAAATTTTATGGCCCTTATGATTCTACTCAATTAAATTGAATTAGTCAAAATTTAATAAACTTTACTGATGATTTAGAAAAAAAATAAATTAAAGCATGGATATATAAACTCACCTAATTTTTATTAAGAGTGTCAAAATAAGTTGGTGGGTCATGTTCGTATCTGGTTGATCCACTTTGGTGACAAGATTAAAATCAACACGAATACAACCAATTTATTAATTATGTCAAATATTTCAACTTTAAAACGACACAAAAATTAAAGGCTTACACGAATACGACATGTGTAATCCATTTATTTAAATGGTTTTATGAGTCATAAAATTCAACACGATCCATTTAACCTGTATAACATTTATAATATATAAAAATACTATTTATTGTAACAAAAATAAAAAATGGTGTCTATAATTTAACAATTTACATAATACAATTATAAAAATATTATTTTTATAAAAAATTACAATAAATGACTAATTTATTACTTAAAATTATAAAAAATTATATGAATTTTTAATGGACCTTGTGACTCATCATGACATATATAATTAAACCAATTGCTATATCATGGACCCCTGTCCATATTGCAATATGGACCAGGGGTCATTACACGTGCAAAATAAAAAAAAAAAATCGCACGTCTTTCTTTCTTTTTTTTTCCATCAATTTTTTTTTGCATAGGTTCATTGATCTTCACTTGCATATTCATTAAACTTGTAGGTAAAGGCCAATAAACTTGCAATAAGTTCATTGATCTTCACTTGCAGGTGCAGGTTCACGGTGTCACCTGATATTTCACGGTTCATTTTTTTTTATAGAATCATTACAGGCTCATAGGTGAATACTGAAATATTAATTAGAATATCAAATAAAAAATCTCCATAATAATAAATGGCAACTGTAAAATTTCTAAAATCATCTCATGAAATAAAGAAAAGTTGGGCACAACTGTATTAATATATTTCGAACAATAGTTTTTTATTTTCAATGTTAACTTTAAATTTTGAAGCTCCATGAACACTAGGATACAGACATACACTACCAGCCACTACAAGAAGTCTTTGAACATACTATAAATTTAATACTAACTGACAAAAGTGCATATGATAGCTTGTAAATTCAATCATCATGACAATACAACAAATCATAAGTTATAAGGAACTAACATTCATAGATACCAAGACAATTTGAAACTGATAAATCCACAATTGCATAAATCCTCGTCGACGGATCCACAGTTGCACAGGACCTAACATCGCCATCAATTATCTTAAAGTAATAATCCTCATCAACAACAATGTTAGGTTCAGAAGAAGAATTCGGTTCAAAAATTAGGTGCCATGAGATAGGATTGAGTTTGTATTATAGCTTGGAATCGACATTGTTGAACTCATCTCACTCTGGAGGTGAATCAACGAAGGAGGCAGCCTATGAGTCATTAGTAGAGGAAGTATCATTAAGATCATCTTGAGAGAGTATAAGAATGAAAGGGCAAGCGGTGAGAGAAATAGGGAAATGAGAGAGGATCAGAAGAGAGAGCGTTAGTCTGCATATTATTTTCTATAAGAAGAAGAAGCTACTGCGTTAAGAAAAATAAGAAGCGTGTTTTATATGTGTGATAAACCCCTGGTCCATATTGTAATATGGACAGGGATCAATAATATAATTTGTGTAATTAAATAGGTTGTAAATGGGTTCATGTGTCAATTCATGACATGATCTGGTTAAACCGTTTCATAAACAGATTAACCTATTTCTGACACGAACTCATTTAAGCTCAACTCAAATTCGCTAATTTTATGTGTTAGTTGAATTATGTTCGCATGTCATTACCCATTTTAACACCCTTAATTTTTATATTTATAATCGGTATATAAGTACCAATATATCATCATTGGCACTTTACCTACATTTGAGATTGAAAATGTTGTAGTGATACTATGTTTCTATATATAATTATATATATGTTTGAGGTAAATTATATCACGGACCCCTGTTTATATTGCAATATAGACTTATACGTGTGAAACTCACTTTTTTTTAACTCTTTTCCCTTCCTTTTTCTTAGATATATTGGACCTCAAGTATCTCATCATTTTGTCTATAATTACTTGAAACTTATTTTTATAAGTTTGGTTATGCCTGTATCCTTTCTTTTAAGGCCATTATTAAATGTGCTTCCATCAAAGATTAAGTATGAATGGAAGAGACATTTTGAGGCTAGGAAATATAGATTTGGTTTAGACTACAAGCTATGAGAGTCTTCCCTAATGCTTAAATTGAAACAAACCAACTGCTCATTTAACTGACACCTAGTTCTGAGGCTCCAACTTATTTTCCTCAAGCTCTAAAGTTCCTTTACATCTAATATTAATGCCAGTTTACATTTTAAACCTAACGGAGCACCCTTGTCTATTCGTCATTATTGTATATAGTTCAAGTATAGGATAGGCATCAGTCCTTGTCCATCATTCTCATTGACTGTATAACAATACCATCATTGGCTACTATTATAGCATTATGTGAGTGGAAATTCATTAGTTTTTTAATGTTATAACTTATTCATTAGTTTTTTTTTAAAAGTAACATATTCATTAGTTTGTGCATATATTTCATTAGTTGTAACATAAAGATTCATTTGTTATTAATTAAAGATTCATCATAATTTTAATATATTATTTTTTCAAATACATTTGTTTAGTTTTTTTATCTAATGAATTTACATGTTTTATTTTATGAACCTATATTATTTAAGTATTGAACCTACAATATTTAACTAGAAAAAAATTATAAGTAAAACTGTGGGCGGCGACCACGACACTGTATGGGCTCAAGGCCCACTAGGATTATTAAATGGATTTTTTAGGGCCTAAAAGGAGATGGAGTCACTACCTAGATGAAAACTAGCACACTTTTACAATAATTAAATTCCACGGAGATTCCTAAAAGCCATCATCAGAGATTTAGGTTCGAAAATTGGGTATGGGCTTTGAATGCCCACCCAACCTTGCAGTTGGCCTCTGTTTGTGTTTGCACTTTATTACTCGTGATTATTAAATTATTTCCTTATTAGTATGGTTTGCAAATGTTTCCAATTTTATGATTTAATTTGAGTTTGCACATTAATCCTTTTGCATGCTTATTGCTTTAGCATTCAAATCAAATATTGAGAATAAATTTACAAACATTCATTCCAAATAAATGGGGTAGGGATTAGGGATTCTAATAATTTGTACAAGTATTACAATAATCAACCCAAATGAAACCTCTCAAGAACTAATTAATTCACTAATTACATAGTGATTAAAATACCAAAACCTACAACAAATAAAGGTTAGCCTTGCATTCATATGAATAACTTTATTTACAAAATAATTCAAATTATATTAGTATAAACATAGGCATGTAGATTCATATAAACACGGATTAATCATTCAACTAATCCTAAAAGTATAATGTTCGCATGCAATATCAAAATCAATTAGGCAACATATACGCATCATATACCAAAAGTATACTAAAAGGATACTGAAACAAAGTAGAGTTGTGCAAGACTCTGCATGAGAGAGGTGATCACCTCCACTAGGTCAAAAGGCGACGCCTCTTCAATAGGCATAGCAGTACAAAAACTACAAGTTTCATATATTAAAATATTCATGTAAATCAACATAAACCAGTAGCTAAGAACTTATTAGTTTACATATTTAGGCTCTAAATGTAATCCTAAGAAAGCAATAAACACAAAAGGGTATAAAATAATGAAATGAAGTTTCAAACAAAATAAAGAACTTAAAGCTTAAAAATAGGGATTCTCACTTATTTGAACTAGTTTGATGCTCCTAATTGAAGCCCTCAGAGCTTATTTGATTCATTTTCGACGTATCAAATACAAGAATCTCCTTCCTTCTTCTCAAGAAATAGATTTCTAACTTTAAGTTTCATTTTTTCTTCTTCTTCCTATTTTTTTTTCTTTTCTCTTCAAAACATTTTCTCTTTTTTTTCTTTCAGAACCTCCTATTTCTTAATGGCCAGCCCCCCCCCCCTTTTTGAATATCCAAAACTCCCCTTAAGTCCCTACCCTCTCTTTATTTAATTTTTTAAAAAATCAAGATTACTTTTCACCTTGCATTTTCATCATTGCCTCCCTTCTTTTTTTCATTATTTCATGCCCTAAAAGTCTTGTTGTTTCATTCAAAACTCTAGACTAGACATAGGAAGGTTGATTTTTTATGTTAAATACAATAATAAATAACATTTATTACTACAAAGGATAGGTGTGAAGAGGCGATGCCTCTTTGGTGAGGTGTTGCCTCACTGATGGCTAAAGTGAAGAGGCGATGCCTCTTCACCAGGCATGCTAGGCCTTTGGGCCTAAAAGTCCTGGTTTGGGCTTTATAAATGGCTAATGGGCTTAATGTTTTGGGTTTTGGCTAGATATGAAAGCTTCGAGCTAGGTTTAACCTCTCAAATTCACTCTAAAGAAGATCTCGGGCTCTTTTTGCATTCAAAATTTGGACTATGTCATCACTAGGCTTTTGTTATAGGTCGATCAAATTGAGGGACTAAGGGTGTCCACAGTTTGCCCCCTTGGTTTTTTAAAAAATGAATTTATGAAATCAATTTTTGAAAAAGCAATGTGCACAATAAATAGTAAGAATGACATACCTAACCTACAAGCTTCACTTGGGCCATCAGTTTCAGGAATTCAAACCTGAAAGGTTGACCTTTCCTTAAAACATGATTGTGATCATTGGGTTTTATTGGCTTGATCAGTCACTCATTAATGATTTGACGTGAATCTTGTGCTGTTCTAACACAAGCTTCACCCGGTAGAAAAGGATAGTGTATTGAGCCTTTCTAACACAGAATTGGTGAAACGTAACTATATTCCTCGAGTTTTCCTAGCCCCGATGAGTTACTCATTATAAATTTAGTGCAAACTCCAAGCCTATCAAATGCGAAACTCACTTAGTAGAAAAGGATGGTATCCTGAGCTTTTCTAATATAGAATTAGTGAAATGTAATCGCGTTTCTCGAGTTTTCCTGACCTAATCAGTTACTCATTATAAATTTAGCATAATTTTGAGCCTTTTTTATGCGAAACTCACTCAGTAGAATGATCTTGGGTTTTCCTAGCCTGAGTCATTACTCAAACGTCATCCCAGGTTTTCCTAGCCTGAGTAATCACTCAAATGCAATCTCGGGTTTTACTGGCCTGAGTCATCACACAGAAATGCGATCCTGAGTTTTCCCAGTTTGAGTCATAACTCATAATAGTGATCCTAGGTTTTCCTGGCTGAGTCATCACATAGCAATGCGATCTCAGGTTTTCCTGGCCTGAGTCATTGCTCACAATAGTGATCTTGGGTTTTTCTAGTCTAAGTCATCACACACAAATAAAAGATGCACTTCAAGAATACAACCTAACCAGACACGCTTCAGATTGATGCTTCGATCAAAAAAATTTTAATTCTCCAATCTTCGATTTCAGGATACACCCGAGAAGTGATATGATCATCACCATTCATTCTTCTTGGTCCACTAGAGATTTTTTTTTTTTACAAGTTCCACAAAGGATGTCCACTTCATGGCCATTCTTTCTTTCAGTTAATGGGCTTTGCCCTTCTTTCTTTTGTAGTAAGTCTTCCTCTTTTACCCATTTGTTTTTCTATATAATGCTTTTTTTTCTCTTTTCTTTAATTCACTTTTGCTTTTCAAGCTTTCTTCCCTTTTTCTCTCAATTTTCCCCTTCACCTTTCAAAGGTTTTTTGTAATGGACGCCACACGAACTCCAGATTTACCTATTTGGGGTCAAGTAATACCTACGGTACATACGGCGAGCAACTTTGGTCTTAATCCCAGAGATGAGACTCCTCTTTTTATAAATGTGCGATATCATATTTATGCGCTAGCCATAAGAGAGGTTAGTGATAAATTTATTTGCTTTTTCTTATAAATAGGGTTAAAAACATTAAGTTATTAAACATAACCATGTACTAATCATGAAAAATGAGAATGCATGTGATTAAATTGAGAAAAATTAAAGAAAATTAAAAATTATGTCAGTTTGCCAACATGAAGAGGCGTCACCTCTTCAATAAGGTGATTGCCTCTTTACTGAGGGAACTGCCTCCTAGAGAAGAGGCATTCACTTCTTCATGGCAGAAAGGAGGTGATCACCTCCTTATGAAGAGGCGATCGCCTCCTTTTGAAGAGGCGACGCCTCTACAGTGGGGCATTCACCTCTTCACTAGTGATCTGCAAAATCTTTGAAATTTGTTTTACATGCACTGCTTAAATATTCAACTCCCTATTTTTTTATCAGTTTGATGCACACACACTAAAAGGGCTGGTAATTTCAATGGTGCCTGTATTTAGTATAATAGCTTTCCTCCTACTATCAAGACACGTATATTTGACACCAGATTCTCTAACTTCATTCTCACTCTATCGAGTTCTCAAGGGTGGACTGACTACCAGCCCTTGCATGCTTTGATGGAGAGGTAGTCAGACACTACTTACACCTTCTAACTTCCTTCTAACGAGTTTATTTTGGACCTATGACTGGTATTGCTTGTGTAAGAGATCTTGTTCACCTTGACATAAGTCTACATCATTTATCTCTAGAGCGGCTTACTTATGTCGAGCATCTATTAGGTATGGTCCTAAACATTAAGGGGACTTATACTATAAAGGTTGACTCTATTAAGAGTTACTACACCCTGGAGAGAGTAACAACTGCCACTTCTGGCCTTTAGATTGATCAAGTGATGAGGGCCTTCTTAGTTTATTTATTTGGAACTACACTTTTTGTTGACACAATGAGTTCCATTGATATGTACTTCCTACCACCTCTGAGAGATCTTGATTTGGTGGCTTCATACAATTAGGGGAGCTGTGCTTTGGCCTATCTGTATCGGAGCATGGACGAGACTGTTTGGGGATCTAGATGGTTCTATGGCTTCTGGCACACCGTCCTAGTATTTCTCTCTTTTCCTTCACTATTAAGTTTGACTTAAATGTTGTTATCATGATATGTTAATATCTTTTCTCTTTCTTTTTTACTTTGTAGGATTGCACTCTGGAGCTGAAGTTGATTATTGGGATATCTCCCATCCATGATGTACCCTTCCCAATTATGTCAAGGTGGGGTCCTAGTCATTCTTGGAGGAGGGTTGTTGTTCGTGTGCACATCCATCATAAGCGTCTGAACTCTCTGACCAAGTATATACCTGCAAATTAAATCATGATTACTAATTTATTTGTTAATAAAATTTATTTACTTATTTGTTTGCTCTTATAAATTCGCCTAGACTTATAGGGTCCCAAGGCTATGATTCGCTCCAGATTGCTATCTAAGAAAAGGGTACTACTTTGAAAACCTAGCTGTAGAGTTTGGTTCCTTGATGAGAGGATTCAATCTTAGCGTAGGGGTGCTCGGGCGAGATGACCTCTACTTACTCCTCTTTGTGATATATTTTGGGCTCATCTATTGGAGGGAAAGGAGCTAGATCGTGATGTTGAGGGAGATGATGCTAATGATTATTATAAGAGGAAGAAGTCTCACTACGTGAACTTTACACAAACTCATCTTCTATAGCATGTGCCTCTTGCTGCATCCACATCCTAGGTAAGCAAACAATTCTGTTAAACATACAATTTTATATTCTTATCTATAAATATCTTCTTTCTAAATTATCTTTCTCTTTCTCTTCAGGCACCTGTTGGGGCACCAGTTACTCACACTAGGGCTATTGCTTAAGAGAGGCCTGCTCAACATCTTCACATTGTACCACATAGTGAGAGTACTTTCGACTGTTGCACTGCCTCCTAGTGGTGCCTCTAGCTCTAGATTACACATATATGCTGGTAGGCTCATTATTACTGTAGACTTAATGACTCGATGTTGGGTGCTTTAGGTGAGCTGTCCCGCCAGTGCCTTACATTAGATATGAGCATAGAGCCTGCATTTTTCCTAGAGACCTCTACACATGTGAGTCTCTCTTTTCTACAAATTTATTCTCAAATTTGACTTAATGAAGGGTTAGTCTTAATAATTCATGAATCATATAGATGCCTCGAGGCTAGGGAGAGTATATGTATAGGGTCATTGAAGCCCAGAGAGACTTCCTGACGAGTGTTACTCAGCAATAGAAGGTAATAATCATCTCTTATTTCTACATGTATACATGCTCTCATGATTTCTTACTCTTCATTACATTCTGATAGGATGAGCTGGATGCTCGTTAGGCTAGAGTCATTACTCTCAAGTGCCAGTTGGTTGCCCTCTAGGTGGAAGATGATGATGATAAGGATAGGGCTACTGAGAATGATAAAGAAGAGCACAGTAGCAAAGACGAGCCTACTGCTGAGCATGCTGAGGATGACAGTAGCAATGATGGAAATAATAATATGGATGATTTTGCATATAAAGAGCATATGGATGATGAGGCTGAGGATAATGAGTAAGAGACTACATTAGATTCCCTTAACTTATAACTATTTATGCTCCTTTGAACCATTTTATTATGGATTCCCTTAAATTATAACTATTTCTACTCCTTTGAACCATTTTATTGTTACTATTTTGAATTCTTTATTCATTTTAACATTTTTATATTTTGTATAAGATGATTGTTTGAATTCATTTTTCTTTCAATTAATTGCAAAATATTCATTACAGAAATTGCTTCACTTGATAATTGAACTTAACACATAGAATGCAAACATTTTGCAGTTATAAAATCAACTTATGACTATTGGAGAGGTGTCACCTCCTAATAAGGGTGTCACCTCTTTATGAAGAGGCAATAGGGAATTGCCTCAACACATAGAGGCGCCGCTTGATCATAGAGGTGATCACCTCTCCGATAGCAGTTTGTAGCCTATAAAATCCTTAATTTCCTTCTAAAATCCCTAACTTTCCTCTCTTCACAATTTCTCTTCCTCTTGTCCTTCTAAACAGCATCCCAACTTCTGAAATTGATAAAAAGAAGCTTAAAACAATTACAACCAATCTTAAAGAATCTGAATGGTGTATCATGGGCTAATTTATAACCTTTTCATCTATTTGTCTTTCGATTCATGCATATTAGAAAGATCAATTTCCCCTTTCTCTATGTTTTTGCTCAGTTTTGGGATTCTCAAAAACATGTCTTCAAGTCAACACTGTTGAGGTATGTCCCCTGCCAAAGGAATTTGAGGCTATCCTGGGCTCTTAGATGGATTCTACCTATCATATTATAATTCCTTCAGTTGAAACCCTAGATTTACAGTTTATTCAATACTAAATGGCTCATTTATTCAACATTTCTTCTCAGTCTTCTCTTCACCATGTCTTTGGTAACAAAGTTCTTATAAGCTCTTTTCTTGAGGCTGTAAAGTTTGTATATAGGAATGAAGTTTTCTGGCCTTAGATGATTGCTCTCTATCTATATGCTCAATTTTTGCTTATTTTGCCCTTTGGTAACTGCGATTCAAAAATTCTTCACATTTTAGATCAAGTGGAAGGAAGCTTCAATCCTTTTCCTCTTATCTTAGGAGAGACCATCACTGTGCTCGATAATTTCTTTGAAACTAAATGATTTTTAGGGAGTCCCCTACTATTAGAGGTTTGTTTCTTCTTTCTTTTATTATTTCCCACTTGTTTATCCCTTTTTACCCATTTACCATTCTACTAACAGGGTTTCATAAGAAATTGAAGTTGCTTAAACCTCCCAAAGACATCATGCACTATCAAGCCAAACATTGTCATACGAGAAGATTGAACCCTATTCCAGAAAACCTTTAAAATTGGTTGTCCACATCTCCTGACACTCTGATTTAGTGGATGTGCCCATTATGGAGGTTGTAGCATATGACTCTCAAGTCCTATACGTACTGCGTTCATTTAGCTGATCTCCATTCAACCACTTTTTATAATCCCAAGAGGCTTTGCAAATAGTATGGACAAAAGCAACTGATTATAGAGCAATTCCATGAATTTGAGGGAGGACCTCTTTCTTAGAATTTCCTTAATAATTTGATTGTCACTTGGCCCCGACGATTCATTTTGAGATTTATTGACTATAATGGAGATCAATCCATTGATGACCAATATAAAGCATGGATTCAGCTTTAGCGGATGGATATGGATGAATTCTCAAGAAATAGGATGACAAGAGCATTGCAAGCTCCAGGTGTTCAAGGGGTTTAAAAGAAGAAAAGGCAAATTTAGTGTATGCAATTTAGTTTTTATCTGCTCTTTTATTGAATGGAATTTCCCTTTTTAGTTAAAAAATGTGTAATGAGCGTTTAATTTAATGTTTATAATAATAAAAGCAATCTATTCCAATTAAATTAAGCATAAAATGACTATACAATTTGCTTCTCGTATATCCCCTTTTGTTAATTGGCTTGCCCTTGCAAGTTTTCCAATTAACTATTATTTATCCTTCTCTTTCCTTTTTTCATGTCCTTAACTTTTGCCTGAACCACCTCTTTCAAGATTTTTAATCCAACAGGACTTTTTTTTATTATTTATTTTTAGTCTTTAACTTTTGCTTAGGCAGCCTCTTTTTGAGATTTTCTCCCTAGCAAGACTTTACAAAAAGTATTTCTTCAATTTATCGAGGTTAATAAGCTCTCATAATTCATTTTCTTCAAAGTTAAATAAAATGGCAGCACCTTTAGAAAATAGTTTCTTTACAAGGTATAGACATTCCCAGTTTAGTGTGAACTTCCCTCGAGGATCAGTCATGATCGACCTAGTCAGCTTTAAAACCAAATCACCCTCTTTAATATTGCATGGCTTGATCTTCTTATTATAAGCTCAGATTATTCTTTTCTAATACAACTGAGAGTGATACATGGCTCTCATTCTCATTTCATTTAATAATGTTAGTTGCACTAGTTAGCTCTCCACTCACTGATACTCTGGAATTTTAGACTCCAAGAGAACTCTCAAAGATTAGATCTCTAGTTCTACTGGCAACACTGCCTCATATCCATACATTAGAGAATACAAAGTAACTTTAGTCAATGTTTTAGCATTGGTTCTATATCCCCACAATGTGAACTATAAGTAATATGCCTAATCTTTATAATTCTCCAGCGTCTTGGCCAAAATGTTCTTATTGGCAACTTCTACGAGCTTGTTATCAATACGAACATGACTTGTGATGCTCAATCTTGTACTCTTTCAATAAAGCAGTTGTCTTTTATTTTTCCACTTTCATCAAGAGTTAGATAAGAAGCAAAAATTATATTCTTAGGATTATCACATGTGCCTAAGTTCAATAATTTAGTTTGCACTTAATTAAGGTCAAACATATGCATGAAATGATCATCACACACTAAATAACAGTTAGGTAAAACATCATATAAGTAAGCAAAATCAGAGTGTATTACATTTATTTTAGAAAAGAAAAGCTCCTCAAAGTTAAACAGGATAAAAAAGGAAATGTCAATATCATCATAAAATACATCCATAATGGAGTCCAAAACAAAGGACTCAAAGTCAAGTTCCTCTTTTTGGTCATCCATGTCTTTCAACTACATTGTAGGGACATCCTCTTCAGGTTCTGGGAACAGTACCAATTCCTCCACCATTGGCTTTTTTACAGCAACTTTACTAGTCCCATTCACTTGCTCAAAGAATATTTCAAAACCAGGGACTAGTTTATCATAAATTAGTAACGACTTCGAAGCCCCTTAATATGGATCATTGGCGCCTTCTTTCACAAAATTTTCCTAGAGTGGTTTGATTTCCATCTTAGCTTTTGACTTGTTCTTTTCCCTTTTTTTTCTTGCAAACTTGGTTCCAACTTTCTTTACTTCTTCTGACTCATCAATCTCAGGATATCCTATCCTGTGTTTTAAGAATGACACCTTAGACTCAACATATCTAGGTAGCCTTTACTGATGTTTCCCTAACCCCATTCCAAGCATGAAATTTTGACTCTTCATTATGTTCATGATTTTTGAATTCAGCTTATCTTTATAAATCTCATAAACTTCAAAGCTTGGACTAAACGAGATTTCCTAGGGAGCCAGTTTCAATGCAGTGACAGCCACTTCAATTTCAGCAAAAATGGTGACTACTCTCCCCTCGTGTAGGAATTTAATCTTCTAATGCATAATAGACGACATCCTCTTAAAGGATGGAACCACGACCTTCCCAGTAAGATAGCAAAGGTCACCGGGATATTAATCACATGTAGGTTGACCCAGACTTCAACAGGTCCAGTCTTGACCAATGCTCTAAGGTTATCTTAACAGGCCTTTTAGTGTCATTATAGGCCTTGATCACCACATCTGACGGCTTTAAATCAACCATTATCAATCCTAACTTGGGCAAATCTTGAATGAACAAACATTAATAGCAGATCCATTGTCCACCATTACACAGCACATTAACTTTCCCTTTACCTCTACCTTGATAAACAAAGGCTTGAAGTGATCCCTTCCTTTTAAAGGTAGATCATCATCAGTAGATGTTGTGGCTCCTTAAGGGCTTTTTATCAATGAATCCACCAACTACTCAAGGGTATGGCTTATAGGAACTTTCCAATAATCCAAAGCTATAACTAGTGCCTCTCAATGGGCTTTGGAGTGCATGAGCATCTCCCAGATACTAAAGAGAGTTTTCTCTTCTTTTATAGCTTTCTCAATTGTCTCATTTTCTTTTTTTTTTTGGATCTGTCTCTTTTTCCACAAACCCCACAAATTTTACTTCTTTCTTCTTCTCAAGTTTCTTAACTGATTGGGTCTTTCTGTCTTCATTACCTTTCCATAAATCGATTGCTCCACCTTCCTTATCGTCAGAGCTCCAAATGTCTAAGACATTCACCAAAACCTCTATAAGCCGCTATAATGATCTGATATTTTAAATTATTAAAAATTATTTTGAGATATGCAGTGTTAATAATATTTTAAATTTTTATTTATATATTATTATTATTTGTGAATAGTATTTATTTATTTTATGTTAAATATTTTCTTACGTAAAGGAGTATTATTTGGAAGTTAGTATTGTTATTATTATTATTATTATTATTATTGTTATGGTTATTACCACTGTTATTATTAATAATAGTATTATTTTATGCATGTGTGTTAGTAGTAGTATTATTATTATTTGTTATTGTTATTATCATAACTATTGTTATGGTTATTATTATTAGTGTTATTATTATATTATGCTTATGTTAGTGTGTGGTATATTATATATATGTATATATATGCTAATGTTGTTAAGTTAATATATATATGTATATATGTATATATATATATATATATATATATATATATATAATAAATAAATAATAAATAAATAAATATAAGGGTCAGGATACAAATTTTTCTTTGGTTTCTTTCTTTCTTCCCTTCTTCTTTTTCTTCTTTTTCTTCTTTTTCTTCTTTCTTCCCCATTTTCTTCCCCTGCTTACCGTCACGTTGCAGCGCCACCCACCATCATCATCTTCCCTCTTCCTCTGCTTCCTCCCACCACCAACAGAGTGCTAGAACGACGTCGGAATCACCTGGACAGCAGCTGCAGCAATCGAAGCTTCCATGGTTGTCGGTAGCTTCTCTGGCCACCTTAGGTTGCGTTCCTAGGTTCTTTTGAATCCTTGAACTCTAGGAAAGCCATTTCCAAGCTCGGTTTGAGCTTAAATTCATCCATTTATAAGTTTTCTTTAAGTTTTCATTTAGGTTAATTTTAGTTTTTATTTTTTTTAAACTTGATTTCTTGTGTTTAATTTTAGTTTTTATTTTTTTTTAAACTTGATTTCTTGTGTTTTAGGTTAAGTGTGTTTAGAAATGTTGTTTATGGTAGCTTCATCTTTACAAATATTATTTTTGTTGATTTTTTTGAATTATTTGATTTTTGGGTTTGAATTTTCTAGCGAGTCACTGCTCTGGTGACCCTTATTGAAAAATCCTTTTATTTTTAATAAATTGTTTGAATTATTTAGAATATAGTTTGTGAAGGAAGTTTATGAAAATTTTGATCTGATTATTTACTATGAATTTTTGAAAGTTATTGTAAAAAATTATTTTTTTGAAAAATTAATATAAATTGGTGAATTTTGTGTTTTAATTGAAATTATGGTTAATTAGTATGTTTTAAGTGATTTTGGAATAATAATTAGTATTAAAATAATTTTTATGAATTATTTACTATTTTTAACTAATTAATAATAATTTTCAAAATATATTCAAATAATAGTTTTATTTATTATTTTTGAGATTAAATAAATTTTTAACTATTTTTAATATATATTTGAACTATTTAAATAATTATTTGTGAATTTTACTATCTTATTTTGAATAATTGAAATCTTGGATTTTTATTAATATTATATAAATATTTGAGATTTTATTAACTAATTTGGAAAAATAATTATATTTAATGTTTTTGTTATTTAAATAAATTATATTATGGTTTATTTATTGATATTTATGGATTTTAATGATTTTTATTATGAATTGTGAACCTCAGTTGGAAATTATGTAGTTCGTGGTCCCAACCCGAGGCATTGAGCATTTGTGATTTTAGAAGTGTGTTTGCTTACAGGATTGACTCCACTTTTAGTAGAGAGACATCCATTTTAAGAGGAGACTCTACCAAATATTCGGTAGAATTCTCATAAAACTTGGCGTCAGGTCGATCCTGAATTTTTTGTTTTATGGTCAAGTTGTGTATAGATCGAGTTTTCATTTAGAATTCTTAAAAGTGTAAATTAGGTATTCGATTCTAATTCTGTTATTATTTATTTTTCTAGTTGCTCTAAGACTGAAGTCTATCAAACCAGACCCATCGAGTCTGTCTCAAGGAACATAAACCTGTGAGTTATTATTTTATATATGAATTCAATGTAGAATGCATAATAATGAGCATCCATAATTTTTATAATGTATTTAAGAATGATTTGCTTCCTTAAATGTGAAATATATTTTGATGTATCATTGGTATATAGTTGGTTTATTTTTAGTATATATTTTGTATATTTATGATATATATACCGGGCATATATTTGGTATACATTTAGTATATTTTCAGCATACATTTGATATATTTTTTGTATATAATTGGCATATTTCTCTATAAATGGATGCTATCACGTTTATGTCATGCATTTTCATTATTTTAATAATTATAAGATTGATTTGAAGGATAGTAGTAGAACGTGCTACCTAGTAGGTTACGCTAAGACTATTGCGCGACCGTACGGTAGAATTAGGTTGAAATATGATATTTTTTTTATCGAGATGTTAATTATTGGAAAGGATGGCTTTGGATCCTCAGTTGACCTAGTATACCCGAGGCCAGTCATACCGGTAGTAAGATTGTGGATCCTCGGTTGACCTAGTGTACTCGGGGCCAGTCTACTACCTTGAGTTGGGTAAATGAATACTTGGAGTTTTGGATAAGCCAGTTGGCTATTGATTTTGTGGTCGAAGTTGTGGACTATTTAGGGTTTTGCTCCAATCCTTCAACCAAAAATATTTTTATACATTTTTTATTATTATCAAAAGTGGATTTCGGCATCAGTATGAATTGCATGTATATATATATAAACACACACACACACACACACATATATATATATATATATATATATATATATATATATATTTTTATACTGATACTAAATTGTATATCACTTAGGTTGCATGTATATATAATATAATAATTCACTCAGTGAGATCTGATCCCCCTCAATATTTTTTTTAAGAGATTCTTCTTCTTCATACCTCACTAGTAGACCTTTTTGCCAGTCTTCTTTAGCCTCGGCTAGATTATATAAATTTATTATCTGAACTCTTATTATATTCTAGAAACTACAGTAGTAGTGTTATTATAGTAGTTGTGTTGTTTTATCAGAGAGTTGTATTTACATTTTGTATGAGATATTTTTATGATATGATATCAAACTTATTTTCATATTAATTAAAGTTTTAATTCTTATGTATTTTTATTTATTTATTTATTACATGCGTTTTTATTTTTAAGACTTGCTACGGGTTCCGAATTTGAAAGAATTTCCGTTCCTTAGCGCCGATCATGACTCCCTAATTTAGGTCGTAATAGCCGCACTCTAGGGTTGAGGTTTTCTAGTTTGAATTTTGGAGGTGTAGGTGTGGCATCAACAAAGGAATTCAAAACTTTCTCCTTTGTTAGACTAGTTTTAATGGCAAGGATAGATTGATTTAGTGGTGGCATGTTTCAGTAATTGGGTAATGAGTTATTTCTGGTGTTAGGTTTTCTATTTTCTAGGTCGGTTATTTTGCTTGAGTCAATTAGATCTTGTACTTCATGTTTTAGGCAAGTACAGTTATCAGTGTCATGGCTGATGGCTTAGTGGTATTTGTAATATAACTTTGAGTCAGCATTTGGGAATGGTAGTCTCTATGGTAGAGGTCATAGCAAGTTATTCTCAATCAACTTCTCTAAAATCTTAGAGAGGGGTCTTCCTAGATTAAAAAATCTTCTAGGTTGTTTAACATTTATCTACACATTGTTACTCGATCTTATTCCACTACTAGATCCAGTTCCTTCTCTACCTCGGGATCTCCCACTAAAGGATTTTCTTTCTTATGCTAAGTCAAATTCTTTCTACACCCCGAACCTGTACAATTCTTTAAAATTATAAATCCCCAAATTGTTTAACTTCTTAGAAAGTGGAAGCATGCACTACTTTATTGTTATCACTAGTTGGTCACTCTTAGAGGGTCGGTGCATCATCTACACTAGTTTTGCTCTCCACCTAATCAAGAAGTTGGCAAAAGGCTCACTAAATCTTTACTTTATGTTCTATAAATCCCTAAAAAAATGCTTCTATCTAGAGGTTGAGACTATACTGTTTTACAAATGCTGCACACAATCCTTCCTAGTCAGCTTGGATATTAGCTTCCAAAGCGCAGTACCATCTAATGGATGCTCCTTCTAAAAAAAAAGGAAATTATTTAACAATTCGGGCCTTGTTTAAGCTGGTTATGCTCATATGAGTTACACATTGTTTAAGATGCAAATGAGGATCTTCAACACCAGTGAACTTCTTCATATCAGGAAACCTAAACTTCCTAGGTAGCGGGTCATCATCCTCTCCCAAACTCAAGTCGCAGTAGTTTATCGGTGCATACATCCCCTTTCTTTCATCATTAATTTCATCTGAGCCATCGACTTAACAAAGTCTTTAGCCCAATATGGCTTATCTGTATCCCCTAAGGCATCTAACTTCTTTTAAATAACTAGCTCTGCTAATATAGTTTGCTAATCATCTTCCATTCTTTGCCTCTTTGGATTCTCGGCATCAAGATCAAATAGTAATGGTGGAGGCACTGATGGTTTCTCTCTTGTTGAGCTTGTCTTTGCCATCATCTCTCGCATTATTGCTTTGGTCTGTTCAGCCATCTTTGTCTTGAATTATTCTATATCAAAACTCGATAATGTCATCTTTTTTTATATTCTAACCAAGCGATTGGTGTTGGAGCGTGTCCAAGCAGATGATTGATT
Organism: Mallotus nudiflorus; assembly: GCA_947683625.1. Taxonomy (NCBI): domain Eukaryota; kingdom Viridiplantae; phylum Streptophyta; class Magnoliopsida; order Malpighiales; family Euphorbiaceae; genus Mallotus; species Mallotus nudiflorus. The sequence goes on along the minus strand of CANTUR010000018.1, from coordinate 1,251,975 downwards.
TGGATCTATATCTATAACCAATCCAAATTAGAAACATGCATGGCGTGTATACATGATATACAGGGCCTAAAAAATAGCATAAGAGTAAATATCATATTTACACATAACAAATAACAAAGACAAAGCTCTTCAAAAGACAACACTTCCACCCTTATTTCTCCCGCATGCGTATTCAATTGCGAGTTTTTTATCCTAGGATTATTGGGTCATAATGTGCTTGAAAGGCCTAATTTTGACATAATCCACTTAAAAATAGGATTGGGCTTTATGAAAAGGCTTGCTAAATGGCATAAAACACACACATTTAGGAAAAATCCTAATGGAAATTACTAAGCCATTTACATGAGCTAAGTTGAGGGTAATAAGCTACGGCTCCCATAGCTATATACATCCATTATGTCTCTCCACTTGAGGGTATGTGCGATGTGGATAATGCGTGCTATGAGTGACAATAATTGAATACTCCACCACCAGGTTTAAGTGAAACACAAGCAACAAAGCAAAGACTATTGTCGGTTATTCAAGACTATGTGCTCAATGTGTGTAATCGTGTAGTGAATGCAGTAATATGCAAAGGAAACAAAGAAATAATCATAGATAACAAATTATAAAACACTTAGAATCAGTTTCTCTATCCCCAGTAGAGTCACCACTATGGGTGACAAGGTTTAGGCCACGCACCCAAGTGTACAGTGACCACAGCATTGTGTGGGCTCAAGGCCTACTAGGATTACTAAATGGGTTTTTTAGGGTCCAAAAGGAGATGGAGTCGCCACCAAGATGAAAACCAGTACACTTTTATAGCAATTAGATTCCATGAAGGTTCCCATAAGCTGTCATTCGAGATTTGGTTTCAGAAACTGGGTATTGGCTTTGAATGCCCACCCAACTTTGCAGTTGACCTTCGTTTGTGTCTTGCATTTTATTACTCGTGATTATTAAATTATTTCCTTATTATTATGGTTCGTAAATGTTTTTAATTTTATTATTTAATTTGAGTTTGCACATTAATCCTTTTACATGCTTATTGTTTTAGCATTCAAATTAAATATTGAGAATAAATTTACAAACATTCATTCCAAATAAATAGGGTAGAGATTAGCGATTACAATAATTTGTATAATTATTACAATAATCAACCGAAATAAAATCTCTCAAGAACTAATTAATTCACTAATTACATAGTGATGAAAAATCACCAAAACCTATAAAAAAATAAAGGTTAGCCTCACATTCAAATGAATAGCTTTATTTATAAAACAATTCAAATTATATTAGTATAAACATAGGCATGCAAATTCATATAAACATGGATTAATCATTCAACTAATCCTAAAAGTATAACGTTCGCATGCAATATCAAAATCAATCATGCAGCATATATGCATCATATATCGAAAATATACTAAAAGGATACTAAAACAAAACAGAGTTATGCAAGACTCTGCACGAGAGAGGCGATCGCCTCCATTAGGTCAAGAGGCAACACCTCTTCAATAGGCACAGCAATCCAAAAAATACAAGTTTTTTATATTCTAAGCAACTTAAATATTCATGCAAATCAACGTAAACCAATAGCTAAGAACTTAATAATTTATATATTCATGCTCTAGATGCAATCCTAAGAAAGCAATAAACACAAAAGGGGTATAAAATAAAGAAATAAAGTTTCAAACAAAACAAAGAACTTAAAGCTTGAAAACAGGGATTCTCACTTATTTGAACCCATTTGATGCTCTAAATTGAAGCCTTCAGAGCTTGTTTGATTTTTTTTTTATGTATCAAATGCAAAAATCTCCTTCCTTTTTCTCAATAAATGGATTCCTAGCTTCAAGTTTCTTTTTTTCTTCTTTTTCCTTTTTTTCTTTTCCTTTCTCTTTAGAACATTTTTTCTTTTTTTTTTCCTTTCAAAACCTCCTCTTTCTTAATGGCCGACACCCCCCCTTCCTTTTTGAATGTCCAAAACTCCCCTTAAACCCCTATCTTCTCTCTCTCTAATTTTCCAAAAAACTATGGTTACTTTCCACTTTACATTTTCATCATTGACTCCCTTCTTTTTTTCATCATTTCAAACCCCAAAAGTTTTGTTGTTTCATTCAAAACTCCAAATTAGAGATAGGAAAGTCAGTTTTTTGTGTTAAATACAATAATAAATAGCATTTATTACCATAATGGATAAGTGTGAAAAGGCGACATCTCTTTAGTGAGGTGTCGCCTCACCGATGGCCAAAGTGAAGAGGATTAAGATTGGTTAGGAAACTCAATTATAGGAAAAGGATAAAGGGTCTATTGGGAGTATACTAATATTGAAAATGGTATAGCAACGAATCTTATAATGTTGATATGTTCTATATAACTCAATTATATATATTGTATGAACATCAGAAACCGTAAAATTATATAGAATCATGCATAGGGACCTACATCATAGACAAATGTGATGCAATATGAGAGTGATTTCAAGAAAATAGTATGATGCCTTGCCTTATGAATATAAACTACTGTTAAATGAGGAGCTAGCTGGAAAGTTGAGAAGCGAGAAAAAAAAATGCTAAAAAATAAATACTACTGTGCTTGCATATGGTCAGGTAATTTTTTCCTTGTGATGATAATTGCAATGTGATTCAATTGGAAATGATTTGGCAATGTTACTTTTGAATTAGTATTTTACATATATTCGTCTTGTATACAGTGGGGACTAGTTTCAAAGATGGTTGTCGGACTGGATTGATTCCACAAGTTATGAATGCATTATTTAATAAGATTGACAAATTAAAGCATCAAACAGAGTTTCAGTTGCATGTGTCCTTCGTATAGGTTATCTTAGTTGTATTAGTTCGTTTTCCAAGTTTATTATTTTGGGATGTCCGTTATTGCTCCCAATAACAAGTTACTATTGCCTTTCTTTTATCGGTCGACTAAATGTTTAAAATGAATACTATCAAATCCCAACATGTGCATCAGAGCTTGATTTGTTTGTTTTTTTTATTATTATTATATAAATCTTTTAGTGGTTAAAGTGTCATGTCCATATGTGATTTGTGTATGTCATGGTAAATGATTAGCCAATATAGTTGTTACCCTCATTGAAACGGTACTATGTTTATGTATTGTAAATGGATGGTCTACTTTGGACAATAAACATATTAAATTAATTATATAAAAAATTAAAAATACATTAACACAACTATATTATAGTATATAATGAATATACTATTTGTATATTAAAAATAGTATATAATAAGTATACTATTTATATATTTTTTATTTTTTATAAACTTCAAAACATTAAAAGTAAATATGATAATTTAAATAAATATATATTATTAAAAAAATTGTCAAAAAAAAAAATTTTCCTTAAACGTGTATTCAATTAATAAATAAAAAATCATTGATTATTGTATTCTTCCATTATATACATATCTTCATATATTTAGAAATATGTCTATTTTTAATTTAAATATTGGCTCCAGAATGAAATCAAAATAATTCATTGATCTAGAAACGATCTAAATTATTTATTTTCTTTTATTATTGTGTGTCAATCTTCACACATTCAAAAAAAAAATTAAAATTTAAATGTTGGCTAAAAATAAAATACAAAATAAAGTATAATTTAAATGTTTCGTTTAATATTTTCCTCCAACTAAAAATATATTTTCTCAATATTATTCACGTATGATACAATACAAAATAGTATATTATCTAAATATTATAAGTATCTGAAATTTAAAATAATGTCTAAAGCTTAAAACAATATCTTAAAACTCAAAACAGCATCTAAAAATTAAAAGTAATATTTAAAACTCATAAAAACAATATACTATCTAAATATTATATGTATGTGAATTTTCAAAATCATATCCAATACTACAATTAGTATATTATATGAATATTATTCAATATTTTTCTTCAACCAAAAATATATTTTTTGAATATTATTATTTGTTTTTGGGCATTTTATATTTTATATCAATGCATTATTATTAAAAAAATAAAAAGTTATATTTTGTTCAAAACAATTTGCATCTATATTGAAATTAATAAAAATTATTAATTAAAATTTTTTTTACACAACAAGCTTAAGAAATAATAAGAATGATATTTAAAAACAATATATTTTCTTAACATTATTTGTATATCATACAATCAAAATAGTATATTATTTGAATATTAAAAGTATCTGAAACTCAAAATAGTATCTAAAAATTAAAAATAGTATCTCAAACTTATAAATACCTAAATATTATATATATGTGAAACTTCATAATCGTATCTAATACTAAAACCAGATAATATATCTGAATATTATTCAAATATTTTTCTTCAACCAAAAGTATATTTTCTGAATATTATTAGTATTTAAAACTCAAAACAGTTTATAAAACTCAAAAGAGTATCTGAATATGATAATTTGAGTAACTATTTATTATTAGAAAAATTATCAAAGAAATAGTTGGCCTTGAATAATAAATTTCAATTATAATTGTATTCAATTAATTAAAATAAAAAATAAATAAAAATAATTGATATATGCATATCAATTAATTTGAATTCAAGTACCCATCTTTTTTCAAATGCATGAAATTGAAAATATTTTTCATTTATTTTTATTTTATTATTTGTATATTTTAGTTTATTTTCCATGCATAAAAAGAATAAAATAATATCAGCCTAATATATATATATATATATATATATATATACAAATTTATATTTGAAAATATTTTTTAGAATATCTAAAACTTTAATTATTTATTAATTAATTATATATATATATATATATATATATATATATATATCCAAAACTAAAATAAAAATAAAAAATTAAGAATAAAAATAAAAATAAAAATTTGAAAATTTAAGGAAAACAATAAAAATAAATAGAAAGAGAGAAAATTTAAAAATTAAAAATAAGGATAATAGATAATAAGAAAAAATAAAAAATAAAAAATAAAATAACAAGAAATAAGATAAAAATTAAAATTAAAAAAAAAAGAGAAGAGGAGTGAAAGATAAAAAAAATAAAAAAGAGAAAGAAAAAATAAAAAAACAAACTAAAAAAGCATAAAAAATAGAAAAATAAGCAAAATAGGCATAGAAGAAAAAAAAAAGGCATAAATGAAAAAGCAAATAAGCACACATGTAATTAATTTAAAATTTCAATGTAAACCAGACAAGAAATAGGCCTAATAAATTTCTCTTCTACATTTGACAAGAAAGCCTTTGTTTCATCATTCATGGGTTGTAAAAGGGTCCATGAGTTGCTTTGAGAATTCACAGATTGAGACTTAAAAGTTGAAACATATATTACTTGAGAAAGGCCTGAATTGTAAGCCTGCAATTCTAAAAACTTGGATTTTATTTTAGATCATATGTACAACGATGTATGGTGCATTTCGAAAATAAAACCTACAATTTTTAAATTGTATATAAATATAATTTGTAAATTAAATCCGTCAATTTTCAAATAATATAAATATAATTTTTATCACTTAATTGTTTAACTTTCAATTAAAAATAATTATATTATGATTATTTTTTCAGTGTAATATTTTGTCAAAGAAATGATAATAATTAAAGTGAATTTTTGTTTTTATTTTTATAAAGGGTAATGAATGTTGCTATAATGCAATTATTTTTATTGTTAATAAAGGGTTGGTATACGACTAAATTATTCTATCGGCAAGTCCATCCCAATACATGATTAGGTGTCACCAAATACTAATATCATGTCACGTTCATGTTGATGGCAATTTTGCCGACAATGATGTTATGCATTAATTGACCAATTTTCATGTGGATCTGCTTGATGTTATATTTATGTGTCCTACATTTACATTTATTTGAAAAAAATTAAAAACAATAAAAAAACTTATTAATACAATAATTATATATTGCATTATAGGATTATGCTCAAACACTAATGTGAAATATTGGTATTGTAGAAATTAGTACTAAATGTGTGTGTGTGTGTGTTTTTTTAGCAACATAGTACTCAATGTGTTTGATTGATGTATATTTTTGTCATGTAATTTTTCTTTTGTCAAATGAAGAAAAATGGACCATCGGAAAGAATGATAGATTTGTCATGTTACTTTATTATTATTTTTTTAAATCAAATTTAGAAACTTCATTACTATAAATTACAATTCTGACCATCAATAATAAAGAGACACTAGGACCAGATAAAGAAATTGCTCTTTAGCAACCTAATTCGCCGATCGACGTTACTTTTCTCTCTTTCTTAAATAGTTAAACTCTTATAGATATAGTCACGACGTGATATCAAGTGTTAATATTTTAAAAATAATTTTATTACATTTTAAAAAATTTAAACAAATTTCTCAAGATTTCATCTTTAAAAAATAATAACAATTATTATCTTAAATTAAGATAGTTATATGTTTTCATCAAAATCATTACTGTTATTATTATTTTGATTACAAGAGGAATAAATAGGACTATAATTTGAATAAATATCCTTCTATAAAATTCAATGGAAATGATTCCACTTGATAGGTAGATTCAACAAAATTATTTTTAATTACCTATTACTTGATAGAAATCTTTCGTTAGCTAGAGACACGACCTAGTTTAGTAATTATTATTATTTTTTATAACATGAGAGGAGGTGACAAACTCAAATATTTTATATATATATTCATACCTTAAAACGAGTTATATCATTTGACTAAATAACCATACATTAGCTATTACTATTTAGTGATGATTTTTTTAAATGTAAACGTTACAATATAACATACGCAATTCTAACATTCAAAAACATTTCAAACTTAATATTTGGATGATTGGACACAGTTTTTTGGCTTGTTGTTTGGAAGGGAACGGATTATGTTTGTTCATTTTTTCTTTGAGAAGTATAATCACCCTATATTTTAAATAATATTAAACTATTTCGAGATATGCAGTATTAATAAAATTTTAAATTTTATTTATATATTATTACTATTATTTGTAAATATTATTTATTTATTTATTTTATTCTAAAAATTTTGTTTACATAAAATAAATTATTTTAGGGGTTTTATTTTTTATATGCATTAAAGTTATTATCATTTCTATTATTTAAATAATAATAATATTATTATTGTTATTGTTGTTGTTGTTGTTATGAATATTATTATTATTATTATTGTTATTATTGTTAATATTATTTTTTTTGGCTAATTTGGATAGAGGGACATTTTAGTCTTTCCTAAAAAAAATCAAAAATCGGGTCAAAACTATTTTCTCTCTTCCTCGTCCTTTTCTTTATTTATGTATTTATTTTTTTTCTTCTTCTTCTTCTCCTTCCCGTGTCTCTGTCAGCGCCACCCCAACCCACTAGACATCAACCACGCTCAACCACTCACCACCATCAACTCCTCTTCCTTCCTAGCTACCGTCCGCCACCAATAGTACGTCGGAAGGCCATTGGAACTGCCTGAAACAACAACGACAGTAGGAGGAGCTCCATGCCCGCGACTCCAATTCCGACCACTAAATCTCGTTGCTCCGCTCTTGTTCAAACCTCCAAGCTTCAATGAGTTCGATTCTGAGCTCTGTTTGAGTTCAACCTCATTTGATTTTGAGTTATTTTCAATTTTTAGTTTATGTATTTTAGGGTTTTTAATTTTGTTGAACTTGATATTGATTGATTCATGGATTCTTACTTTACAAATGTTGTTTATGGCAACTTAATCTTCCTAAAAAATTTTTTTTATTTTTTTGAATTATGGGTAATTTTTTACTATTTTAATATTAAAATATTGAATTTTTGATAATTATGTTAATTAATTAGTTTTAATAAAAATTTAGTTAAATTTGTGTTATTAATTTAAGTTAATAATTTTAGAATTATTAAAATAATTTTAGTGAATTTATATAATTTTTGAGAATATTTTTATATTATGTGAATTTTGTATATATATAGGTTAATGGTGTAATTTTGTGGAAATTATAGTTAAATAATATGTTTTAAATGATTTTAGAATTATGTAGGCTATTAAAATGATTTTTATAAATTATTTACTATTTTTAACTAATTAATACTAATTTTTGAAAATTATATTCAAATAATATATTATTTACTATTTTGGTGATTAAATGGATTTTTAATTACTTTTAATATATATTTAAGCTATTTAAGCTATTTGAGTATATAGAAGTGAATTTTACTATTTTATGTGGAATTATTGAACATTTTTATTTTTATTAATATTATATTATTATTTGAGATTTTTATTTAATTATTGTGATAATAATTATATTTAGTGATTTAATGTTTAAATATATTATATTTTGGTATTTTGTGGATATTTATGGAATTTAATGATTTTTAATTTATTTATTATCATATATTGATTTTTTGGTGAATTGTGAACCTCGATTGGGAATTTGTGCAGTTCGGGGTCCCAACCCAAGGTGTTGAGCTTTATGGTTTTAGAAGTGTGTTTTCTTTGCAGGATCGGTTCTACTGTTAGTAGAGAGATGTTTATTTTACAATGGAGATTCTACTGAATTTTGGGTAGAATTCTCATAAAACGTGACGTCGAGTCGATCCTGAATTTCTATGTTTGTCTGAGTTTTAAATTCATAGATCGAGTATTTCTTTAAAATTCTTAGAAGTATGAGTTAGAATATATTCTAATTTTATTATTATTTATTATCTAGTTGCGCCAAAATTGAGGTCTATCGGACCGAGGCCATCAAGCCAGTCTCGAGGAACGTAAACTTGTAAGTTATTATTTTATATATACATTGCATGATTATAAATAATTATGTTTTGATATGAATTATTTCATTAAATGGTTTAGTATATTTTAGGTATACTTTTAGTATATTTTGATCTATTTATGGTTGATTTTGGTTATATGTAGCATTTATATATTTGAAATATATTTAGTATATTTTCAGTATATTTTTTGTATATATATGATATATTTCTCTGTTACGAATGACATTTATGTTTAATTATGCATTTATTTATTTTCCATAAATATATAATTTTATTCGAATGATATCAATAGAACGTGCTACCTAGTGGGCTGCACTAGGACTGTGTACGTATCGGTTCGTTACACTTTAGGGTCTATATTGTGAAAATTATTTGAGGAAAATTTGATTGATTGATTATTGAGATTTGATGTGAGTAAATAGTGTGGTTACTGGAGCTCGGTTGACTTAGTATCTCGGGGTCAATCACACTTACAGTGAGACTGCTAGAGTTCGGTTGACGTAGTGTCTCGGGGCCAGTCTATTGTCCAAATAGAATAAGAGAATTTATTTGGAATTAAGTAAGTCTGCATGGCTAGTGAGATATTTGTTTAAGGTTGCGAATATTTAGGGTTCTATTTGATCATTCACCTAAATAAGTGTTTTCTGCATTTATAAATATAAAAGTGGATTTTAGCATATGTGTGAAATGTGTGTGTGTGTGTGTATATATATATATATATATACTGATGTCTGATTGGATATGTTTTAAATTGCATGTGTATATATTATAATAATTCATTAAGTGAGGTCTGACCCCCTCTCAACCATTTTTTTTCAAGAGAGTCTTTTTTGTCAGACCGTATCAATAGTACTTTACGTCGGTCTTCTTCTACCTGGCTATTTTATGTAAATTTCATATATGGATTTTTGTTGTATTCTAGAAAACTGCAATAGTAGTGTTATTATATTAGTAGTGTGTTGTACCAGTTTGAGATTTTTATATTCAGAATACTGTATGAATATTTTATTTATGAAATGACATTTGAATATTTATTTTTATATCAATTTAAGTTTTAATTATAGTGTATTTTTATTTATTTATTGCATGATTTTTTATTTTTAAGGTTTGCTACAAGTTTCAGATTCGAAATAATTCTCGTTCCCTAGTGCCGGTCATGACTCCCTGTTTAGGTTGTGACAAAGTTGGTATCAGAGCCTAGTTTATTAGTGTTGTGGACCTAGATTTTTAGAGTCTTATTTTTTTTGAAACTATTACAGTTAATTAGGTTTGATTATGTCTTTGATAAGTTTTTCTTGATTTAGTATTCCATGTAATCATTAGATTGTCTATTTTGTCTAAATCTTTTTGGTTTTGTCTTTTTAGAATGAGGAGGCGAGCGTGTGTCGCTCCACTGTCATTAAGGCCGAGGATGATGAGTCCTTTCAAGTTGAGGTTTTACCTCTTGAGTTGCTAGCTAGGCGCAGAGGCCGAGGTAAAGGTAGCCTCAAGGAGCAGCAGGTCACTATAGACAACGAGAGCTACAGGATAAGGAACCTGTAAAGCTAGAATATAAGGAAGTTGTGATACCTCCATTTTCACCGTTGATACAACTTGCCTATCATAAGGGTATGTCTGACCCTAAGGCAGCGCTATTCTATGCCAGAGTCAATAGGATAGCTTTTAATGGGACATCAAATCCACTAGAATTTTTGCATGTTATTAAGATGAGGACTCAAACTGTTCACATCAAGTACCAGCAAATCATGATAGTCGAGTTGTTTATTAAGGGACCAGTCCTGGATTAGTTCATTCAAGTGATTAAGCCGTACATGATTACAATGACTTGGGCCCAATTTAGAGAGAGATTTATAAGGAGATTCTGCCCAGAGCCACTCCATATAAGTTATAGACTTCAGCTGATGAGCATTACCAGAGGTGATAGATCTGTCGAGGATTACACTAGAGAGTTTCTCTAACTTGGAAAATGTAGAGGTTTTGATGCGAGACCAGTATTTTACTGTTACAACGTACGTCACTGGTCTAGATTATGTATTTACTAGAATGCCTACTATGGGCCTTACTCTAGAGTCAATGATAGAGTTGGCCAAGGAGATAGAGTTGAGGTTAGTCAGGCAATGAGATATGCTTGATTACTATCAGTTGGGTATTCAGTCAAAAGAATTCCAAACTACTCCATATTTAACTTTCTAGATTAGTTCCAGTAGTCAGTAGAGAGGCTCAGTACAGTAGAGCCAGAGGTAGCAACAGAGAGTACATAGGAGTAGTATACATGGTCATGTTGGACTTTGTAGACCTATCAAATTTGGGTCAAGTGCTTCTAGCAGCATTAATGGTCAGAGTTCGGGATATGGCAGCATAGGATCAGTAGTCAATGCCTATCAGACTTGTAGTAGAGTCCATCAAGGACCCTATTATATGACACCACTGACATGCTTTAAGTGGGAACAAATGAGACATTTTGCCAGATCATGATCATATTCTGGTTTTCAGCCACAATAATTTCCACAATAATCGATTATTAGTACAACACCATCTCCTTTTCAGTTGCCTTTAGTTCAACATCCGAGTTTGACTCAAATTGATGCCCAATAGGGGTGTGGCAAAGGTACCAGAAGAGGTGCCAAAGGTTTTGGTAAGGCTTTTACTAGTTAATAGGGAGGTCGAGGTCAGGCCAAGGTTTTTCACCTCACTTAGTAGGATGCTCAGACATCTAATGCCATCATTACAGGTACTATTCCTATTTGTTACTTGGATGTTTGGGTTTTGTTTAATTCGGGTGCCACACACTCTTTCGTGTCTCCTATGTTTGCTTCAAAGTCATGTTAGCAAGCTTCAATGATGACTTTTCCTTTGTTTGTGGCCACTCCTCTAAGTGATTCATTGGACACCGACGTTGTTCTTTCTAGTTGTCCAGTATTTGTCGGAGGCAGATAACTGTTAGCAAAATTTATATTGTTAGATGTGATGGAGTTCAATGTGATTCTAAGTATAGAATAGTTGTCTCAGCACTATACTGTTATGGATTGTCAAAGTAAAGAGGTAATTTTCAGACTTCTAGATGAAAAAGAGTTTAAGTTTGTGGGTGATAAGACTTTTGCACCTCAGAATCTCATCTCCGCTCTTACTGCTAGGAAGATGTTGAGGAAGGGTTGTCAGGGATATTTGGCATTAGTCAGGGATACTTCTATGGAGAAGTTGTCACTCACAGATGTTCATATTGCTTGTGAGTTTCCTAATATTTTTCCTGAGGAGTTGCTAGGTTTTCCACCTTACAAAGAGATTGAGTTCTGTATAAACATGGTTCTAGGCACTACTTTTATTTTGATGTTGCCTTATAGAATGGCTCATGCAGAGTTGAATGAGCAATTATAGGAATTATTAGGTAAGGGTTTTATCAGACCTAGTGTTTCTCCTTGTGGTGCACCAGTCTTGTTTATGAGGAAGAACGATGATACCCTGAAACTATGCATTAATTACAGAGAGCTGAATAAGGTGACAATGAAGAACAAGTATCCTCTCCCGATGATAGAAGATCTGTTTGATCAGCTTCAGGATGCACAATTTTTTTCTAAGATTGACTTGAGGTCGGGTTATCATCAGTTACAGATCGATGAGCTCGATGTTCCTAAAATGGCATTTCGCACTCGATATGGTCATTATGAGTTTCTGGTGATGTCATTTGGGTCAACTAATGCACCAGCTACTTTTATGGATCTGATGAACAGGGTATTCAAACCATTTATGGATCAGTTTGTAGTAGTCTTCATTAATGATATACTAGTGTATTCGAAGAGTGTAGAGGAACATGTATATCACTTGAGGACTATATTGCAGACACTGAGAGAATATTAGCTTTATGCTAAATTCTCGAAGTCTAATTTTTGGTTAGAGAGTGTTGCATTCCTTGGACACGTAGTGTCTAAAGATGGTATCCAAGTTAATCCACAAAAGATCGAAGCAGTATCTGAGTGGCCCAGATCGACGACAATCACACAGATTCATAGTTTTTTTATTTAGTTGGGTATTATAGGAGATTTGTGTAGAATTAACTCCTATGACTCGCTTGACTTAGAAGAATGTAAAGTTTGATTGGTCAGATGCTTGTGAGAATAGTTTTCAGTTGCTAAAAGAGAAGTTGACCACAGCTCCAGTTTTAGTTTTATCTAATGGAGTAGATAAATTCACTATGTATTGTGATGCCTCAAGAGTTGGCCTAGGTTATATGTTGATGCAGAATGGTAAGGTGATAGCTTATGCTTCAAGGTAGTTGAAGAAGCATGAACAAAATTATCCCACCCATGACCTAGAGATGGTTGTAATGATCTTTGCTCTCAAGATTTGGAGACATTATCTGTACGAGGTAACTTATGAGATTTTCATAGATCATAAGTCATAAGAGCCTTAAGTACATTTTTTAGCAGAAAGATGTAAATCTGAGGTAAAGGAGATGGTTAGAGCTCCTGAAGTACTATGATTGTGAGATTTTCTATCATCTAGGCAAGGCTAATATAGTAGTAGATGCCTTAAGTATGAAGTCCTTAGGTAGTCTTGCTCACATTAGTATAGAGAGAAAACCTTTAATCCAAGAGTTATATGAGTTAGTGGATCAAAGTCTGATGATGAAGATTAGCAGATCAGGTATACTGTTAGCTCAGTTCAAGGTTCAATTGTTAGTGATATGCACTAGGTTAATCATTTATGACCATATTTTGACTTTATCATTTTTTTAATAAAGACGTATTTTTCATTATCATTTTGTGTTACAATAATTACTTAAATAGTTAATTCTTACTAAATTCATCAAGTATGTGACTTGATAGTAAAACCCTTAGATTAAATATGATTTCTATTCAAATCATCCCTAGTTATAAGAATATGTCATGATTAGTATGATGTTGATTGATGATTATGTTTTACTAATCATGAATGTGAGATATTAAGTTAACTCATAGGTACTTATTTGGGAAATAATGTACTGGATTGACCCATCATGAGAATACTACATAGATAATTATTATAAGTAATTCTTATAATAATAATATTGATTTAGTCCTTTGACCTTGAAATCATCATGAATTTTTACATAACTATTATATATTTTGACACAATCTAACATTGTCTTTAACAAGATGATTAAATAGATTGTTGTTGGATATAAAATGAGTTATGTGAGGAATGTGAGTGATTGAGAAGGAATTTGTCCCTCATTTAATTTGAGTAAAATATCTATGGGCCCCTTGATAAGATAGACTGAGGAAAATGCATGGCCATACTAAAGTGAATTGATAAAGAGTTATCATTCTCAATTTACTTAGAGTCAATAAATAATATGATTGAATTATATAAGGATGACAGAAACTATGCCTTATATTTAATCAATATATCATGTGAAAAAGGGATTACAATATTTATTAAAAATTAGGTTATGTCGGATTATTGACTTCACATGACTTGGGTAGTCATAATATTTTGCTAGAGGCCACTTATGACTTGTAGGCCTAAATAGAGATTTGAGGCATACTACCAACGTCATATAAACCTACAGGGTCACACACTTAGAACAAGCCCAAAAACGAATATAGGTTTGAGAAGCCCAAATATGCTCTATGAAAATAAATAAATAGTTTATTTATTTAAGGTAAAGGTTATCTTAAATAAATAGAATATTATTTATGATTTAATTTTAAATAAAATCAGAATAATAATAATTGAGAAATTACCAAAAAGTTATTTTGGTAAGTAAAACCCTAATTAGAGGTCTATAAATATGTTATATTCTCTAAGGTTTCACTAACTCAATCATTAGCCACCAAAATTCATTTTCTCCTCTTAGAAAAACTAAAACACATAGTGTTTTTGTTATTGATTTATAATAAATCAAGAGAAGTACTAGCACACAAAATTTTTATTTTTAATCAAAGGTTGTTTGTGTGGACACTTATGGAGGACGGATTCTTTTGGAGAAGTGTTGATCCAAACTACCAAAATCAAAAGCTCAAGGTAAAGTATTATCGGAGTGAACCTCCTCTCTGCCTTCCAATAGTCTTGCCTCTTCTGCGTTTGTGGTAAGATTTGAAAACCTAGTTTTAAATCAATTAATCAAATTAATTGAATCCGAGTTATGGTTTGTGATTAAAAATTTTAGTTTTCGCTGTGTTTTTAAATCACGAAACCCAACATCAATCAGTGATGAGAGATAGGATTAAGGCAGGTCAGGGCCGAGATCCTATTCTAATAGAGTATGCAAAGAATATTCGTGAAAGGAAGTTCACTGATTTCACACTTGATGAGGATGGTGTTTTGTATATCAATGGTAAGTTCTATGTCCCTGATGTGGATAATTTGAGAGAAGAGATTCTTAAGGAAGCACATTCTACAGCCTAAAGTGTACATCCAGGTGTCACTAAGATGTACCACAATATTAAAAACTTGTATTAATGGGATGGACTGAAGAAGGATGTAACTAATTTTATTTTTAGGTGCTTGACTTGTCAACAGGTGAAAGCTAAACATCATAAGCCTTCTAGGAAACTTCAGCCACTTCCTATTCCTGAGTGGAAATAGGAGAGAATTGCTATGGATTTTGTGGTTGGGTTACCTCATTCTAAGGATGGATATGATTCCATCTGGGTGATTGTGGACAAGTTGACCAAGTCTGCTTATTTCTTACCTGTGAAAGCCACTTATTGTGTAGCTAAATTGGCGAAGCTGTATGTTAAGCATATTATGTGCCTTCATGGAGTACCTGTGTCCATTGTATCTGATAGAGGTACAATGTTTATCTCTTATTTTTTGCAGAAGTTACAGGAAGCAATAGGCACGAGGCTTGATTTTAGTACTACTTTTTACCCTTAGACAGATGATTAGTCTGAGAGGATGATCCAGACACTTGAATATATGTTGAGGATATGTGTATTGGATTTGGGAAGTAGCTGGGATAATCATTTACCACTTGTGGAGTTTGCATATAATAATAACTACCATAGCAGTATTGGGATGACACCGTATGAGGCTTTGTACAGAAGAAAATGTAGATCCCCTCTGAGTTGGGATGAGATTGGGGAGAGAGCATTAATTGGACCTGAGATGGTTCAAGATGTCATTGAGAAGGTTGCTGTGATTAAAAGGAGATTAGAGACTATAGTTAGTAGACATAAAAGCTATACGGATCCGAGATGTTGAGATGTGGAATTCCAAGTTGGAGATTGTGTGTTTCTGGTGTCTCTTATGAAGGGTGTGATAAGATTTGGCAAGAAGGGGAAGCTAACACTAAGATATATTGGACTGTTTTAGATTCTGAAGAGAGTGGGCATGGTTACATATTGATTGACTTTGCCTCTGAATTTGTCTCAAGTGCATCCAGTGTTCCATATCTCGATGCTGAATAAGTATATTTCGGACCCTTCACACGTGCAGCCTAATAGTGTGGAAGTGAATGAAGACCTAACGTACGAGAAAGAACCAGTCGCGATTGTAGACTATCAAGTTCGTCAGTTGCGTTCAAAGCATATTTCGACGGTCAAGATGTTATGGTGAAGCAACAACGTGGAGGAGCACACTTGGCCGATAGAAGCAAAGATGCGAGCTTCTTACCTTTACCTCTTTCCTCGATAATTCATGTTTTTGTTCTTTTTTTGAATTCGACGACGAATTCTTATAAGGAGGGAAGATTGTAATGACCCTGCATTTTAAATAATATTAAACTATTTTGAGATATGTAGTGTTAATAAAATTTTAAATTTTATTTATATATTACTATTATTATTTATGAATATAATTTATTTATTTTATTCAAAGAATTTTGTTTACGTAAAATATATTATTTTAGGGGTTTTATTATTTATACGCATTAAAGTTATTATCATTTTTATTATTTAAATATTATTATTATTATTGTTGTTGTTGTTAATTTGGATAGAGGGACATTTTAGTCTTTTTCTAAATAAAAAAAAAGTCAAAAATCGAGTAAAACTATTTTCTCTCTCCCTCTTCCTTTTCTTTCTTTTTTTTTTCCTTCTTCTTCTTCTCCTTCTTGTGTTTTTGTCAGTGCCACCCAAGCCCGCCAGACATCAGCCACCCTCAACCACTCACCACCATCAACTCCTCTTCCTTCCCAACTGTCGTCTGCCACTTGTAGCACATCGGAAAGCCGCCGAAACTGCCTAAAACAGTAACGACAATAGGAGGAGCTCCACACCGGCGACTCCAATTTCGGCCTCCAATCTCGTCACTCCAATCTTGTTCGAACCTCTAAGCTTCAGTGAGTTCGATTTTGGGCTCCGTTTGAGCTCAATCTCCTTTGATTTTGAGTTATCTTCAATTTTTAGTTTATGTGTTTTAGGGTTTTTAATTTTTTTAAACTTGATATTGATTGTTTCATGGATTCTTGCTTTACAAATGTTGTTTATGGCAACTTAATCTTTCTAAAAATAAATTTTTTTATTTTTTTTGAATTATGGGTAATTTTTATTATTTTACTATTAAAATATTGAATTTTTGATAATTATGTTAATTAATTTGTTTTAATGAAAATTTAGTTAAATTAGTGTTATTAATTTGAGTTAATAATTTTAGAATTATTAAAATAATTTTTAGTGAATTTATATAATTTTTGAGAATATTTTTATATTGTGTGAATTTTATATATATAGAGAGGTTAAGTGTGTAATTTTGTGAAAATTATAGTTAAATAATATGTTTTAAATGATTTTAGAATTATATAGGGTATTAAAATGATTTTTATAAATTATTTAATATTTTTAACTAATTAATACTAATTTTTGAAAATTATATTCAAATAATATATTATTTACTATTTTAGTGATTAAATGGATTTTTAATTACTTTTAATATATATTTAAGCTATTTAAGTATATAGAAGTGAATTTTACTATTTTATGTTGAATTATTGAAAAAATTAATTTTTATTAATATTATATTATTATTTGAGATTTTTATTTAATTATTGTGAAAATAATTATATTTAGTGATTTAAAATATATTATATTTTGGTATTTTGTGGAATTTAATGATTTTTAATTTATTTATTATTATATATTGATTTTTTGGTGAATTGTGAATCTCGACTGGGAATTTGTGCAATTCGGGGTACCAAACCAAGGTGTTGAGCTTTATGGGTTTAGAAGTATATTTTCTTTGCAGGATCGACCCTACTGTTAGTAGAGAGATGTCCGTTTTACAGTGGAGGTTGTGCCGAATTTTCGGTAGAATTCTCGTAAATGTGATGTCAGTTCGATCCTAAATTTCTGTATTTGTTTGAGTTTTGAATTTTTAAATCGAGTCTTTTTTTAGAATTTTTAGAAGTACGAGTTAGAATATAATTTGATTTTATTATTATTTATTTTCTAGTTGCGCTAAGAACGAAATCTATCGGACCGGACCCGTCGAGCCAGTCTCAAGAAGCGCATACTTGTGAATTATTATTTTATATATACATTGCGTACATTGCATGATTATAAATAATTGTGTTTTGATTTGAATTATTTCATTAAATGGATTGTGTTTTGATTTGAATTATTTCATTAAATGGTTTAGTATATTTTGGGTATACTTTTAGTATATTTTGATATATTTATGGTTGATTTTGGTTATATGTAGCATATATTTCGGTATATTTCTAGTATATATATGATATATTTCTCTGTTACGAATGACATTTATGTTTAATTATGCATTTATTTATTTTTCATAAATATATAATTTTATTTGAAGGATATCAATAGAACGTGCTACCTAGTGGGCTGCACTAGAACTGTGTACGTACTGGTTCGTTAGATTTTAGGGTCGATATTGTGAGAATTATTTGAGGAAAATTTGATTGATTGATTATTGAGATTTGATGTGAGTGAATAGTGTGGTTGCTAGAGTTCGGTTAACTTAGTGTCTCGGGGCTAATAACACTGATAATGAGACTGCTGGAGCTCGGTTGACTTAGTGTCTCGAAATCAGTCAACTGTTCAAATGGAATAAGATAATTTATTTGGAATTAAGTGCAAACTTACTTAGGTTGAGGTTGCAAATATTTAGGGTTCTATTTGATCATTCACCTAAATAAGTGTTTTTTACATTTATAAATATAAAAGTGGATTTTAGCATTTGTGTGAAATACATATATATATATATATATATATATATATATATATATATATATATACTGATGTCTAACTGGATATGTTTTAAATTGCATGTATATATATATTATAATAATTCACTGAGTGAAGTCTGACCCCCTCTCAACCATTTTTTTTTTAGGAGAGTCTTTTCGTCATACTGTATCAGTAGTACTTTACACCGGTTTTCTTCCGCCTAACTATTTTATGTAAATTTCATATCTGAATTTTTATTGTATTCTAGAAAACTGTAGTAGTTGTGTTATTGTATTAGTAATGTGTTATACTAGTTTGAGATTTTTGTATTCATAATACTATATGAACATTTTATTTATGAAATGACATTTGAATATTTATTTTTATATCAGTTTATGTTTTAATTATGGTGTATTTTTATTTATTTATTGTATGAGTTTTTATTTTTAAGACTTGCTATGAGTTTCGGATTCGAAAAAATTCTCGTTCTCTAGTATCGGTCATAACTCCCGGTTTGGGTCGTGACAAGAAGAAAATGAATTTTCATCATTGTTTTTTATGAAATCACATATATATTCAAAATATTCACAAATTAATTTATAAGTTAATCAAACCAACTTAACAAATCTTTCATATATATTTTTTAATAGGGTCATATGATCTAAGTTTCGATAAATTACACAATAAGAGATCATTCTTCTTTTTATATCAATAACGGTAGAAATTGAATCATCCACCTCATAATATCTTTAGAGAAAAATTATAACTTGACTATTGTCTCACTACATATTCTTATAATTTATGTTTTCACATATTAGGGTAAAATAATAAATTATATTATATTCATACAATTTTTTATATTTTTACATTTTAAATAAAAATGATATTTATTCAATCCCAATAAAATAAGATTTTAATAATTAGATTCTATTTTTTCTCAGTTATTAGTTTACTTCTCAAATTTTTTGATGTCTTATTTTTCAATTAATCATCCAAACATAGCCTAAATATTGAAGGTAAAAACTCTATTGAAAAACCATATCTGAGCTGCATTACAAAACGAAAACATAAATTCCAAATGCATTCATTAAAAAAGAATTGCAAATGCATTTTGATCAAGAATCAATTGTGAATGAATTCATTTGAAAATTATGAGTTTTCGAAAATAAATTATTAATTTATCTTGAGGCAACATTTCAATGTATATAATGCTAACAAAAATCTTAGGGCAACATTTCTAACACTATGATATGAATTAAACTAAGTTATTATATTTTCTTTTTAATAAAATTAAGTTATTCACACTCTTAATTTAATGAATAATAAATTATTTATCTTTGAATTGTGAGTTTGAAAATTAGAATAAAAAAAATGGATATATTATGGTTTGACTTTAAAGTTAAACATAATTAAACAAGTCTAAATGCTAATGATAATCTTTATCATGGAACAAAGCTTAATTTTCTATATGCTCCCACTAGTACAGCAATGCCACTGAATTTGACCTGTTTCATATAAAGGAAAAATAATAATTCATTTATTTATTATTCACAATTTTTAAAATTACTTTTTTTTAATGAAAAAATTTATTTTTTTTAATTAAATGCTAATGTTTTTTTATTTACTGTGAATAAGAAGTGGAAAGATTTGATTTTGAATTTTCGAATGGTATCATAAAAATTTTGCTACTAGACTTAACATTACTGGCATCAAAATTAATATCGCTGACGTCAAAATTTAAATCTTACTAAATATAAAATTCTGCTGTATACTTATATTACAAGCCAGCTAATTGCTAATTAGACATGTTACAAATCTCTCATAATGAAGTCTAAGGGGATGAATTCTTATATGTTAAAAATTTAGTGAAATTTATGAATTAATATATTTTTAATTACTTCTTTTTATTTTTTTCACATTAGAAGGTGCTAAATTCAAAAAAAGAAAATACATTAATTAATATATATTTCACGTTTTAAAATAATTACATAAAATATATATTAATTTGTAATATACACACTGGCAAATTCATAACTAGTTTATATTATCTAGGGATCAATTTTTTTGTTTTAGATTATTTTTTGAATAATATTTATTTTAGATTATTAACTTTTTAACAACTAATAAAGACAATTAATTTCTAACACCACAATGGTGGGTGGGGTTCTAACTCTTCTCATGCCATTGGGATTAATCATGGGGGACTTTTTCAAGTATTCCTTTCAAATTCAAATCACATAATTTTTATTTATCAAAGCAAAAAAAATTAAAAATATTGGAATTTGTAGATGAGATGTGTATGAAACAACTAATATATAAAAAAAAAGAACAAATATTTATGTGAACGAAAATAAAACCGAATATAAAATCTAATACTGACCATCCGATTCAAAAGTCATCAAATCTTAGCACTTAGAACTAACTTGACCCCACTGATAAATAAGTTAATTAGAAAACGAAAAATGATCAACCGTCAGATCATGAAAAGCGCCACGCGGCAGATGATAAAACCATTCACATAAGAATTCTAAACCGGAAAGAATCCATAAAACAAAAGAAGTTTCCCCAAACTCGGAGGGTGGAAGGGTAATATCGGTAAATAAATACAAATCAAAGGGTAATATATAAGATAAAATAATATTTAAATAACAGAGAAGACAGCGACGCTGAGATAAGAAAAAAAAAAAAAAAGCCAGCAGCCGAAAAAACCCATCCAAACATCGCACAAGGAACAGAACTCTTTCTCTCTATCTCTCTCCTTTAAAAAGCATCGCTTTGTGGTTCAATTCTTCTCTTCGCATTTCCCTGCGTTTCGTTTCGATTTGTTTTTGGTTCGTTTGGTTTCTGCTTCTCCATTAACCTCAAATCTTTGTTTCTCTATCTCTCGATCTCCAAATTGTAAGCCCTAATCTTATGTTTTTTGTTTTTTATTTACAATCGTACCCCTCGATCTCTGCAGTAATCTCAGGATCCCTATTTTTTTTTAATTTGATTATTTTTATTTGAAATCGTTGTTTGTTTTGTTGATTGATTTGTTTGCATGCAATTGATTTTTTCTCGATTTGTTGATTTTATGTGATTTTGATTGTGTTAGATCTTTGATTCATCTGTGATTTTTTTGTTGTTCGGTGGAATTATTTTGTGAGTTAATTAATTGAGTTTTGTTAGGGTTTGATTAGAGATTTATGTGTTGAAAAATTTTCAGTTTGATTGGATTAGGGATTTTTTTTAGATTAGTGCATTGTTTTTTTTTTCCCTTAATTTGATGTGAATAAAATTTATGTTTTAGCTGTTTGTGATAATGTAGCACTTGTACGTCAAACAAATTAGATGTGTTTTATGTAGTTGCTGTTTGATTTTGGTTCATAGAATTTTTAATTACTTGGTTTGGTCCCTATAATAGTTCTAAATCCGCTGAAAGGTGCTATTTGTTTCAGTTGAGTATTTTTTTTTTTGAAAGATTGTACATTTGTGCTGTATTAGTTCTTAGGAACGATTGCAGGTGCATTTTTTTTTTTAATATTGATTTTGCTATATTTTTTTAACTGTTGTTTTTGCAGTGCAATCATGAGTGACGAAGGAGAAAGGACTTGCCCACTCTGCACTGAAGAGATGGATTTGACTGACCAACAATTGAAGCCTTGTAGATGTGGTTATGACGTATGTGGACACTATTTTTTTTTTAGTTGAGGCTTATTATTGGATGGGGGTAATGTAGTGTATGATAGTCATTGTCTGTTACAACTTATATGTTGTGCTTGGTGTCATATTGGCTAGATATTGGACAATGTCCTTCCTGTTATGTGCGATCTCTGTTGCATATATCTAAATGTTGTTTTGGCCTATTTTGAGAGGATGGATGGAGACATACATGCCATCTACCATGTATGTTTTTGTTGTTAGGTTTCATATGCTGTAATTTTTAATTATCAGCATTTCATTTCTCACAGCTAATTTAAATGTGGTAATTGCATTGTTTTTAATTTCTGTATGCTTTATTGCAGATATGTGTTTGGTGTTGGCATCAGATATTGGAAATGGCAGCAAAAGAAGATACAGAGGGGCGGTGCCCTGCATGTAGGGTTCCTTACGACAAGGAGAAGATAGTAGGGATGGCTGCTAACTGTGAGAGGTTGGTTCAGCATTAAGCACATGATTGATGTCTAGTTCTTTTCATTTTAGAACATTACTTTGATATCTTTCTTTCCTTTTCTCACTGTTTTAAATTTGCCTCAAAGAATGGTGGCTGAAATCAATATGGAGCGAAAGAAATCACAGAAGGCTAAGACAAAATCATCTGAAGGAAGGAAGCAGCTTGGCAGTGTTCGGGTGATCCAACGGAACCTTGTGTACATAGTTGGGCTACCTCTTAACCTGGCAGATGAAGATGTATTCTACTCACTCTGCATTTTTCTTGGATAATCATTTCATTTCTCTCTCCCCTCTCTCTCTGTATATATATAAATTATTTTCTGAATGGGTCTGTTGCAAATTGAGGGCAGCTTCTTCAGCGAAGAGAGTACTTTGGCCAATATGGGAAGGTCCTAAAGGTGTCTATGTCTCGAACAGGAACTGGTGTAATTCAACAATTTCCAAACAATACTTGTAGTGTGTAAGTTTAAATGTCTTCTCACCAACAGTGTACCCCCTCACCCCTCCTCTTTGTCAATAGAAAAAGTTCGTAGGTTTTGCTGTACAGTTTGAAAAGTTGGTAGTTTTTTGCCTATTGTGATATTTTTACCAATCAGGTGAAACAATTTGAAAAATTTCTTAATAGTTTTTTTTTTTTTTTTTCGGAATTTCTTTGTTTGTAGATATATTACATACTCGAAGGAGGAAGAAGCAATTCGTTGTATTCAATCTGTACATGGGTTTGTCTTGGATGGTAGATCTTTAAAGTATGTTCATAATTACACCTGGGAATTTTGTTTATCCATAATGGGTTCCATGTATATTAATTATTTTTGTGATTGCAGGGCATGCTTTGGGACCACAAAGTATTGTCATGCATGGCTAAGAAATGTGGTATGGTCTATAAATAGAATTTCTCTCCCATTGGACTTGTGATTCACATCTTAATAGATACTTGAATAAAAAATCAATATTGAGAATGAACTTTTGTTGATGCCAGCCCTGCACCAATCCGGATTGTCTATACTTGCACGAGATAGGCTCTCAAGAAGATAGCTTTACAAAAGATGAGATAGTTTCAGCATTTACCAGGTAAATTTTCATCCGGTTGATAACATCATTGAATGATTTCATGTAAATTTGCAGAAATGCATATCCTTTTGTCTTGTACATTTTGATGTAGCTTGTGAAATTATAAAATGGAATTTGGGAAGTGATGGATAATGGTTTGGATTTTTTAAACAGATTTTTTTTGGGGGGAAAGGTTCCTTGAAGGATATAATTCTTTTTGGATAATTGTTTTTCTTAGATTCACTAGTTGTCAATCTGTTGTGTATAGAAACTTGCCAATCCAATCTGGAATGTAGGGTCTTTACATTTTGAGACTGGATCATTTGCTTAAAGGTCTGTCAAATTGATCATTTGCTCAAAGGTAGAGAGATTGTGCTTATTTTTCTCTGTTTGAGATTTTAGAAATCAATATTATGGAATGAAATCTTGATCATAATATCTCTTTTGTGTTCTTTCATCACTCTTATGGTCAGCTGTTCAGCTCTTTTGAATTTCTATATTGTTGTTGTTTATTTCAGTGATGATGTTTGGTATTGTATTATGTAGAAGCTTTTTGTTCTATTAATTGGATAATTAATTCAATCATTATTTTTTTGAAGGAGTAGAGTGCAACAAATTACCGGTGCAACAAATAATATGCTGCGGCGTGCAGGGGGTCTGCTGCCTCCCCCTGTAGATGATTACTGCTGCAATGGTTCTGTATCTGCTCCAAAACCCATAGTAAAAGTTACTTCAAATGTAAGGCTTACTGTTCCAGAATTATTGCAACCAATTTTGCACAAGCATGTTGTAAAGGAAAAATCAAACTTTTGAAATGATGTGTGCATTTAGGACAACAATGAGATGTGTGCATTTAGGACAACAATGAGATGTGCACCTTTCCTAGTTTTGATTTGGTTATAATTTTCTTACAGAATTCAACGAGTACATCCAAAAGCTCACCTCCAAATGGAAGCTCAGGTCGATCTATTGCCCTTCCTGCAGCAGCCTCATGGTATGCCAAACTACTTACCCTGTTTTTTTTCTCCATTCTTTATAGCATCCCTCACCAAGTTTTCCACCAGGGGAACACGAGCTACTAATCAGCCACAATCTGCTAGTTCAACGTCTTCAAATGGACCTGCTAAACTTAAATCAGACACAATTAATGTTACAATAGCATTCTCATCAGCAGTTACAAGCTCATCTCAGGTTTCTACATTACATAATGATTTGGGAAAAAGGACAAGTTGGAATGAGGATGGCCAAACTATTAATGGTAAGGTCAAACCAGATTCCTTGAAACCTGTTAAACAGAATGCTGGTGTAGATTCTCGAGCTAATATACTTGAGAAATTAGCTGTAAATGATGATACTGCTACTGTAACTTTGAGTAATCAATCGTCCAGTCCAACATCTGAGCATGATGACTGGGGCTCTTCTTTGGTGTCAAATGGTACAGACTCTTTTGTTCATACAGAGTCATCTAGTGAGAAGGAGGGGATTGCTTTAATGGATGTGGCACAGACAAAGGTTGAGAATAATGGTAGAAGTGAATTTTCTGCTGTAACTAGAATTAGCAGTTCACTTACAGAATGCAGTGTGGTAAAATCATCTGTGAGTCCAGGGTTACAGCAAGCATATGCTGATAAATATAGGGAACCTTTACCATCAATGGCAAGTGAGAAAAATTCTGGTTTTAGAGATCAATCCGACTGGAGAACAGGTCCACAAGTGCAAACAATTACAGATGCTGTTTCTGAAGTAGAGGAAGATATACTATCATTTGATAATCAGAGACACAAGGATCCAGAATTTATGGGTCACACCACATATCTGCCCAGCTCTGCCAACTCATTGCATGTTTCAAATCTTTCTAGGTCTCATTCCCTGCAACATAATGAGCCTTTTGGTGCTGTTAGTGTAGATGCTGATCCCCTGTTTATAGATAGAGTTGCTGACAGAGTTCTGAATGCATCTAGTCATACTGCAATACCAAATGGATACCCTGACAAATTGGTAAGCAGTTCTTCTGGTCTGAACAGAAACATGGAGAATTACTCCTGTCTTCCAAATGAAGGGGAAAGGAAGCACCTGGGAAGGTTACAGGGTGATGTTACTGCCTTAGATGTTGGCGAGAACAGCATAATTTCAAATATATTATCTCTAGATCTTGATTCATGGGATGAATCATTAACGTCGCCTCAACATTTAGCAAAATTGCTGGGTGAAACTGATAAGCAGCCGAGTTCTCTGAAAATGTCAACCTCCTGGAAAGGTCAAAATAACCATCAGTCAAGGTTCTCTTTTGCAAGACAGGAGGAATTGAGAAGTCAAGGTTTTGATGCTGATCCACCTTTCAGTGTTTTTGGACAGTTGCAAAAGAACCCTTCATTTAGTCAGGAGAGTTCTGAAAACAGACTTTCATATTTAGATAAGTTTGAAATTGGCAACAGTTTCTCTTCCATTAATTTTGATGAACCCAGAGCTTTTGTCAATGGTCCTTCAGTTTTCTCGTCTAGTAAGCCTTCTGGTGTGTATTTTTTCTGTTTAAAGTTTCAAGTTGCATTCTTTTTAAGTTCCTTGGTTGCTAGAAATGATTAAAAAATGCATTTGATTATTTATTGCATTTAGCAACTTGAAACAAGAGGAATGAAAGTTTTAGACCAGTGTATCTGGTAACTTGAATTGAGAAAAGCATTTGATAACTTGAAATGAGAGGAATGACAATTAGCAACTTGAATTTTTATATTTATATGGGCACTTGCTTGTGACCAGATAGTAGTAATGGGCATAAGGCCATTCTCATATTCATTTTTAGCTAATAAAAGGTTGAAGTGGGACGTTGGTATAACAATAAAGTTTTGACGGTAATGGGCATTTGTATCCTTTTTTTTAGCTGGAACTTGTTATATTGTATGTTTTTGTTTTGTCCTTTATGAAGTTGCGTTAGCTGTCTCGTGCATTTTACATGGACTTGCTGCATTATTTACTGCATCAGCATTACTCTAGGGTTGTGCTATGTTAACCCTTCTCATTTTCATAATTGTTGATTGCAGTGCACTTTTGGAGTGTAACAATAGCAGTATTTATTTTTTATTTTCTTAGTATACGCCTGCTCATCATGTTTGAGATGTGCTTTTTGAGCATTTAAACTGGATATTGTTCAACTTTGTGCATGAATTTTTCCAGATTCTGCATGAATAATATACTTACACTCACTGTGCCTATGATAATAATAGGTTCTCTCATAAATAGTAAACTTATGACTGCTGTGCCTGTAAACAGGGCTTCTCATTAAGTCACATCATTAGATGGGAAATGTTCGTCTATTGTAAGTGATGTGTGGTTGTTGGTTTCTTAAGTATGTTATGCCACATGTGATCCTCTAGAAGGGTTGGATGTTCATGATTCATAGGTTTAAAAGAATTATTTTGTGTAGGAAATTTGATTAAGGACAAATATAAAGTGGTTAGTGACTGGTTGCATCCTTTGGATCTGTTGTTATATCCACTTGCAGATACAGCAGCATCCTTTGCATTTAGGCAGCCTTTATCTTACGTCTACATGTAGAACATCAGGATCCAAGCTCAGTTGCTCATATGCTTTGCATCTTTTCCTGATCTGCTGAAAGAATTTTTTTTCCCTTTCTTTTTAAACAATTTTTTTCTTTTATTTTTTTCCCTTCTTGTTTCATTCATCTTTGGTAGCGTACGGCGGTTTTTATCGGTATCATGATTTGGCATAGACTGGTTCTTCATTTGGTGTTTAACAAATTGGTCTTTTATGCTGGGTCAACTGAAGTTGATGTTTGTTGTTTAGCAGTTTCAAGAGCTCAATTCTCTGCTCCGCCTGGCTTCTCTGTGCCTAATCGAGCTCCACCCCCTGGCTTTTCCTCTCATGAGAGGATGGACCAGATTTTTGATACGTCTGGTAAGTTTTTTTTGCGTTAAAAAAAAAAAGTCTGGTAAGTTTCATAATTACAGTATAAGATTGTTTAGTATGATTTTTGTTTCTGCATTATGTTCATTTCCTCTTTTCCCTTTTATTTAGGGAGTCATTTACTCGACTCTTCTTCATTGCTGAGAAATCCATATCAAGCAGCCCCAACTGGAAATATTAGTAGCAGTGGGGATATTGAATTCATGGATCCAGCGATTTTGGCAGTTGGTAAAGGGAGACTTCAGGGTGGGCTTAACAATCAGGGTTTGGATGTGAGATCAACTTTTCCTCAACAGTTGAGTGCCTTTGAGGATGACCCAAGGCTTCAGTTATTGATGCAAAGATCTCTCTCACCGCATCAGAACTTGAGATACAATGACATTGGGGATAGCTTTTCTTCTCTTACTGATTCTTATGGTATTTCTTCGAGGCTTGTGGACCAATCACAAATAAGCAATCTATCTCCCTTCATGCCAATGTCCTTTCAGCATACTAGGAATGGGCTTATGTCAAATGGGCACTGGGATGGCTGGAATGAGCTTCAGGGTGGAAACGGTTTAGGCGTTGCAGAATTTATCCGTAATGAGAGACTGGGATTGAACAAGTTCTATAGTGCTGGGTATGAGGAGTCAAAGTTTCGGATGCCGAATTCAGGAGACTTATACAACAGGAACATTTGAGATGTGAACCTTGCGGGCATGACTATTTTTATGTGGCTAGCTATGGTCAAAGGAGAAGCATAGATGATCTGTATGCAGTTATGTGGCCTTGTACTGAATGGTTGGATTGACTCATGACTGGTCTCTTTGGGCAGCCTGATGAAGGATAAGCTCCCGAAAATCGGGGTCTTGAAGGCAGCAGGTGATACATAATACTGTGTTTATCGTAATTTTTCAAATTTTAGTCATTAGATTAAATGAAAATTTTGATGCAATTCATGGGTGATTGCCAAAATTTATTTCACTAAATTTTGTTGTGAGCACTCATAATAAAAGAAAATTTCTCTCATTTAGTTCCTTATAAGGCATCACCCTTGAGGTTCTTCTGGAAAAAACTGTGATTCCTTTTAAATTAAACTGTGGAAGTTTTGATGCAGCATTATCTGATTACATAGGTTTAGTGTTTTGATAGTGTTGTGTGTCAAATAGTACTGAGCTTTGTTTCAGTTGTAATTGTTCATAAAACACCAGCTAGACGATAATCTTGAAACATCTGCTTGTCTGTGATACCTAGATCATTTCATTTGCTAGTGTGCTCATTCTATTTATGTTTTTTGCAGGTGAAGGATCTACATGTGATATGATGATTGTTTTGTGTTAAGCTGTATATTGTCAAACTGGTAGGTTGATTATTCCTCCAGGCGGATATGTGAGTGTTTTGGTCCCTACTATTATAGGAAAGAGTAAATTTTGGTTGCTACTCACAACTAAATAGAAGTTTGAAACCTTCTTATCTCTTTTCATTTTATCATCGTTTGTGTTTTGGTGAGTTTTATACTCTGCCTGCTGCCTCTATAATTCATATGAACAAAGTTCTAGTTTGGGAAATTGACATAAGTTTGCGGTGGTGCTTTTATGTGAGAGTAGTTTATGCGTTCTTTAAGAAGTGGCTTCAGTAGTTTGGAGGAATCGGTTAGAGTGCTCTTTTTCTTTCATCATCCTTGTCTAGGCATTTGTGCCTTAAACTTGATTTAGCTTAGGTTTGTTCTTGTACCAACGAGAGAAAAACAATTGAATAATTACTTCGAGTGTCTTGTTGACAGTAGTTCTTCTGGTTGGAGATTGGCTTGCGCCTCTGATCATGTGCAATGTTTCTTTAAGATGCAGTTAAATATCTTTTCTCATGGGGCACATGGTGCCATTGCATTTCTCCGGAACTTGCGTTTACTATTTATTAGCTGGTACAGAGCGAACAAGAGAAATTGGCTAGTAATTCTAATCTATTTTAGCATTTTGAGAACCAGTTATAGACGCTGGAAGAGGCTTGGATTCGAGTTGGCAAGTGAATTTGTATGCTAAATTGTGGTGGGCGTCTGTTTTGCTTTCATGTTGCTGGTGCGCTGCTCCAGTGTATACACGCTTTCATGTTGCTGGTGGGCTACTCAAGTATTATACAGGATGAGTTGATCAAATTTCAGGATTCAGGTGGGGGACCTTCCTGTTGAATGGGCTTGGTTTTATGATTGTCAGTTCTTTATCAGAGACTAATGTGCCTACATAGACTAATGTTGCAACATTGGCACATATCTCTGCAATCAGCTGTGTCTGAGGTTGCGAAAGAGTGTAAATAGGTGTTCCCCACTATCTTGTTATTAAAAGAACCCAACGCACGCACCAACCTTGAAAACGTATAATAAATAGCTTTCTAAACTTCCGAACTCTTACTTCACTAGAATAGCGTGAACTCGACGTTGAGTTGGTTTTCACGATTTCTCTTGTTGCAAGGGTGAGTCTCTATACTATTTTGTTCTCTTGAGGGAATCTGAAAAATGTAATTCGTCTTTAACACTCACTCTGAGAATGCAATCGAGGTGGCAGACAAACTGATTGTTTCAGAACATCTTCCTTCGAAAACAAGTTTAGATTCACCATTCTCAAATCGATTCATCATTGTAATACATATTTAGGCATAGTAGGCCGCCAGGAAATAAAAATCCAAAATACACAACTGAATAAAAAAATTTAGAAAAAATACAAAAGTAAAGAAAAACCTCAGTAATGCATGTAATTGTATGAACAAAATCGTTAAACAATAAAGTTATTGAATTGCGGAACTGGTTACCTAATTATAAAATACTTATAAAACAACACCGTTAAAATAGTTCACGTGTAAATTTAAATTATACAATATAAAATTATACTTTTAAGAAACAAATAAATTATTAAATTAATAATTTATTCAAAACAATATTCTAAAATTTTTTTAAATATGTTTTTACACAAACAGTTGAAGATGTTTTTTCCTTTAAAAAAAAAAAAAAGCAATTGAAGATGTTTTCGCTTCTCACAATTTTTTTTAGATAAATAAAAAGTGATAATTTTATACAACACATCAATACCAAATCAAACTTCACATTTATTAATAAAATTTTTTTAGTATTCAAGTTTTCTTTCTAATACCTATAAATAATTTGTTATATATCAATTTTTTTAATTAGCAAATAATGAATTAATTATTAATTATGAAATGATATTACTGCTTTAAAAATTAATAAAATTATTTAATAAACTATAAACATGTAAAGACATCAAATCTCCTTACACAGAAGGTATGCGACTATTGAAAATCAATTGTAATGGGCTCTTTGGGCCATTTGCTGTAATCATGGATTGTGGACTTTTACAGTCTAAAACCTGTTGTATCATTTAAGTTTGTTAATGAAATATTGTAGTTCGAAAAAAAAAAATCTCCTTACTATCTTTCCCATATTTTTCCACTGTTTACATTGCTATAATAATTACTTTATTTTATGTGGTCCCTCATAGGAACACGACAAAAATTTAAACACCATATTTCCATGAAAAATTTTATAATTATCTTGACGTTTGATGATTTGAAAGGTTATGCTAATAAATAGTATTAAATCATTTAAAGTTCAATCATATATTATTAAATTTTAGTTTTTATCATTTTAATTAAATATTAAATTTTTATTTATTTGACCTTTTAATTCAAAAAAATTAAAACTACTTTATAATGTTCCCATTTCTAGATTATATATATGGTACAATATTTTACAAATTTCAGTATTTGCAAATGATGATGTAATAGATACTCAAAATATTATTTTCATGAAACAAAAATGAATTAAAATGAAATTAGTTGGTTTTAATTTTTAATATTTAATTGATTATAGTTCAAGGGGTAAAAAGTTTAGACATTTAAATGTCGATAGTATAGAGTTCAAACTTTGTTATTTCTTATGTTTCCATTGGGATTAAAAAATTAAATAATTTCAATCAGCTCAATAAATAAATAAATTAACTCCAAAATTGAAATGGATGTAAACACATGTTATGTGTAGATATATTCAATGCATTCTACTTACAATTTTATCTTTCTGTAACATAGTAGATATATTCAATGCATTCTACTTGCACAATTTTATCTCTCTGTAACATAGTACTGGCGCATACATCTAATTATGCAAACATCTTAAACATATGGATAAAGATAGCATCACTTTCATGAGTAAATAAATGTGTATCCTCCAAAAAAAAAAAAGAAAAAAAAAATCATGAGTAAGAAACATACATATCCACAGCACCTTTCTTCTCTTTAATGCATAGAGCAGAATGATAGGTGGGATCTGATCCTATTTCAGAACAGTAGTAATATTGCATGTCACTTTATATCATATATATTGATGGCTTTTGGTCTCCTTAAAAGAGGTCAATGCCAGCAAAACCTCTACCCACAGCCAAGTAAAGAGAGCATTTAGGTTGGTTGAAGGAAATGTGCTTTTTTTTTTTCAAGAGGGGACCTCACCATTAAAATGTTAGTTCATATAAAATAATAAATCCAACAACAAAGACAAAGTTGCATATAATACTATCATTTCACAAACACCCAAAATCTTCCTGACCATTTGGGGTGTCTCATTTAGTACCACTTATTTAATATTTAAAAAACAAAGAAAAAAAAAACCCATTAAAGTTTTATAGCCAAATGTGAGATAGCAAAGTTTCCTAGCACCATGAAGGGAACTACACCAAAAATATTAGGTGGGGTAGTACAGTAATGAAGGTGGAGTGAGAAAAATCCAACTGAATTTTGGACCCACACCATGTGGTCCAATAAACACTAATTAGATTTAAGGTGCTGTCATTAAGTCCCATTCAATGATGAGTGAGAAAAGAGAAAAAATGCAAAATAGAGGCGTTGAAATATGATTTGTGGTGAGGAGGAGGAGGGGGGGGGGGCCATGTTTTAGGACTAGGCAAGAAACTTAGATGGGTGACTTGTATTACTGTTTATATTGCTCGGACACATCTACAGAGATACGGGTAGAGAAAAATATTCTATTTAAAATATATTTTTTTAACTGAAATATTTAAATAGTATAAATATAGAGAAAATAAAAATATTAATATAAAAAATACTTATTAATTAGAGTGTTCGTGTTTACTAGAAATGCAACAGGATAAAAAAGGGCAAGAAAAGAAAAAGCAAAAGAGAAGAAAGAGTGCAGGGTACTGACATATATTCTTCTTATAGTATATAATTATATGAAAACACTGTTTCATTCCATTCTAAAATTGTTATAACACTCAATTTTTTTATAACTAAAGTTTGATTTGATTAAAATATACTCTTTAGCAAAGAATATTATTTTTTTGGGGAAGTCTTTCAATGATTAATATTTAAAGTTCTTACTTTGAAATTTAGTAATTCATTGGAGAAAAAACAAATTATAGCTAATGCTAATAGATCATTCACTAAATATTTGTATGCCAACTAAAAAAATAAGGGATAAGTATAATTTTGATTCATGTAATTTTGCCTTTTAAAAAATTAGTTCTATATTTTTTTGGCTTTTAAGTACTATATATTTTACATTTTATTATTCTTCTAATAAATATTTTTTAAAATATATATTTTAATTTAAAAATAATATACATTTTCAATACTCAATTCATATAATGAGTAATATATTATTAACCTAACTACAATAAACTCATAAAAAATAATTTAAATGTATTTTTAATTTAATTATAAATAAAAAGAAATCATTTTTAAAATAAATTTACAATATTTTTAAAAATAACTAATTTGTTAGATTGATAGTAAATCATGTATAAAATAAATTTGTCATTAAAATTTAATATTATATTAATTTTTTCTCATAAAATAATAATGATATTAGTCAGAATGATACTAAAATGTAAGAAAATATAAAACACGTGGTAATTAAAATTGAAAAAAATTACATAACTGATTTTGTTAAAAGGAAAAACCACATGTATTAAAATTATATTTATCCAAAACTCAATATATGAATACCCACCAACTTGGATATACAATGCCCCTTTAATGTTAAAGAATTAATATTTATAGAATATGAGATTACTTTCTTTTAACATCGAATTTATTTCACCCCAAACTCGTATATATTATGTAGTTTATGTAGTCAATATACACCTCTAATAGAGTTGTTCAGAAAAGTTTGGCCAAAATAAAAAAGAAAAAGTTGTTCAAAAAAAATATATCTCTAATAAACGTCAGGGGATAAGCCAATGAGAATTAAATAATTTATTTTTAAAAGGAGACCGGTAATTAGGAAGAGGAAGTAGAAATTCGGTCCCTAACCACCATAATGGCTTTATGGCTATAATAGGTTAAGGCTAGACTATAAAAAAACTGCACTCGGTGAAGTTTGAATTTGTATATTAAAATTTGTTTAGTTAAAATTATATAAGGTTTAACTTGTAAAATTTATAAATAAATTTAAATAAAAATTCGTAAATCAACTTATAGTTTTAATATTTATGAATTTGATTTTAGAAAATTAATATATAAATTTTTATTAAAATATATTATAATTTATTTAATAAATAATGTATTTTTAATTTTTTAATATATAATTTTAATTTATAGTTTATATTTTTAAATTTTTTAAAACTCTTTTAAACTCACTAACAATTCATAAACATTAAATAATAATAGTGAGTTAGTTTTAATTATAAAATAAATTAAATCTAAATTAATTAGAACTTGACTTGACTCGGTTACCGTCTTAAGGAAAGCATCTAAGAGAAAAAGAGAGTTTCATCATAAAATAAAATATTTAACCCATGAATAGTGAGAACAAATGAAGCTCATGTGTCTGCACAGTTCATTCTAGTGGAATTGAGCTGAAATAGTGAAATGCCCTTTTTGCATTTTTAGAAAAAAGTCTTTTTCACCGAGCTTTTTACCTTGTTGATTGCTGCAGCAACTGAGGATATATCTGGAGCACAGTAGTTGAGGACTTTCACTCTTCCGTATTATAATACAGAGCACTAACATTGTTGACGTATTGCCTTGGCCTCATCGCTTATACCGATACCGAAACCAGGTTCTCTTGCAATGAGCTTTTTAGTGATGTTACAATTTTGATCAAAGTAGAATGTTATCCCAATATGCTTGCTTAGTTGATTCCCATAATGTTTTATGCCTTTCAAGTATATGGTTCATGTCACATTCACGCTGTAGCTAAAGATGAAAAATATTTTATTTCCAATGTCTTTTTCTACCCACATCCAACTTTCCCCATAGTGGCATGGCTTAAGATTTATTTGATTTGCGCTATTTTAAGGTTTAGAGGACAAGTGCCTTGAATCTATAACATTGGTTCTTCAGGCTTGGAAGAGGCATCAGTAGCACCGTACCAATCTGTGTGTCAAAGAAAGGGAATAGAAAACAAGTAAACAACTTTCACATTTTGGTTCCTATCCCACTTGTGAAAAGCATTTATATACGTACATTGCCCTTTCACCACTTGAAAATGTCTCATGCGTTTTAGTTGTACAAAAACTTCACACTTTTCTTGGGCAGTGACTAGTGGAGGATATTTTTGCTAGAGTTACGAGGTAGTGTACAATAATCCATTCTATGGGACCATTCAAAGTTCAAAGCTTTGACTATAACTGAGCTGCAAAAAATGTTACACTAACATGGCAGAGGACTTGGGGGGAGGGGGGGGGGGGGCGGGTTTGAGGATTGAATAGGAAGCAAACACCTGTACTGCATTAAGTCCCATTCCAAGAAGATAATCCCATGATAAGGAAGTCAATCATGGCATAATTCTCAATAAACACACTTTGTTAATGAGATTAGCATATCCAGCACATCCAATATACTGTATATTGCAACAGTTTCTTCAGAGAGTAAGAATGTACCGCATTTGTGTATATATATAATATATATATCAAAATCAAATCAATATCTTGAATCGTGATGAATTTGCTTGCCGTGGCTGTTTTTTTTTTTTTTTTCCCCCTTCTATATCTACCTCCAGTGCAGAAACAATGATTATGGTGGAGCCTGTGGTGGTTTCATTGGATAATAGAACTGAGAAGCACCGGTGGTGGTCATGGTAGCAGATGGAGTTAAAAAGAGATTGTGGATTGCTGGATTGAGAGGTTTTGATGGAAGAATGGCAGCAGAGGGTGGAGTAGCCGAAAATGAGAATCCTGATGATGCTGCAGTAGAGAACATTGTCATTGGGGTAGCCATGACCTGACCGTGCATTTGCCACGCCCAGTTGGTGTGTCCCTGTGAAGAACCTAATTCAATTCTCTTATCTGTCGATCTTTCCTGCTGAAACAATACAGAATCTCAGTATAATGGGTCCAAGAAGGGAAAAAGTAAATGTGGTACAAGATTAGTGTATTTTTCAGTTGACATACAACCCTGAATTAACTTCCCTTCCTTTGCCAAAGGGAAAAAGGGAATAGCATTTCTTAGAAGATTTACTATGTCTAGAAAAGTTTTGCACCTATATATAAGAAACAACATCAACTAATTCTACTCCAATAAAGTACAATATTCCACTGTTTTCACTTATGACAAATAGTTGATTTTAAATTTAAAGATAAACATCATGAAGCATGTCACGTTCAATTACATGCTAATGAGCAATCTCAGCTAACTGTAGAAGGCCACTATGTAAACTTAATAAATATTTGGTCACTAGGAGGAAGGTAGAAAGAAATACCTCGTTAGGAAAGAAATTAGGATATGCACCGTTCCAGAACATCGGATGATCCGATGTCCTCACTGGCCCTTTGAAAGGTGGATCACCCACAATGGCAGTTGTTGAGTTCTCCTGCACAATCAGATTATAAAGAACGTAAACCCTTGACAGCCTTGTATTACAAAGGAAGGAATCTGCTAAAACTTACTAAAATCTTCAACAGCAGTGGAAATTGAAGAAAGACATAAACTAAATAATGCTCTGAAAATATGATACGTATAAACAATAAAACACTGAAATTCAAGTATTTTTAGGTGATTGTTACCCTGGAACTCTTGCTTGCTACATCAAATGGGCCCAAGTGCAACTGCTGATGCCCCTCATTTTCCTTGGGACCATTGCCAAAAGAAGGTGATATCCCCAAGTTCAAATCAAGATTGTGTTCAATACCTGCAGCAGAAACTCATTCTCAAACTCAAGAAAACAAAACCTTAAACACTCACAGCCATATTAAATAGAAAAAAGAAGGAATATCCAATAACATTCTAATCAAATTATACCTTCATTGCTGGCCTCAGAAATCATCTCCCCTTCATATGTACTTGGCTCAAAGTTGGTCACTGCTTCCCTTCCATTACATTTGATAGCTGCCTTGTCATAAGCCCTGATTTCCAGAAAATCAAAAGGGAGACACATGTTGGATGTTGCGGTATTGAGGTTGAGAATTCAGGGTAATAAATTGAGTATCAGAAGAGTGTAATTCATGATCACTAGGACCTTGCAGCTTCTACTTCACTGTCGAACAGCCCAAGATAAATATACCTGCATGCAAGCATCGTAATCTCCACGATGAAAAACACCATTGCCAATTTTCTTTTCTTTGAAACAAGCATTTTCAGTATTGTTTTCCCTCTAAAGGGAAAAACAAAAAGAAAAGCCCGTTTGAGAATTAATTTGAAATCAATTCTCAATTCACACATAAAGGCATTTAAGCATGTCATACTTCCAATCTTATGAAATATGAAACAATTCTAAATTCCTTAAAATGATTGCTCACTTTTTGCCAAGAAATTGCCCCATTCTTGCTTCCCATCGGCCACATTTATGCAGTGTCACCCCTCGATATTTTGAGCTCCCTCTTGAGAAACCAGTACTCTGGCGACGAAGTATGTGCACAAATTCTTCCTTGGTTAAGTTCTTCATCTGCCAATTATCAATAAAAGTTCTAACCAGTTAAGAACCCAATTATGTTAAACATCATCAAAACAGAGCTGATTTTACATTAATCAATAACTATCCAATACCTGTTTTAGATCTTCATCATAGTCATGGAGACTAAAATTGATGTCAGCATCAACACCCCTAAATTTGATAGCAGCTCGATCATAGGCTCTGGATTCATAAATTCAGGTTAGGAACAACATTGCTTTGCATATTCGGACAAAACAAGAAACACAAGAGAAAAGGTCCAAGAAACGAATTATCAAACAAAACAGCAAATTCCTACCTTGCTGCAGCGTGAGCAGTGTCAAATCCACCTAAAAAGAAAAAAGAAAAAAAAATCAACATAAAGTTAAATTAAAATATACATATATACATATTAGAAATAGACTCTTTGTGTAAATAAAATGATCAAAATAAACAGACCACATCGCATCCATACCCAAATAGACTTGTTTCCCACAATCCCTGCATCCAAAGAAAGAGAAGAAAAAAATAATCAAACAATCCAAATTTGGAAATTCCATTAAAACAAACATAACATAACATTTATTTTTTCACTTGTAAAATACAAACACAACCTTACACTGCCTTGATTACTGCAATATATGCATCCAATTTACACATTCGAAATTCCCGAAAATTTCTCATTTTCAACTAAACATAACTACCAAAGAAAACCCATTTTAAAACCCATAAAAGTTGATTTAAATTCAATAAAAAATAATGATTAATAGTTTACCAGATATGAGACTCCCAACGGCCAGTTCTCCGGTAAAAGGTAACACCTCTGTATTGAGAGCTTCTGGACCTAGGTCCTCTCCTACTCTTCTTCACCTGCTGTGACGGTCCATGCATCACCCGCACCTCTCCTTCACCAACACCAGCAGCGGCAGCACCGATTATCATCATCTCTTGTTGCTGCTGCTGTCCTCTGTCAAACGACAGATCCATCAACTTCCTTGTTGACCCTTGCCCAACTACATAATTCCCATTACCAGCCACAGGAAAAAACTCCCTCGTCACTCCAGCGGCGTCGTTTGCATTCTCATTTCCACCGTCCTCACCACCACAACCGCCTCCGCCTACTTTCAGTATATCGAAATTGAAAGTAAATATACTGTTATTATTATTAGTATTAGTATTACTACTATTACTATTATTATTGTTGTTGTTAGCGCTATCACCGCCGGTGTAGGCGCGTGTAGAGCACGAGTCATCATTACTGGAAGCATCCGCATTAACGACTGATGAATTTGAAGTAGTGCCTGAACCTTCAGGTGCAGAGTAATTATATTGCTGCTGGTGGTGGTAAAGGTGATGGTCGTACTGATGCTGATACTTCTCCATTAAAGCTGCCGAGTCCATATTCTGAGTTGTTGACTCGGCAGATTCCACATTCAGATTAAGATCCAACATTTTTTTTTCTTACAAATTTCTCTTCAAAAGCTAAAAATCGATCCGATAAAAAATCAAATACTTAAAAAAAAGCTCAAAACAAGAGAAAAACAGTTACTCTCTTAACGTAATATAAGTTCGCGGTCGCCGGAGAAGGAGGAGAAGAAGAAGAAGAAAAACGATGTTTAATTAGTTCAACAAAAGAAAACGACGGCGTTTTAACGGAAGGAGGAGTTGCATTACTGAAGAAAATCGGCAAGGAAAAGTGAAATTATCGCCGGCAAGGTGGCGATTCCATAGAAGAGAGGAGTAAAAGGAAGAGGAAGAAGAAGAGTGCTTAATCTGTGTGAAGAAACATTGCAGATATTATTTTGTGTATATATATATATATTTTTTATTATTTTTATTAGCTTTTGATGAAGGTGGTGATGATGATGGGTGACCGGCTTGACCGGTCACGGGTTTTTCTTGTACTGCTGTTGAAAGGTGGTATAATGGCAAGAGATTTTTTTTTTTTTTTTTTCTTTTGGTGTTTGTTTATTTATTTATTTATTACTTTTTGGTTGGAAGTGCCAATATCCTGCCGTCCATGAATTTAATAATTATTAACTAACAAAACCATAAATTCCTTTTTTTTTTTTAAGTAGTCGACTTAATGTCATTTATATACTGTTAATCTAAATAAAGTATTTAGTTAGTCTTAAAAAAAAATCAAGTATTTAATTCTTAATCTCACAATTCTTCCAAAAAAAAAAAAAAGCTTAATCTCACAAAAAAATTGCACTAATTGGCAAGTGAATTTACTCTTGCTTTAGTAATTAGAATCTACTGTAAAGTTTTCGAGATGTATGTATACATATAAAGAATTAAATTGGACTTAAAGGCAACATTAGAGCTTAATTTTTTTTATTTTAAAGTTTGATTATATTGAATTTTTTCTTAAAAACTTTTTATAATTAATTTCTATAAATTAATGAAAGTTTTAATTTGAATGATTAACTAACAAAATATTATTTAGACTAATATATAAAATTTATAATTTCTTTTAAAAAATATATATCATCTAATTATTAAGTTTTAAAAATTTTTAAGTTTATATAATAATTTTTTAAAAAATAAAATTTTTTTAGCTTTTTTTTAAAATTTTAAAAAGAATTAAAAAATTTTATAGACTTAAAATTTTGAAAATTTTAAAATTAAATGATATACATAGAAAAAAAAAATGTATCAATTTTATTCTTAATTTTAATTTTAACAGTTAATAAAAAATTTTATTTCTCAATTTAATTTTAGTAGTTGACTAACAATAAATTATTTAAATTAAAAATTAAAATTGATGAAATTCTTTTCTTAAATTCATATCGCTTACTTATAAAATTTTAAATATTATTAGATTTATAAAAAAAAATTTAAGTAAATTTCAAAAAAATTTTAAAAAAATTATTATGTAGGTTAAATTTTTTTTTAAAAAATTATGATTAGGTGATATATATTTTTCAAAAAAAGTTATCAATTTTATTTATTAGTCTAAATAATTTTTCATTACCTCTCATTTGTTTCAATTCCATTAAGAAATTTATTTCATTTTCAAATGAATTTTAAATAGAATTCATTTGCAAATAAACTCCAAATTCATTTGAACTAAACACATTTCATTAAGAATAATGAATTTTATGTTAAGAAATTTTATGAAGAAATTAAAATTAGAAATAAATTTTACAAAATTTTCATTTAAATCAAATACACTCACTTAAATTTGTAAAATATTTTATAAAATTTTATGGAATTCATTTGAATCAAACACACTCTTCATTAACTATTAAAATTAAAATTTTGTTTATCTCATAGGATTTAATTGTAAAAGTTTTTTTTTTTTAAGTAATATTCAATATGATCTAATTTTTAAAGAATAAGTTTTTATAAGGACAAAAAAAACATAAAAGTTTAATGTTAACTTTGAAGTATAATTGAGGTCCATTTTGATCTTTTAGTCCATATATATGTATCTTTATATACAAAATTAATATTCTTAAATTAATCTTATTCAGTTATAATTGTTAATATATATTATAGGTATAAATATAAAATAATTAATCAGTAGTTATAATTAAATAAAAATTAATATAATATTTTTTATTTTATTTATTTAAATACATATATGCATTGTAGAAAGAACTATTGTAATGATTTTATTTAAAAAAATAATTTTGATCTAGATGATATTACCAAAAGTTGAGTAGTCAATATAATATTAAAAATTATAGGTTAAATTTCT
Source organism: Mallotus nudiflorus (assembly GCA_947683625.1). NCBI lineage: Eukaryota > Viridiplantae > Streptophyta > Magnoliopsida > Malpighiales > Euphorbiaceae > Mallotus > Mallotus nudiflorus. The sequence goes on along the minus strand of CANTUR010000018.1, from coordinate 1,210,432 downwards.
AACATATTAAAATTTCTATCAAGCTAAAAAAAGTGTAAACGAATATTCATTTTAATCAACAGTGTGTTTTTATTTTCAAAAGTTAGCTCATACTTATGATATATATTATTATTCTAAAAAAATTATTAAGTGTATTTTTTATTAATATTTTGCATTTAAATATTAAGTAACTAAAATACAATAGTGTAAAAATAAAAATATATTTTAATTATTTGATATTAATAAACATAATTTTTTTTTATAAGTGTTAAAAATTAAAACATGTAAATTGTTCTTATTATTTTAAATTTATTTTATTACGATCAATTAAAGATTTGTCATTACCAATGGGGAAAAATTAGGGATTGGTAAGAAAAACATTCATATGTAGTTAATAAAACCACAAAAACATCAATTCTTTTTAGTCCTAAGAAATTAAAATTGTAAAAATTATTCAATTTTCTTAGAAGTAAACTTTCTGCCGCTATTTCAGACATTTATAATAATGGTTATTGGCATTTGCCTCATGGTTTTAAAACAGTTTTTTCATAAATTTCTCAAGATATTGAGAATTTAATTTTTTCTCACCTGAATGCTAAGTCGTTTATTTAGTTTTACTCTTAGAATGCTGATTTAAGTTGTAAAATTTTTTATTTGAATTCTCATCCTTTCTCTCCAAAGGTGGCTTGGGGTAGAGATTTATGGCATCATTATCTTCCGCCTTCCCGCTCTTTTCTGACTTGGAGACTGTTGCATGGGAAAATTCCATCTAATGATTTGTTAGCTTGAAAAGGTTTCCTTCCAGCTTTCAGTTGCGATTTTTGTGCAACTCATGTTGAATCTTAAAATAATATTTTCTCTTATTGCTGCTATGCGGTCACTCTTTGGTCTGCCTTGGCAAGCTTGTTTGATGTATCTTTATCTCCTTCGCAAGGTTTTCTTGCTTTATTCCAGCAAGTATGGACTTTGAATTTTGCTTCTTAGTTGCAAGCTATGTGGAAGGCCGCTTTTTTTAAAAATGGTGCATTGTATCTGGTATGCTCGGAATTGATCTCGTGCATTTGTTCCTTTGTATGTTTCTATTTTCAAAATATTTAAGGCAGTGTTTGATGCTTCTCTTTTCAACATTGGCCATATGTCAAACACTCAAAATGATTTGATCATTTTCAGATGTCTTCAAGTTATTGGTTTGCCAAATAAGGTCCCTTGCATTTTTTGTGTTCACTGGTTGCCTCCTCTTTTGGGTTGGCTCAAACTCAACACTAACATAACTGTTAAGGGTGCCCCTGGTTTAGTTGCGACAGGCGGAATTTTTAGAAATCATATGGGTATAACAGTTGCTAGTTTTTATGCTCCTTAGGGCATCAAATACGCTTTCGAAGCAGAACTCTATGCTATGATGATTGGTATTCAGTGAGCTTGTACTCTTAATCCTCCTTGTCTGTGGATAAAAAGTGACAATATCTATGTTGTTAATTTGTTACATTCCAAAAGTATTAAAGTCCCTTGGCCCCTTTAAAGCAATGACAGGAAAGTCTGAACTCCCTTTCTACCATGCAAGTTCATGTTAGTCACATTTATCGTAAGGAAAATGTTGTCGCAGATCAACTCTCTCTCATGGGTTTGAATTTGAGGAATATAGTTTGGTGCAATTTTCATTCTTTTGAATGTAATAATCTCATTATTAGAGATTTGTTAAGTAAGGAGAACTTTAGGTTCTCTTTTTAATTGTTCCTTGTAATGGATTCTTATTTTTATTTATTTTTTTCTAATAATATAGGTTTAGATTGGTTAATGATGATAGTGCTACAGAGGTGTCACAAAAAATAGTTGAATATCCTGATGCACTTCCTGAAATCATTTCTAAGTTAGTTTTAAAAAAATAAAAATAAAATTGTTAAAAAAAGGTGAAGAGACAAACTCCTTTTTTTTTCCGTAAATTGTTAAAAATTTTCTTGTCAGAAAAAAAGAAAAAAATTAAAAAAAAGTTGAATTGTTGCTCTCAAATAATAATCATTAATAAATAGGTGTACCAAGTTCTATTAAAGTTGATGTGGACCAAAGAGGAAAATTTAGGTGAGACCTCCACTTATTATATTTTGTCTATTTTGATAAAATTAATTAATTATTAAAATAATATCTATTTCCATTTTAATTTTTCTAATTTAGTCATACCACTAATTTGTTATATATATATATTACTATTATTTTACTTGGCTAAGACTTTTTGTTTGGAAATTTAACATAAAACCTGTATTTTTTTTATTATTTTCTCCCCACTAATTTAGATGGTGGTGACCACAGAATTAAAAATTTACAATTTTAGTGGAAATTAAATAATTAAATGATTTAATTTTAATAATTAATGATAATTAAAATTAAAATTAAAATTAAATATTTCATAAAATTAAAAAAAAAACAATAGTCAATTAAATCACTACTCCATATTTTATATTTGATTATTTTCAAAATAATAAAATCAATGTAGACTAATTTATGTAGTGAGGACTAATCTCTTTATTGACCGTCCAATTGAATTGAACTAAATAACTTTTTTTTTTAAAAAAAGTGTATGAAATCCTACGGTTAGGGTTATTATTAAAGTACTACATATTATTGTACGTGATTTCGATTGTCTTGTGGTACATTTCGCTTTTGAAGACACATGTTTTCCTGTCTGATAATTTTCCTCCTCCAATTACCTAAAGAATAATTATTATTCTCTTCGAGTTCTTCTTATTCTTCTACAGGCCAAACATATACTTAGCTTCTTAAATTTGTAGTGAAAATTTTATTTACTTACTATGCTTAAAATTGGATCTTATAAATATCTTAATCTATAAAATGTAACATTTTAAAAAGTGATGTCACACGTTTTGTCTAAGAAAGGAGCTCAATTATCTTTTGTTGACAATTTTTTTTAATCCTTAAGTTTATATTTAAAGTTAAAATATGATCAAATTAATTATTGTATCCAAAACAATTATTTAAACATATATTTTTTTGTTCAATTAAATTTATAATTTACTAAAATAATAAAAATATTATTTATAACTTTTTTTTACAAATAAATAAGTTATGTTAAATTAAAATTAAAATAACTTTCAAATATTTAAAAATATCTTAATATTTATAAAATCATAAAAAAATTCATATTATAACAATAATAAATTTATAAAGTATTATGAATTCTACATTGTAAATTGTAAAAATTTAAAATTAATAATAAAATAACTAACAAAGGTTGATTATGTAAAAGTAAATTTTATTTTAATACTAAATCGACATTATTCAAAATTATATGTATAAATAAAATATTTTTAAATTTTAATTAAAATAAGTGAGTATTATAAAGTTAAATTGTTAATTTCTCTTAAGTTAATAGCCTAAAAAATGATAATTATTAATTTATAATTTTTATTCATTAATATTTTATTCTAAGAGTATTTTTTTCTAAGTAACGATTAATAACTCCAAAAAAATTTAAATTAATTTGATATTCATAAAGTTATAGATTATGTAAATCATATAAATTATTTTTTTATCTATCATTTTACTGAATAATTATTTATTTTGTTATTTACTTGTGTAGAGCTTGTATATCTCATATTAAACTATTTATAATCTAATAATTTTTTAAAGTATAACTATAAATAAAAAATAAAATTAATAATATTTGAAGACTACATTATATTTATAAATATTATAAACTTTATACCTTAAATTAAAAAATTTTAAGAGTGAATTAAATAATCAATAAAATTATTTATAAGGACATAAGTTTTTATTTTACTTTTAAATATATATTATCCAAGTTTGTGCATGAAAATTAAATATCTGAATATTAAAAAATTTAAAATATATTTGTCATTCTAATTTTAATATAATCAGAATATATAATTGTATATAAATTACTAATAATAATGATAATTACGCCTTAAAATAATAAAAGATTGTTAAAAAATATGAGAGGATCAAAATGATAATTTATAAAAATTATGAGGATCAAAAGAATTTTTTTTTTTAGTTAAGGAGAGTGGAGCAAAAACATGGAGGTGTTTAAAGAATACAAAATTTACAAGTTGAAGTGTCTATAAGGTCAAATTTTAAATATAGAGAGCCAATGAGATTTTTAATACAAGTTCAAAGGCTAAGTATGTGTTTGGCCTTCTATATATATATATATATATACACACATATCATATCATCATTTAGACCGAGAATATGAGTTTGGCACTCCTAAGGTCATACAAAATTTAGTTGTTTAAATCCATAAAGAGAAGGGTAACCCACTCTAAGTTAAATAGGAATAAGTTAATTCAAATATAATAAGAATTTAATAAGAAAGGAGTTCAAATCCAACTGTATATATATTCCATATACCACTATATACCATATTTCTTCTCAAATTTATCCATAAAAACATACAAAAATTTGGCTTAAGTATTAGAGTGTTTGTTGGAAGAATCCCATAAGTTCATCTAGTTCTTTTGGTACTTGCAAATTCAAAAGGCTTGTGAACAAGTTATCAATTAGCATTGTCCACGAGAAAATATTATCCTTTGAATTGTTAGAAGATTGATGTGTGTTTAAGAAAAAGTCCTAATGACATTTGTTCCAACATCTTCCATTGCTCAAGAAATTCCTTCATGAACAAGCACCATCACATTACTCATCAACCTACGACACAAGTATGTAGGCTGTTAGAATGGCAACGTAAATGATAAACACTTTAGAGCCAATCGCTCTACCAACTAATTTTCCCTTATAGTCTAATATCTTTAAAGGAACTTCATCTCTTCCTTACTACACTCCTTTATGTAAAACTCCCATTTAGAATCTTAGAGGAATGGAACTTGGTCATAACTCCAAATTACGTTAATGAAGATATTAGCTTTCAAAAAGCCATGAATTCAAGTTCATTAAAGAGACAGGAGGGTTAGATGTGTAACTTCCACCAAAAAAGAGAACTTATCTTAGTTGGAAAATAAAGAAGGGAATGCACAAAACTTGGATTGGACCTAATGATATTAAGGAATGTAATCAGGAAGGAAGTACCCTTTTCATTAGTAGTATTATGAATACCTAGATTCTTCCTAAGTTTAAAATCCCTTAGCTAGATTAATATGATGACTCTGGAGATCCAATTGCTCACATCTCAATATTTCAAATAAAGATTATGCTCCAAAACATCAACGATGCTATTTTATGTCGAGTCTTTCATACAATATTGTCAAACATAACCCCACAGTGATTCTAAAAATTACTAAAGGATTTTGTCACTTTTTTTAAGGAATTAATTGAACATTTCCACACACGCTTTATCATCAATATTCCATTAGTGAATAGCATAAAATGATTTATTTATATGCAAATAAGGAGAAAATGAAACTTTTAGCAGTTACTTTGATCGATTCAACAAAGTTACATTGTAAAAAAAGCATCTAAGTAATGAAGTAGCAATAGACGCTTTAAAAAATGGAACTTAAATGAATAAGCAACGTGATAAAATCATGACTAAAAAGCCATATACCTTTACTAAAGTAATGACCATCACTACAAGGCCAATTGACCTTGACGAGGATAAAAGAGAGATGTGGAAAAAAGATAACAAAGAGAAAGTGTGAAAAGAAAAAGAAAAAAAGGATTTGCAAAAAGATTATAATTCAACTACTCCATAGGAGAAGAGTGGAAAATTTTATTCCTTTAAATGTTTAATTTTGCTTTAAAAGGAACTCATGATAGAATCTATTATTACATATACCATCGAGATTATGGTCATGATACATATGAATGCCAAGATCTTTGAGTGGAGATAAAGTGACTAGTCAAAACTAGATCATTGAGAAGGCTTATTAATGTTATTAAAAGGGACAATGATCCAAATACTTGGACATATAGTGATGAAGAGCCAAAATGGACTCGGAAGGAAGTCTCTGAAGTAATTAATCAGATAGTCGGGGGTGACATAATGCCAAAAATAGAAAGAAAAGATTCTGAAGAAAGGTATATTCCTTCTCTAAATCTAATCAAATTATAGCTTTTAGTTCAAACGATGGAAAGTTTATTTATTAACCCTATAATGATACACTAGTAATAAGTGCATACTTCAATAATTACCTCGTAAAGAGGATGCTTGTACATAGGGGAAGCACAATAGGCCTTCTAAGCAATAGGAGGATTAGTTGTTGATTTAAAATCAGTTCATAATCTGATCACTAGCTTTTATGGAGGAACTGTCCAACTAATAAGCAACTTCAATATAAATATTAAACTCAAAGATTGGGATTTAAGAAATTCCACAAGCATCAAAGCAATATTCAACATAGTATATATCCCATTAGCCTATAATGGTATCATTCAAAGGCTAATTTTTTTAATGAAACTGAGGCAGTTATAAGCATTCGATATTTGATAACGAGAATTCCAATTAAAGGTCGAGTGATCACATTAAAAGAAGATTAAAAAACCATCAAACAATGTTATCAGTTGGCTGTCAAAGATTAGGACAAAGACTTCCTAATGGACTTCATAAAGGTTGGCAAATAAGGAGCTAAACCTGGGCTAATAGATTATATTGTCGAGCTGAAGTTAAGTTGCTTAAAGGTTTATTAAGGATGATTGAAGGTTTACTAACTCAATTTCAATGATCCCCAATATCATAAGATTCATTGGATTAAATGGAGGGATCTTTCAATCTCTAAATCTCATGGAGCATGAGATTTAGACAACTTGAGTTTTTTAAAAATACTTTGTTGGCCAAATCTAGCTGGAAATTAGTGTCTCATACAAATTCTTTAGTTGTTAAAGTCTTGAAGGGTATTTACTATCCTCATTCTAATTTTCTTTATGCAAAAAAGGGTAATAGTCCATTATGGGCTTGGAATAGTTTATTAAAGGAAGAGAAATAATTTTTAAAGGATGTAGATGGAACGTGGGTAACAAGTAGAATGTTAGTATTTAGGATGAAAAATGGATTCCAAATGCTTCGAATTTCAAAGTGACTACTCTAAGACTTGAAAATGCCATAATTCTTATAGTGAAAAACTTGATTAATCTTGATCAAGCCGATGGGAATGAAGATTTATTGAAGACTATTTTGAATGCAATTGACCCACATAGGATTGTTAAAAGTGGTAGTGGGTGATAGATATAGCTCGAATTCCATTGTTTGGCATTATTTACAAGATGAAGTGTATTCTATTAGAAAAGATTATCACATACAAGCTAATACTGACCAGGACATTAGAGCCTCTTCTTATTCTATGAGAAACAAAAGTTTTTGGTGATCTTTTTGGACACTCAAAGTGCCTCTAAAAATTCAAAATTTTCTTTAGAGGTGTGTAAAAAATGCTATAGCTATTAATCAAAATCTTTATAAGAGATGATGCAAATCTTCTGATGTGTGTTCAATTTGTAGGAAAGAACCAAAATTGTGGAACACATGCTATTTGAATGTTGTAATAACCCTGATTTTTTAAAAATTATTTCATTAAATAATGAGATATGCAGTATTAATAAAATTTAAAAGTTATATTTAATTATTTTGCTATTTTGTGATTTATTATTATTATTTTATGTTTCATTGAATTTTCTACGTAAATTCATTAAATTTGGAATTTATTATTTTGGACATTTAAATTCCATTGTGTATATTTATTGTTTTTGAATACTATTATTCTGATAACGTTAATCTAGAGCATGGTTCTTCTAATATTATTTTTAAGTACTAATATTATTTTCTTAATTGATGTGATTTTGAGTATTATTAATATTTTGAGTACATCATTGTTATTTTATTCTATTTTTATTGATTTACATTATTACATTATTAAATTATTTCATAAATATTATTTGTTTAATAATAATTGTGTTGGGTGTTATTATTATCGTGATTATTATTTTCATTATTATTATCAATAGTATTATTTTTATTGTTTAATACTATTATTCATATTATTCAATTATTTTATTAATAATATTAATTTTAATTGTTGTTAATTTAATATTGTGTGTATATATATATATATGGATTAAAATAAGTGGTGGAGATTTATTTAGACTAAAGTTAAATTATATTATAACGCATATATATGTATATTTAAATGAGTGGGATATTTTTTTTATTATTTATGAGTGGTAGAGATTTAATTGGATTAAAGTTATATTATTATTATTATTATTATTATTATTATATATATATACAAAAACATGAGTGCAGGATTTTTCTCCTCTTCTCCCCGCAAAACCTGACTCCTTCCTTGTCACTGTGCTTCTCCTTCTTCCTCGTGAATCTTCAGCCTCTACCAACGCCATTTGAACCCTCCCCAAGCCACCATCTCCTTCCCTCTTCTTCTCTACCTTCTCCTTCTTCTTCTCACCGGTGGGCAATGCAGCGGTAGCAACATGGAGCAGGGGATTTCTAACGACTTTTTGACAATGGGAGCTCAGTTTCTTTAGCTCAATCAACTCCTTGAGTTGAGGGGAAATTGATTTTGAGCTTAATCAATGCTCAAAGCTAGGTATCTGTGAGTTTTAATCAATTTCTAGTTTATGTCAAATTCCTTTTCTAATTTTTTTTAGCTTGAGTTTAATGGTTTTTTTATAATTTTTTTAGAAATGATGATCTATATAGCTTGAGCTTCATGAATTTATTTTTGTTATAATTTTTGGAAATTATTTTAATTTTGGTGAATTTTTTATTATTTTATTACTAAATAATTAATTTTCGTTAATTAATTAATTAAATTATGAATTTTATTAAATTATTGTTATTATATATTGTTATGAGTTTTGGTGTTGAGAAATTAAATTTTGAGAATATTTTGTAATTTTTTTAGAGATATTTATAGTTTATGTAAGTTTGGATATTTAGTTAAATGTGTATTTTTGGTTAAAAATTAGAGTTAATTGTGTATTTTAGTTAATATTAGAATATTATTTGTTGAGAGAATAATTTTTATGAATGTATATAATTTTTATGGAATTTTATGTAAATTATGTGTATTTTGAATTATTAAGTTAAATAGGTAATTTTGAGGAAATTATTGGTTAAGTAGGTGTTTTGATTGATATTAGTGTATTATATGATGATTAAATAATTTTAATGAGTTTCTATAATTTTTGAGAAAATTATTTAGTATATTTAAGTATATTGAATGTTTGATATTATTGGGGTAAATGTGTAATTTCGTGTTAATTATAGTTAAACATTATATTTTAGTTAATTTTATAATTATTTAAGGTAATAAAATGATTTTTTACAAATTAATTACTATTTTAACTAATTAATATTATTTTTATTATTTTTTGAAAAATATTTTCAAATAAATATATTATATACTATTTTGGAAATAAATTGGGTTTAAAACTAATTTTATTATTTGAGTAAACTGTTTATGCAATTAAATGTGAATTTTGTTATGTTATGTTGAATAATTGTAAAATTTAATTTTATTTATATTATATAATGTTTGAACTTCTATTAGTTAATTGTGATAATTTTAGAATATTATGTGAATAATAAGTGTATTTATTATTTCGGGACTAAATGTGTATTTTATTATTTTTATGATATTAAATTGTAATTTTAAATATTATTTACAATTTATGTTAATTTAATTGTAAAATGGGAATTTTGTTCCATTTTTAAATTTTTATTATCAAATATTAATTAAATTAAATTTTTATGTTTTGATTGAAAAATAAAGGTTTTTAAATATTTTTATTGGATTTTTGATGATTTTTATTATTTTACTGTTTAATATGCTTGTTTTGTAAATTATGAACCTCAGTTGGGGATTTGTGGAGTTAGGGGTTCCAACCCGAGGTGTTATGCCTTAAGACTTTGGAAGTGTGTTTTCTGTGTAGGATTGATCCTACTTTTATAGGGAGATTTCCGTTTTACATAGGAGACTCTGTCGAAATTTTGATAGATTTTTCGTAAAACGTGACAACCGGTCCGAGTCTAGTTTTGAATTTTTGATTGAGTTTTTTCATAGTAATTCTAGAAGCGTAGAGTTAGAATTATTCTGATAGTTGTTATTCTATTTTTTTAGTTGTGCCGATACCGAGATCTAACGGACCAGACCCTCCGAGTTTATCTCGTGGAGCGCTAATACGTGAGTTATTATACTATATATATATGTATTTCATATAGAATGCACGACTTAGGATTTCTTTTCATTTTTATTATATGTTTTTAAAAGTAAATTTATTTATAATTGTTTATTTAAATGATTAGTATATTTTAGGTATATTTATAGTATATTTTAGGCCTATTCTTAAATAATTGCATGTCAAAATATTGATTTGTATTTAAATCATTTTTAAGTATATTTTTGGTAGATTTTGATATATTTTCAAATAAATGTATGTTTTATTATTGATTTAAACCTAACACGTTATTGCTATATTTATGGTTTATTTGTGATATATGCATGCTAGATGATTA